>CM021110.1:14548088-14719084 GCA_007115665.2 Sequoiadendron giganteum | reverse complement strand
ACGGTTGGTCAATGATCCCTGAATCAGATGATTTTGCTGATTGTTTCGTTGTCGAGCCAGCATGAGAGTGAAGAGGATGACTGAGTTGAAGATGCCAAATGTTTACATTTGCCCTCTGAGATCCAAAGGTGCCTTTCTTCAAGAGGGGCGCTTTTAGCCACTATAGACTGTGTTTTGCCTTGGTAGACAAAATGTCCATCTTCCAGAGTTAGCCAAATTTTGGCCTTTTCCGTTTTGAGAATCTCCTTCATTGAAACAGCATATTTTTGACCTTTTCCGCCATGGCTTCTTCGTTGAAGCTTTTGAGGTTTAACTTTCAGCACCTGGTACTGGCCAATCTGCCATTAATGGTTGCGGAGCTCCTAACTTTGTTCCTGAAAAATAGAAATAGACCCACCAGAGTAAAACATGTATTTTGATAATTCTGACTTGATAAGTGTGATCGTGAAGGCAATTAACCCTATCAGAATTATTTTCAATCGTTTCCAGGAAGGTGCTATTTTTAAGGGTTTCCTTAAAAATAGGGGCGTAAAACCCTGATTTTCATTTTTTCAGAATTTTAACCATAGGTTCCTTGACAGAAACCCACAAAGACTTCATGTTTGTTTTGACCTAAAACATACTTTCGATGGCATTTTTACATTGTTTAGCTCAATTTAAGCAGAATGCCAAAAATTTCATTTTGGGTATAACACATTAATACATGATAATTAAAAGCCAACTAAAAACTTCCACATGTATCAATAGTCATCCACTTGTATACCCAATAGTTAAAATTTGAACATTTGATTGGAGAAGTTGTGCAACTTTATTGGTACCCATAGTGCACAATTATTGGGGCATTTGTGCATAGGTATTGGTCAAAACATTTATTAGAGGAATATGAATTGAATCAGTTGTACAATTTTTTTGGTTGTTGTAGCGCACGATTATTGAGGCATCTATGAATATCTATCGAGCATCACTTATAAATGACCATTTTTTTTACCTTTGTGCACATAACGAGTCCTCCCACATTCATCATAACTACTCAAAAGCTGAATCAATAGCTTTAAGCTCTTAAGTCAATATGAAGAAAGCCAAAAAGATGGTGGAAATCCGATGTACCGTTTAGGAGCTTAGGGTGCACGAAAGTTAGGGTGGTCGGCTACAAGGTCCTTTCCCCTAGATATCTGTAATACAAAACTATCATTGTGAGGGGTTTATGTTTCAAATAGATGCGAGTGGGGCCCAGCTCTTATCAGGTTTGGGACTTATTTGTACTATTGCATCAATATTATCAGATTTCTGTAGTTTGCTGCTAGTATGTTAATGCTGGATGTGACAAAGAAATTTAATATTGGGCAATAGCATTACTGCTGTTATCTTACTGGCATCAATATTCATGTGTACCTTTGTTCTATATTGCAATATTGTTCAACTGGCATTATTCCAAAAATAGACAATTGTATATATTGCAAAAAAGTTAAAACAATTATATAATTCGTAAAAAATTCAGATTGGAGACCGCACAGTGTAGAGGGTGTTGAGATTGTAATCAATTCAAAACTTTCCCTCAAAATCTAATATGATAGGTAAGGCGATTCATGAGTTGTGGGCATAGAGAGGTTAAAGTGTGATGAACATATCTAATGTGGAGCTGGATTTGCCAAATATAAGCACCCTAAGAAAGGGCTAGGTTTGTTGTAGCTCCAAACAAAGTTTTGATGGAAAATGAGAAAAAGTATGACTATCAAATATTTACCTTTGGAGATGGCAAACAAAATCAATGTGTACAAGGTAATGTTCTAAGTAGGGATAACCTCCCAAGAAAGAAGGCTTCTAGAGATGAGCAAGGAGCTCTAACAGTTTTGAAAAACAATTTGTATGTAACTAGAGAAATGTAATGTCCCCAATAGGGACATTCAAAATATTTCTACTAAAATTGCAATATATCTAACAAGAGAATGATCATAAATGATGATTAGCTCTCTTTGAATTTTTGATATAAATCCGATTTGTATACACAAAAGATGATTTGATCCTGATTGATAATAACTGACTGCTAATTCTGAACGTTATCCTTAATAGCACACATAAGCTTGAATTCACATATGCTTAATTGAGATATTACTATCCCGGGTCTACGATTCAAATCATGCAATGAATTGAATGTGTATCGGTATAATATATAGCTGTGTCTGATTCATAACTCTAACATCATGCTTTCCCTTATATATATATATATATATATATATATATATATCTGCCTATTGATGATAAATTAATAGGCTGAGAGTCTGATTGTTGTGTCTGATTATTATCCTTATAGATATGCAATTGGTTTTTGGAGCCTTCTCTGAATTATGCCTTTGAAAAGTATGCTTCCATGATTAAGTACTTGCTGCTCATACAAGCTATCCAATTCTGGAAAGTAATTACAAAATGAAGTCATAAAATCTGAGTTCTATTCCATTTCATTCTCCTCAAACCTCATTGTCTTCTTATATCTTTATGATAAAAAGAAACCCTTGTGGAAGGTGATGACCTTTCTTAATTGGTTTGACCTTTCAACATTAATTGCACCCCTTTGAATAGAAGTTTCCTTTCAAAAAGACATGTCTTATCCTTCAAAAACTAATTGTTGTTTACCTTTAATCTAAGCGTTGCACACTTTCCTTAATCATTGTCTTCTTTCTAAATTAATTGTTGCTTTTGTTGGCATTTCAATTAGCACCTCTGGAGTGCTTATTGGAAACGGACAGCTATTGCAAGTGTGTTAGTACATGCTCTTCAGATTATAGAGAGGAAAAGATCTCTCTTTGCTGATTTTCTATGTAAAAAAGTGTACTAAGGTTCCTATCTTTTTTACTCAATGGATGGACACAAGGGTGCATAAACACAATGCAACGTAGCTAAGCTTTTCTCTGGTTTCCACAGATCTTAACTACGACTAACTAGCTTCTAGACTATCCTACCTCCTCAAGATAATCAAATGTCCCTACTAAATCTAACCCAAAAATTCATTTTTCAAAGTACTGACATTTCGTCAAACAGTTGTTGTGCAAACTCATGAGTTCTGATTTTCTGACTGCTGTTCTGATTTTCTGAGTTTTGTTTGATTGCTTTTGATGTTTGGTTGAGTGTTTTCAATGCCAATAACATAAAAGAAATGCATAGAACTGATATATAAATGACTACACAACATAAATTGATAAACCCACTTCCATTTATGCCATTAAATTAAAGATATAAGGTCTGATTAAAATGACAGTTATGTCTGATATGAAAATTATCAGACTGTAATGGCTCCATTAAACCCAATACAAATGAAATATTTGAATACCCAATATGCCAATAACATACCCTTTCTATGCCAACATGAAAATACAATGTATGAAGGTTGATATGAGCATGATAACAAAGGTAGAAGACTGAAATAGAATGTGAAATATGCAGCTACAGGTCTGATCGTTGTTATGGAAGTGCTGATATAAAATTGGTTGCCAAAATCAACTTCAAATGCCCACGAAACCCCTTCCAAATGATGGTGCACCAACTAGTAATGGTATGAGTGGTATGGAAGATGTCAAATCCTCAATGTAAACTTGTCAAACAGCTGGAATAAATCTGCAATGATGATTGTGCCACAAACCTTAGGTGCACTTGGCCAAAAATTGTACAGCCAACAAGTAGAATGCAAACATATGATTGTATTGGCCTAGTAGAGACTCGATCTATCAATGGCTGCACCTGATCTAAAGAAATATGCTGATATAACACTGCTGCAAACTCAAACCTGAAAATTAAACACCTTAAAATCCTCCAATGAAGCCCAAACGAAGACCCAAGGTAGGTCCTCCTCAAAGGTGAACTGGGTTCTCGTCCAATTCACGATAGCCCTTGGGAGTTTTCATTCCCAAAAGACTGAAACCAAGCTGAAACCCTTCCCCAGAGCTCAAACCTGCAAGTGTTGATATGAAAAATGACAAATGAATGCCAAAAGAGAAGCCCTAACTTCACTTTATAACCTCCCATGGGCTTTTTTATAAAAAATAATAAAATATTCCTCTTCAAGGGTCTTTTCCCTCATCAAAAGAAAGGGCCACTTTTTAAAAACAACTTTGTTTAACTAGGATGGGGGCACTTTTCACTATTCACTTTATAATTCTTTGTTACTATTCCATTAAAGCAAATTTTAATATTTTCAATTTATCCCTGGATTCAACAATTGAACTCTAAATTAAAAGGCTCGTAAAGCTCCCGACTAGGCTCCACATCCCTCAGTTGGGTCCTCTAACCATACTGCTGACCTACGGGAACCCTAATAGTAGGCCAACTTCGGCTAGTCTGAGTTGCCTAAGGAAGGGACATTACAGATAAACAGAGCATGAGGGAACAGGAGTGAAATGGATGGGTTGGATCACTTGAATCCACCGTCTCTGTAGAATATGGCCAAGGCTCTGAACTCTCGGATATATGCCAAGATAAGGTTTGACACAAGTAAACACTCGTTATGGTAAACTGGATCTAAGACTTGCCAAGGAGGAGGAACCCCTATCCGAGGTATAGGCTTGTAAACAACTCACTGGAAACAACAAAGCACGATGATTCGGCTAACAGGATTCCCGAGGAGGTGACGACACCTGTCCAAAGTATAGGTTGAAAGACAACTCATTAAACAACATCACACGATAATGATTGATAACAAAATATCTAAGGAGGTGACGACGCCTATCCGAGGAGGAGATTGAAACAATACACTATTTGAAAACAAGACTTTGAAAGAACTCAAGTATTTAGATCAAGCAAGCATGCACCATCTGATTTGTTTCTTCAAGCTTCTCCAAAGAATTACAAAGGTTGGGACAGCAAAGGCACGAAATCATGCACAATTACGATCAACCAACAAACTCTCATCCAAGAGTGAACAAATATGAACAAGCTAACTCTGGCAACAATGGCGTAGCAATTTTGCTTAGCAAATCAAGGTTAAACAAATAATGAGCCCAAGTCTCTTATTTATAGAAACTCAAAGGAGTAGGCAACCCTAAAATCTCCTTGAGTTAACAATTAGTTCTTGCCAATCAGCAAGATTTATTCTTATGTCTAAAAGTAGGTGAGCAAGCAGTTAACTGGAAAACTACTTTAGTTAACCGATACTAAACAAGAGTCAAACTGGGAGTCTACCTCAGTTGACTGACACCTAACTAAAAGTGAACTATAATTACAAATGTGTCTCCAAATAGACATCCACCTTTTAAGGATATCTGAGATCCATAAATCGTGGGAGTCAATTAGACATCCTAGATTAGTGGGATCTAACATGCATGATTTGTGGAGATCCGGAGTCAACTTGGAAAGGGGCATCAAGTTGACTTTAGTCGTATTTATCGCTATCTGGAGGGTAGGACGTCCTTCCTTGGTGCTTTACACGTCTTCGCCACTAGTCAACAAAGTCTCAATCCAGTCGTTGACCTCTTCGGCCCCCGGGCAATTAATGCTTCTTAAGATGACTGTGTGGCGTCTCAGCATCTCTTCACCTGTCACAAGCTGTTGCTGATAGTTTATGCATTGAGCAGATGCTTCATCCAACTGGATAGACATGGCTGCAATTTTGGCTAACTTGCAACCATTGGGATCTTCAAGGAATGAACCACGGATGACGTCTTGAAACTGTCTTTGTACCATTCCAAGCTCAATGCATTCTCTTCCCTCACGCTGATATTCTAACTCGGGGAAGGATACTACCAACGTTCTCGCAAAGTTGATAATATAAGCGACAAAGTGTCTATAATCAATCAACTCCACTGAATTGGCATCGTAGGCTCTCACCTTGTATTCCAATTGTTCTTTCCAATCAAAGAGATGGAGTTTGTTCTCAGTGGTTGTAACTGATTGGTATGCTTGTTGCAGATCAGCAACTGTCGCTTCCTCTCCTGGCCTCTCTTGAGCTACCTTCAAGTTTGATTGTTGAATCTTTGATCGGAGTCCATGTGCTCTGTCTCTCAGCTGGTATGCTTCTGCTAATACACACCGTCCTTTGACAACAAACTCATCCACTTGACGTCTCAAGTGTTTACCGTATGTGATCAACTGATGATGGTTTCTCTCTACTAGGAGATCTAACAACTCTTGAGGCAAAGCCGAGGAGTTGGGAGTGTCATGCATCAAGCTAGAAATGTACATTCTTAATTGACGGTTTTCAACCTTCAAGGCTGCTTTGTCTTGTCCATCCTTCGTCATTCTTTCCTTGACGCTTGCTGAGGCAATTCGGAAAAGGTTTGCCTCCACCTAACGAGTAGTCTTTCCAAGGTTCACCTTTGATAGCGTGAAATCCTCAAGCCTCACATTGTGTATGTCTTTATCTTTAGGTGGGGCAGCAATCTCTATGACAACCTCATTCTCTGCATTTCTCTCTACATGTGTCTACTTCTTTAACTTCTTAGACGGCATGTCTTGAGGGACATGATCAAATTCTGTGAAGTCAAGCTGATAAGAAGGTCTTTCCCTCTTCCTTCCAAGTGGCCTTTCTAGCTAGATAGAATCCCGGCTAGCCTCATTAGAAGGAGGAACATAGGCCCCCTGAATGTTGGAAGAACGAGACTGTGTTGTGGCAATGCCTCATGGTGGCGAGTCCAAATCAATGGGACTTTGCGACCTCTGTGCTGGTGGTGAAGACGGCGACTTTGTTTCTATCACATGCACCGTTTCTGTTGCAACTACTTTTGCAATGGGTTCCATCTGTACAATGATTATTTCAATCACTGGCTTTGGTGCAGCTGCAGTGTTCTCAACTGTTTCAGGTAAATTGGTGGTTGTCTCCACCTGTACCCTTTGCTGATTTGTACCAGCAATTCCTCTTCTTCCCCATGTGCTCTGTGACATTCGCATTCCTTCGAGGAGGATGTTCATCTTCTTCTGTCTGGGTCTCTTCCTAGATGTGGAAGGTAGTGTAGACTGAACCGTTGGCGGCACTGATCAGGGAAGTACTACCTTCCTTGTCCTTTTACTGTCAAGGTAGAGTTGATTGTGTCGGACTACTCTACCAATTCTTTCCTCGATAGATGTACTCTCTTTCGCGTACCAATCTACTTTGTCGAGTGGTTGTGCATTTACTTGATCCGTGAAGAAGGAAAAAAGAATGATTTCTTCTTCGTCATCAGTTAAGCCCTCGATGTCTTCTAACATAAAATCTGCAATCTGTGAGAGCTTGAATCTGTTGTAGTTCCTTCTTCTCACTTCGAACTCATCTTCGCAGTTGACCCAAAAATCCTCTATGGAAGATTCATGTGATGATCTTTGCTCGAGATGTGCTGCGAAGAGTCCTCCTGGATCATATGATGACCTCCTGTCAATGAGGTACTTGAGATTAAATCTCACTGTTTCCTAGCTTATCAACCTAGCATCGGCTGCAGTCTTACATTTGTAGAGTCCCATCTGAATAGGAAATTTTGCAGCTGACTTTTTCTTTTGGCGGAGGTAAGAGTGAACCTCAACCAACTGCCTCAGGAATTCCATTAACACCACCTTGTCTAAAGGGTAGCGTGGCATCATGGCGGGGTGGCCATTGTAGCTGTACACGCATATGTAGGTGAAAGTGGGGAATTGGATGAACCAATCCGCCCAGTCCACCATTGCCGCCTTAGCTGCTAGTGAAATATGGACGTGCATCTCATGGTCTAGCTCGTGCACAGTGTGCATAGTGAAAAGGTCGTTCATCTTCTTGAAGTGCCTTTCCGCTAGAGTAAACTCAAGGCGAGGAAAGTATTCTTGGACCTTTTGCACACCCAATGTTCCCACAATATTTAGTGTTTTGAATTCGCCTTGGAAGGCTATCAGGTATACTAAGTAGGAACACATGTGGAAACGATGCTCTTCTAGAAACCTGGTAAATTGTTGGTGGAGCGTGTCACTGATCAGAGAGGCCCAGTCGTAATGTTATTTCCTGCTAATTATTTTGCCAATAATATAAAACATCCACGGTTGGAAGGATTTTCCCTCTTCTTGTCCAGTGACTCTGTTGAGTAGAGTGATTAACACTGCGTACTCATCTTTGAATTCTCCTCACCCAACCAATTTGGGCAAGCTAGTTTTCTTCACTTTTAACCAATGTTTAGCCACTATTAGTGAACACTTGTCCTTTGAAGCCTCGAATGCCTTTCCGCATTCTGTCACAAATACAACCTTGGTAGGGCATGGTGGAATTGCAAAACACGTCTATGTCCTTCGGCTTTAAGCTGCAAATCACCTTTCCGTCCACTAACAGGATTTCTCTTGTAGTAAGGTTGTAATGCTTTGTGCAAGCAGTTACAAGCTCAATGCTCTGTAAAGTGATAGGAATGGATGCATCTTGGAATAAGACGAACTCTTCCATGTTCTGCAATGTAATTTGGTTCATGCCCTCCAAGTCCTCAGAATTGACTTCTGGATTTTTCTGCCATAAGTCTGTGTCAATCGTCTTTGGATAATCATGGTACAAGACCGTCTTGGTCTTGTATTGTACCTGGGAGTACTGCATTCTGCAAGACTTAAAGATTGACTAGGTACTTGACCTTGTTCTGACACTTTCCCAAAACCCTTAAATATAGCGCCTGTCGAGAAGTATTTTTTCAGGAAAAATCTGACACGTGGGTTTTGTTCGTGCTTTGAAGTTGAACAAACTCAATTCCTTGGATTTTTGATTTGGAGACTTTTCCAGAAAGATCCTTAAAAATAAGGGCGACAACTTTGTTGATTCTGGCAAATCTAAGAAGATGGGTTTTGTTGGAAAAATGCGCTGATCATACCTAGCTGGTCAAACCTGAGGTAATTTGTCATTTCCTGTGACATGCAAAGAATTATAGACAGAAATAGAGGAAGTAGACAAAAGGTGGATTGGAAGTTATAAATTGCCACTTTGCAATAATCTGCCTCTGGAAACAATCCTCGGAGAAGAATACTTTTACTGCCACTGATCTTCAGAAATATAGAAGATCCGTCCAAAACCTTTGCCAAATCTTGAAAATGTGTTCTTGGGAGCTATTTGTTGTTATATCCTTCAACCTGCAAAGGAATAATGAAGAATGGGACGCCTAGCAAGAATATATGATGGTTTGAGTTGAGATCCACCAAGTATGGATGCCAACTTGTGATTTAGGTCTAATTTGGAGTTCCAAAAGGTGATTTCCACTAATTGTGGAGTGTTTGCCCTCTTTTTGCCTCCAAATTTGCTAACTCAAGTCAACATTTTTCTTTGACTTCCTTTAGGCGTCCATCCTTGGAGTTGATCCTTTTTTGTCAATTTTGCAAGCTGAAGTGCCTCCGTTTGATCTTCGATTTTGGCTGCTCAATTGATCTCTGGCAGTGGTTGACAGATTCGTTGTCAAGATGAGATTGACCTAATGAGATATGTGAGGGAGTGATCAACTCATAAAACTGAGTTTGGACCTCCAGAATGAAGGGCGCCTTTCCTTGAGAGGGGCGCTTTTGACAATGCCTTAGTCAATTTACATTGACTGTTCTTTGTTTTGACCTTTGCAAACCCTCTGTGCTTTAATCTGACTTTCATGTTGACAGATGAATTAAATGACTTTGTTTGACGAGGCGTTAGGTAGGCAGCTCAGCTCTACACAAGATGATTGACTTATCAACTGATGAAAATGAGTTTAGGTCCTTGAAGTTCAAGGGCGCCCCTACTTTGACCTTTTGACTAGTTTTGGCTATGTTCTAAACTGCCTTCTTTGATTTATGTCATCAAGTGATTTAGCTGTCAAATGTCTTTGTTGACCATCTCATTGACAAGATTGATCATAGCTAAGAAGGTCATCCTGCGAAGCAATGAAGATTCCAACTGAATCTGAATGCCTTCAAGAAAAGGCACCTTTCCTCAAGAGGGGCGCTTTTGGTAATGCCTTAGCCAGTTTCTGGCTTGTCTTTTCAATTCTTCAGTTCTAGCTTTTTTTGCTTGATCTCAATTGGTGATCGTTTGGAGTGTCCAGTGACTGTGTTATCAAATTGATCACGTAGCTGGGAGGAAGTTGGGAAGACATTGTGTATGAAGCAGCTGGTGACAGGTTCATCCGGTACCTTGAACTGAGGGGTGCCCTTGGCCAACAGGAGCGCTTTTAGCTTGAGGCTTTCTATTTTAACATCTTTATTGCTGATAGATTCTCCATACTTTGCTGATGTTTGGTCGTTGATCTCTAAATCAGACAATCTGACTGATGGTTGCGTTGTCGAGATATCATGAATGCGAAGGAGATGATTGAGCTGCAGATGCAAAGTGATTATGTTTGCCCTCTGAGATCCAAGGGCACCTTTCTTCAAGAGGGGCACCTTTTTGACCTTTAGACTATGTTTTGCCTTGGTAGTCAAAACGTGCAACTTCCAGAGTTAGCCAAATTTTGGCATTTTTTCGTTTTGAGAAACTCCCTCGTTATAACACCATCTTTTTGACCTTTTTCGCCATGGCTTCTTCGTTGGAGCTTTTGAGGTTTAGCTTTCAACACCTGGTATCGGCCAATCTGCCATTAATGGCTGCGGAGCTCCTAACTTTATTCCTGAAAAATGAGAATAGACCCACCAAAGTAAAACATGTATTTTGATGATTCTGGCTTGATCAATGTGATCGTGAAGTCAATTAACCCTATCAAAATCATTTTCAATCATTTCCGGGAAGGTCCTATTTTTAAGGGTTTCCCTAAAAATAGGGGCATAAAACCCTAATTTTCAGATTTTCAGAATTTTAACCATAGGTTCCTTGACAGAAACCCACAAATATTTCATGTTTGGTTTGAACTAAAACATACTTTCGACGGCATTTTTACATTGTTTAGCTCAATTTAAGCAGAATGCCAAAAATTTCATTTTGGGTACAACAGCTTTAAAACTCTCTTGAATCGCTGCCTTAAATCATATTTGCGCATGTAGATAAAACAAATTTGTCTTATATGAAGTGCCGGTTTACTTCTAGGGAGGAGTCGGCCAAAACAATCTTACTTTATTTTAGCTTGTCTTATCGTAGACCTTAGTCATCGTTGCCCTCCTTTTTTTTGTCTTTTCTAGCTTTGTTTTATTTGCTTTTGTCTTTTTTGCTTGTCTTATATGCTTTTGTCCTATACAGCTACAGCCTTCTCACAAATAAATCACTGCCCCTTTTTATTAATTGTTGCTTTCCTTTTTCATTAACCATTGTTTACATACAAGTAAAATTATAGTTGACTAGTAAGTAATTGGCCAACATATAGGTGCTAATATGAAGTGTTGATTATAATATTTGTCTTCATGTGAACTTTAGCAACAATATTAAGCCCTTGTTACTATCACATTCATCTTCACATATCTGTTTTCTGCTATATTCATACTTCTTTGACTTGTTTGTAGTAATGAAATATTCCGAGCCAATTTTTTTTTTTATTTTTCCAAATTGCAAATTACAAACAAGCACCCGTTAAGGTTAGAGGATAAACCAAAACGTGCAAAAGCAACTCTAACCAGAATGTACACCAGGATCCCGATGTAGGCAAGGTGTGAGCAATGGTCAGAGGATCTGAAACAAAGTGCTTATGCAGGAACTCTAACCAAGGATGGCGCCGATGATGGCGAGCATGTGGTCAGAGGATCTTCTACTCTAAATGCTGAAAGGGAACTCGACACCAAGTATGTGCTACCCAATCCAGAATGGAGTGAGGGGCGACCATATGGCGGAGTGATTACAAATAACAATGCTTGAAAAGAAATGCTGAAAGCTGAAAACACTCAACACCCAGAATGTGCTTGCTAACCCAGAGTGGGAAAGTAGCTACCATAGGGCGGAGGTTGGCCTATTACAACGATTACTGGAGGAGTAATGACTAACACGAATAATGATGAAGCAATGTCAAGAACGACTGGTCAGTACTACTGCCAGCTTACAAGAAATTATTGCCAAATAAGGAAGATGCAGCGTTCTCGAACTGTCACAATCAGATCTGCACTTTTTGTCAGATAACCAGTAGCTTACAATCTTAGAGAATTGTTCATAACTTCCTCAATTTATGTCCAATCGATGTGAAATAAAATGCAATGCACTCTAATGATAAAGGCGACCAAGATCAAATACTAAAACAGACTCAAAAACCACAAATACAATTTGCACGGAAATCAAGACAGCCTTAAGAGGTACGGCCCAGCTGAAAAATTCGACCCTTCATTAAAAATTCAATACTTAACTAAAAAATCTGAAACTTGAACTAATGATGCACCCTTCCTAGACAAAGAGATATGATCAACACCCAGAACACTTTTTTTTGTATTTTTTGACTTACAATTGAAAACTCGAATCTGCTGTACTAAATAATGCAAAATGCTGAAAACCACTAACATGCCAAATCAGATTTAACAATGCAATAAGCTGAACACAATGCACACCCTAACTGCAACTCATAAACAGACTGAATCGCCACTAGTTGTTGTCTTGCAAACAAGAAGCGATGCCTGAGCTAGGAGGCCTTCATTCCTCGAAGCAAACCCAGAGCCAATCTGGCAGCATAACAGTATGGTAGACAAAAGATATGAAATGATGCACAAGGCCCTCCTTTTATAACTTCTTGTTGACTTCACGAAACCCTAAATTCCAACTCAAAGACAAAACCCTAGCTCTTTCTCCAAGATGGCGTCCTTTTTCCTTTTAGCTCAATATTCATATTTTAATTAAAATCAACACCTTGATAAATGCGCCCATATTAAGCTTGCTTTGACTTAAGAAAATTCATCAAAGATTAAATATATCCCTCATGATGGCGCCACCCTTCAAGTCCACCTTTTAAAATAACATTAAGTTATTTGACTAGGCCAAGGTGATAAAATAACATTTAAAACATAATGTTAATTTTAAATGAAATGAGCTCATCTCTCCAAAAATGCGTTCTGAAGCCCGAAACTGAATACGCCACTTGAGACAACTGAAGGGGAAAGTCAACCGCCAGAGACCAACCTGTTTACTGCCAAAAATAGAATTTACTAAAAATAGTAAATTCCAGAAAATGCTCTGAATGCCGAAATGAAAATACCACTGCGAAGCTCTCTGAAAACCCAGAAAGAATCCGCCATTGAATCCACCAACTCCGAGCAAGGACATCCTCAAAAATAGGAAACCCTAATTTTACCTTCCGATTAGCCTCCAGGTTTCCAGAAAAAGGCCAACGGTCACTGAGAAGATCAGGATTGAGAAGGGGACATTACAAGTAACAATACCATTACTTGCATTGTCACTTTCATATGCATACTTTTCGATCCTCTTGTAGATTGGTATGATAGTAATCTAAACCAAAATGATATTCTCCAATCTATGTGATGTAGAAATATGCTTTCAACCATATGATAACTTAGTGCATAATAATTTTCTATGAATACATAAATTGAACTCCATTAAAAATGTGGGACATTACAAGTCCTCCCGCCCAAAAATCGCTTGTCCTCAAGCAATACGGTTCTAAGTTTCTAAGTCAGCTTTGGAAGTGAACATCACACTGCTATTGTGCTACTCTGATTTAATAATCTGCTTCTCGTACTTCAATTGTCTCTATCTCTTCATGCTTAAATTTCTTTGAAGATTCCTTTCGTAATTCTTCCTCTTGACATCAATTACATCATTCTTCCTAATCCTATAACTCTCCCTTGTATTCATGCTTCACCTCAAATTTGTGTATGAAGTGTATTTGCACAATCATAGATTTATCCTTATCATTTTGCTCATGTTTCTTTCTCCATACTTTTGTAGGCTTGCTCTCTTTTTGTTTATCCATGATGTTCTTCTTCATGCCCTATCCAGGTGGTTTCACCAAACCACATCTAAATATCGTGCTATATGTCCATAGTTATTGCAATTGTAGCATACAACACTATAATCCCCTAAAGGAACAAAGGAGTTATAGTTCCTTCTCGAGAATTCATAAGATCTTCTATTTTTGTTCCAGCTATCATTGTATCGCATTTGTGTTTTGCACTCTCTTGCCTTATGTCCATAATGATTGCATGAATAGCAATAGCCATTAAAGGTACTCTTGAACTTGTATGTATGCGCTTCCCTCAAAGAAAAGGACTTCTTGAAATTGTCCTTGTCAACTTTTGGAGAAGTCATTGTCAGATTGCTACCTCTATTTCTAATAGGGCTTTTGAAGGTTTCTTCAAGGCTTTTAGACTTCTTAGGAGTCTCTTTGGAATCTTTGAATGTTTGATTTTCTGTATAACCGAGTCCTGTTTTATTTGATGATGACCTTTGTCCATTAATGATGTCATCTAGAATTTCAGTGCTCTTCTCAAACTTGAGATTTTTGTTTAGCTTGATGGTCGTCTTCTCCAATTCTTCCCTCACCGAAACATTTTCACGCTCTAGCTTTTCACAATTTTCTTCCTTTGCTTTCAATTGGATTTTTACCTTCTCTTGAATTCTTTTCTTTTCTTTAATTTGAATTTTCAAATTGAGGATTGTTATCTCCGCTTCCTTTGTTTGATCCTTCAAATCATTGAACGCCTTTTCAGATTCTTCTTGTAATTTGGCCTTCGATGTACACTCCTCTTGAAATTTTGATTTTAGATAAACATTCATCTTCTCAAATTCTCCAAGGCTTTGTATTAGCTCCTTATTAAATTCATTGGAATCTTGAAGTTGTAGCTCAAGTTTTTGGTTCTTTTTTCTAAGTTTTCAATCTCATCTATAGTACCATAGAGATTTTCTTATAAACATTTATCACCATCTCCATTCACTAGATGGTTTTCTCTTTCAAATAATTCATCTTTTGTTTCCTCTCCTCCTTTGGTTTTATCATCCTTATTAGTAGTTGCCTCATGGCCTCGTGAAACCAAGTACTTATTTCATTTGTGATAGAAAAAATGCATGAAGATTTATCTTCCTCTTCATGAACAATTTCCACATCTTGTAGTTTCTTGCCTTCATCTTTTGTATGTATGACTAAAGGAACTTCCTCACATTCATCTTCTGAATTGATCCTCTCTTGATCTTTTTTTTCCAAGTGAGATTTTAATTTTTCCTCACATAGTGTGAACACATTGAGGAACAATGTATATGCAGTTGAAGAGGGAACCCATTCTTGTTTCCAAACATTCCATAGTATAGATATGGTGGTTTGGGAGAGCACATCACTCTCCTAGATGGTTAGAATCATAATATCTTTCATGGCTGCAAACACACCTTTATCATGTACATTCTTAATTGTTACGAGGAAATGATGGAACATGTTGTCAATCAGACCTTGCAACCCTAAGTCCACAAGAAGGATACTTGTCCTGATTTTCGCAAATGTCTTCAATATGGTCACCCTTCTTGAGTAATGCTTATCATTGGTGTCATCTAGATCTTTGAAGCTGTCTACAATCAGGTGTATTACTTCTTTCATTATGTCGTCATCATAGGGCACTAGATTCTCATAATCTCAATTAGACAAGAAGTCACTAACAGCTTGATCTCCTCATCCTGATGCCTTAACCATTTATGTTCTTTTAAGGCAGTTATTGTAGGCGTTAGAGCTAGATCTAATACTTCAGATGACTGCTCAATATGAATTAAACATTCTTCCACTAATATAAGCCTGTCAAAAACATCATCTCGTGATTGAAGTTCCGTAGTAAGTTTGTTTCTTGCTTCATAGAGTGTTCTTGCCAATTGTTTGATATCTTTTGTCACCATGATTCATCGAGTTTTTTGACATTTACCTAAAGGCTGGCAGGTTCACTAGCTCTGATACCACTATAATGTCCCCAATAGGAACATTCAAAATATTTTTACTAAAATTGCAATATATCTAACAAGAGAACGATCATAAATGAATAATAAGATATTAGATCATTAATGATGACGAACTCTCTTTGAATTTCTGATATAAACCCGATTTGTATACACAAAAGATGATTTGATCCTGATTAATAACTAAATGCTATTTCTGAACATTATCCTTAATAGCACACATAAGCTTGAATTCACATATGCTTAATTGAGATATTACCATCCCGGATCTATGATTGAAATCATGCAATGAATTGAATGTGTATCTGTCTAATATATAGCTGTCTGATTCATAACTCTAAAATCATGCTTTCCTTGAATATATATATATAAATTATATCTGCCTATTGATGATAAATTAATAGGCGGAGTCTGATTCATTTGTCTAATTATTATCCTTATAGATATGCAATTGGTTTCTGGAGCCTTCTCTAAATTATGCCTTTGAAAGGTATGCTTCCATGATTAATTACTTGCTGCTCATACGAGCTATCCAATTCTGGAAACTAATTACAAAATGAAGTCTGAAAATCTGAGTTCTATTCGATTACATTCTCCTCAAACCTCATTGTCTTTTTATATCTTTATGATAAAAGGCACCCTTTGTGGAGGGTGATGACCTTTCTTAATTGGTTTGACCTTTCGTAATATGAAAATATAATATAAAATTATCCTGTTATAACTGAAATGACTATAGCAATTATAAAATAGCCTTCACCTGATATAAGCTCAAATGAACTCTGTACATTCACATGCTATGATTGGTATTACAACCCTGAAAATACGAACTGAAATGACTGCCACTAATATATAAAATAGATTTCACCTGATATAACCCTGCGAATATTATCAAATAAACTCTGAAATTTTGTCTTCGAAGAAGACTTCACAAAATTTCCACAATTGTTGTGCTCCTCTGAATTCTGCAACAACTTATTTCATGAAGCTCCAAATCTCCAAACTGATCAACAAAGCTCAATTGTGAATTCTGAAATGAATCCATCCCAAAAGGCTGAATGGGTTTTCGTCCACACAATCGTTCTACCCAAGGGTTTTCATCCTAGGGCACACTGAACCTGCAAATACAAGCTCTCCAAGAAAATCAAATAGAAGATATCAAAACCAGGATGATCAAAAGACTTGCTCTCATCTGCTTTTAAAGGCTCAACTGAGTCTTCTACTCAAATCTCCTAGAAGCACACTTTATTTAATAAAGTGACTTTATAATATTTAATATTTTTATTTTAGTCACTTTAATTTAATTAATTAAAAATAAAATTATCCTTATGATTTAATTTATTTAGACAACTTTATAAATAATATTTTTATCCTTATTTTTATTTTCGTCACTTTAATTAAATTAATTAAAAATAAAATTATCCTTATGATTTAATTTACTTAGACAACTTTATAAATAATTAATTTAACTTTATTCCCTTAAAATACCTGATCATAGCCTATTGGAATCAAATAGGCTAGATGACCCTGTTAGCTGAATACTCAGAAAAAAGGGGACATTACAAAGAATACAGCCTGTCATAAAAACTTTGCATAACTTCCTAAATCAGTGATGAAGACCCACCAGTTTTCATCTATGAAAGCTATTACTAGATTATATGCTTCTTAGTTGATTTGGGCATTATGAATATGAATGGATTTCCTTGTATTAACATGTGGATATTCTTAGTATATCATTTCTACAAGAAATGAAAGATTTTACCAACAGGCAATTACAGGAAATGGCTACTTGAACATTTTGTTTCAGTGCATGCAAACAAGATACAGTATATGATACAGAAAAATATATGACCACGTCCCAAAATATATGTATGGAGAAATATAATTATATAAGAATAGAAGTAATATGATTTCATATGTAATGACATCCATTAGTACATAAAAACGATTTTTTATGCTCAACCAAATATTCCTACCACAGAAATTTCTGAAGGTCTCAAACTCTCAACTCTCTCCTCGAACATCATCTATAAGCTTCCTCTATGTTTATATAAATCTACATAAGAGTAGTACTTGAAATCAAAGCCTAGTGAAAAAGCTGAAACATAATTTAAAATGTATCAATGAGTGTGCATTCAAAAACTAGTAGAAGTTCAAATGGGAGGGACACAACTTGTATTCAACAACCAAGAGTTGGAAGTATACTTCTCTAAATGACAAGATGATAGCATGTGTATTGTCTCCAAACTATTAAAAAAAAGTATTTAAGCTACACATGTTAACAACATCACAAACTCGTTACATGACTTTTTACATTGCTTGGGTACAGTTTGCAAACATGTTAATCTCAATAAAATGTTAAAAAAATTAATAATTCAAGTTTCCTGATTTAAATTTTAACCCTTTTTTCATATAGTGATCTCAATGTAACATGTCATTACAAGTAAGCAATTTATTTAAGCTAGCATGCAGTGGCCTATATGGTATTAAGAATGGTTAGAAAAACATAAACTAGAGCAGCAATTTGGAAAACTCCAAAAATGTCAAATCAATCTCAAATATACCTGTACATGCCTAAATTTAGTTTGTAAATTTGATAAATTTACATAAACAGTCTTGGAAACGAGAAAAGATTTCCAACTTACCTGTTGTTTAAACCAACTCAGCTTACTGCTAGGATAGCGAGGTGAAAGCACACAATGAACAGAAGAATGTTTGAAGAACTTCCGAGTTTCTTCATCATGTGTTTGCATTAATCCTTTCTGTAATGAACACAACAATACGTATTTTGTATCATTCAAAACTTCCAGTTGATATCATATTCCCAGCTAGCTCTAGTAGATAAAAACAATATATCAGCAAATCACCACTCAACTCATTACAATCATTCTCAAAATTCAAGAATAAGTTCCATTATAGGTTAATTTCACTAAAAACGCAACTCTATATCTCACATGAATAAATAATATTTGTTTACTGCTTTATCTGATAAATTAGATACATGAATCAATAATGGAGATGATAATGCATACAAATACATGAAATTATTACAGAAGAAGACCAAAGATGGTCAGCCAAGGATCAAAGTCGATCCGACTAGATCATACTACCATAATCCTTTCCTTGACGATAAACAATGTATTTAAAGGACCCGATGATTGCCAAGAACACAACCATCAACCAACCAACACTTATAACTACCCAAAGCTGACAACTACTTAATACATAGTCAGATAACCAATATTACCGAAGCATAATAGTAGACATTGTACACCGACTACATCATCCCCCCAAAAGAAAAAGTCATCTTCCAAATAACAAGTAAACATCAAGTAACATTACGGAAGACTTGTCAAATTGATGACGATATTGTAAGTAAGCACCTATAGATAAACTTGGAAGTGTACTTTGCAAACTCAAACTTGGAGTGTACTTGGCAATTCAAATGAGTGCCATGGGGGTCTGAGGGCAACACCCTTAGCGAGGTCAAGGGGCAACACCCCTTGTAGGGGTTTAGGGGCACCGCCCCTAGTGGGATTGAGGGGCAGCACCCCTTACGGGGTCCTATTGAGGTGGGGTTTTTGGTTTTGCTCACGTTTTTGCTTAGGGGTCTAATGGTGTTTTACACCATTATGTTGATTATCTTTCTTGGCTCAATGGTCTCTTCCATGAGCAGATGGTTTGTTGATGCCTGGCAGATGCAAGCAAGTTCTTTGTTAAGCTAATTGGGTTTCTGGTCCCAGTTAAAACCAAGTTGTTTTAGGGTTTCAGGCCCTTGCTTGTCTGTAAGTTGCAGCATGTAGTCATGTTAATCTTTTAGAGGCTGTTGTGTAGCTGCTGTTGGTTTAAGGTTTATCTTATTTGCAGCTTGCCTTCCTTTGTACTCGGTTTCAGGCCCCATCAAAACCAGTTTTTTACCCCTAATCAAAACAAAAGAAAGGAAAACAAAGCTAATAATGCCGAGAGAAAAATCCACGCGCCCTTAAGAATTTAACATAATTCAAAACTTCAAGTACCCTCGTGACAGTAACCCTCTCCTCTCCATCTCTCCCCCTCCACTCTTAGCCTCTTAGTGTAACTTTCTGATTTTAAAAATTTGCAGGTCGCAAAAGAAAAAATGATGATGGAAAATGTTTATCCCAATGTTTAGGCAAAAATATAAATATGACGAAGAATAAGGCAATTTTTTAGCAACCAGTTGCTTGTTTCAGTGATTGCTTCATGACAAAAGATGGAGATTTTAAAGGTCTATTATTAACATTTTTTGACAGAAAATGCACTCACATTGATCTATTTGCTCTATCTTGCTTTAATGTCATTGGGCTTCTATCTTTGATCTATCCTGATTGATTGCTAGCCTTTCAGATAAACCAGCAATAATTTAATCATGACTGTTGTGAGTTCTCGTAAAATTGCTACAAGTTTTTGTAATGTCATTAAAACTAAAACAAACTTTTCTGTTCAGTCTCACCATCCATTATATGCCCTTTCTTAGTAGCACTTCTCCAAATATAGTTGCCCCTCATGCACCATTTGCAGATACATTCCATGTGCTAACCATTTACACAGGTCCAATGTGAAAGAGTAGCACTATTCAACCTTCAGTCCAAAATCAATTAATTTAACGCCCATCTATAAATGCCACTTGAAAATACAAAGTAACTTAAACCGAACATAACAAATTATTTACATGATCAAAACAATACATAACAAAATAGAACGTACGCAATGCTCTCTAAAACAATTGCTATTGAAGTCACAACTACATCAGATTGGGTCTCCCATCTTCTACGAAAGTTTGTCTGATACAAAAATTGTTATTGATCTGAAAACTTGGTATAAGTTTATTGGATCTGAAAGGTCTCTAATTTAGATCCTAAGTGGTATGAGGACAAACCAATCTTGAAAAAAATGGGTTTATAGATAATGTGATGGAAAAAAAGATTAGTAAACCAGCACACAATCAAGATATGCAAGCGGAAGACTTAATAAATTATGTATGCTACTTATATTCACATTCAGAAATGAATGGGTACAACAAATGTTACAAGTAGTGCAGCAAGGAATGAGGATTCAT
Source organism: Sequoiadendron giganteum (assembly GCA_007115665.2). Taxonomy (NCBI): domain Eukaryota; kingdom Viridiplantae; phylum Streptophyta; class Pinopsida; order Cupressales; family Cupressaceae; genus Sequoiadendron; species Sequoiadendron giganteum. The sequence continues at coordinate 14,698,307 of CM021110.1, read as the reverse complement.
GTGACCAAAAAGGGTTGAACACATCAAATTGGTTTGCCTACAACTATGTAGTTACCTGTCCTCTCTCAATGCAAAGGGACGAATGAATATATATGTTACATTACCGCTACAAACAAGAAGAGGGAGTTGAAAGGGCAAGCAGCAGTCAAGTGCGTAAGGGCAGAGAGTGGTGAAGTGGCAGATGTTTTGCCCATGCTGACAGCATTTTCCTTTCCTTCATGGGCTGTTCCATTTCTCTAGGGCCCGCAGCTATTCATATTTGATGAACAGTGACCTCTCATTGATCATCAGTGGTCATTACCATTCTGGAAACCTAAAAGGTTGGCTCATTTGGGAATACATTAGTGCTAGTTCAAAGAGAATGGAGGGAAAAGTACAATGTTTCTGTGAGGCGCAAGAGCAGAGCAGGAATGGAGTTTGCAGATTGTTAAGACGACTCAAATGTATCTTTTAGTGATGTAACCTCTATGTATTGGCACTGAAATTATTGATAGGATACTAGCAACATACAGTTCCTCGATTTTTTCACCCGATTGAGTTTTCTCGAGGTTAAAAATTGGTGTTATGAGTTCTTAAGTATGCTGTACCTTGTTTTCTTGTTACTTCTTTAAGTTCATATAAAATATTTATGGTGTTGAATGTAATTAAACCGTTAGGTCAGTGATTGATGAGAGTTGGAGATGTAGAGCTAATGTAAGAACCCATATCTGGTGTATCACTAGGGTTATAAACCCAATGTTTATGGATCAGTTATAGATATTGTTGTAAGTAATTGCTATGCAAACTAAAGGTTACAAGTAGTTTCCAAATGGTTTGTAGTTTGTCTTGACCAAGAGTACCATCTTCCTGTTATTACATCCACAAAACATTAAAGATATCAACTGGCTTTCTCAAAAAAATTAATAAGACCTAGAATTTAGAGTAGTCCATGTTTTTTTGGCTCAAATTTCAGAAACTTTTAGCAATTTGAGTGAAGCAGATCAGAGAAATAAATAGTCCCTGAATTTAATGCATTTTTTAAGGTCATAATATGTCTTTTTGTTGATTGATATGGTTTTGGAAACCCTGTTTTAAGAAAATGAATCTATTTTTAAAAAACTTGGAGTTATAAGGTACATTTTGTAGGCTCGAATCTGGTTTAGGGGACCAATCTCACAAAAACCAAGTGTCTCACTCGATGTTTTAAAGAACCTTAGGTGCCCATGCTTGAATTAATAACAAAAAGAGATTTCAAATATACCTGCTGCATAAGTAAAATACCAAACTATTCAAGTATCTTATTCATGAAATACAAAATCTACTAAACCAGGTACAGATAAATAACATGAGTATAACAATGACAAAACATTTCAAGAGTGATACCATACAAGTATAGGTATGGATGAAATGGTTAGCCTCACAAATGGTTAAGCATCAAGGAACCTCCACACAAAAATAATGATAATTGAAGCTGTTGGTATAATTAATTAATTGCACTTTATATTAAGTTTACTTAAGTAGTTATTTTATTCATTTAAGACTTAAGTAGATCCAGCAATAATGAGCACTTTACATCAAGTTGAGCTCATTTGATCTTAAAGTTAAAGCTCACTTGGCTCAGCTGCTCTTCATGTTGAGTCCACCACTTGTTCACTTTTGGCTAACTCGACTCCATTGGAAAGCTTGTCTTTCTGACTTGTTCTCCCAAAGTCTATTGTTTATTTAATTTCCTTTGTTTTGCAATCAATTTCTTTTTAATCTTTCCACATCTTCGATATTATATTTTGTTGTTATTTGCATTCTGCACAATCTGCATGTTTGTTTGTGGCTTCATAACTGCCTTCATTCACCTAATCTAGGCTTATGTTTGAATTCTCATTGAATCCTACAGAAACAAAAGTTATTCTTGAGTACTTCGTACTAATTTTTCTTCTTCATCTCTTTCTGTCAGTTCTCGCCTCCATATTTCATCTTTTTGCTGATCAATTTTGTGTTAGTTTTTTATATACTTGGAAAATTCCCGTTTGGTTCAACCTGATTTCTGTAGTAGTAATCTAACACTTATTGAAATCCATTATTTCTTGAGATTAGTTGCTGGCACATAAGGATCCGAACACGTAGCTACAGGAAAACTTTGAAGCCATAAATAAATAGACATACCTCGATGGCCCGTGATTTAACATTTAAAATGCTTGTGATTGCTTTAAGATTATACAGCTGCAGGATTGCTGCTATAACGACAAGGCATTGATGACTCTAAACCAATTTTGTAATTAAGCTTTTTCGATAGAAATGAAGAGCAATCATGCCTAGGTCGCCAAAGCTTGAAAACTTGAATTGCCTGTGAAAGCTTCAAGAGTACAAAGCGACAGGAATGCTGCTAAAAGGTCAAGGAATGAAAGATTGTGTACCAGAAAAGTTCAAGTCCGCTTTTCAGGAGCAGGACCAGGGATTTCACATTTTGTAATCAACCTTTTCAAAAAGAAATGAAGAGTAGTTGGAGTATAATTCATTTACACAAATTTCAACAAATCTCAAGCACATCCCAAGAATGTGGTAGCCGACATGAAAACCCAAATGGCTTTGAAATGGAAAATATACCATTATCATGAAAAGATCGACATGTGAAGTTTTGTCATTCCATACTAGTTACATGACACGCACTCACATAGGAAAAAGATGGGTCTGGGATAGAAAACATACCGTTTTAATGAAAAAATTGTCATGTGAAGTTTTGTCATCCCATACGAGTAGCAGGACGCGTAAACCTTCCTGAGACTTGAATTTGAGAAGCTCCCCCAAATTCAAATCTCCTCCGCGCGGCAATGGCCGTGTATGCTCTCTTATAAGCTTAATTTTAGTATATATGGACCAACCAGCAATGTAAACCAAGTGGTGTGCTTCTAATATGGCATGGCATATATCCTCCCAGCAATTTTTCCGATCAAACAGCCTTCCACCCTCTAGTTCAATATTCAGCAAGGAACTATCTTCCCCATGAGCGTCCTGATAAAGAGTAATCATCCCACATTTTCGAAGTGGGAAATAGGTACGAGGCACTCCCTGATAATTTGGGCCAGGACCCACGCCAAAGCCATATAAAGGATTATTTTCCGCCGGAGAAAACTCCATTGCAATCCTCAAAGATGCATTGGGCTTAGGAGACAATCCATTGGCACCAAGAACGGGGAACCAGTCTTCAATCATTTCACCTCTTAAAACTCTTTTTGCAGAAATTGCCACAGTCCCTATAAGATCTGCTCCCATCAAGTCATCGTCCTTAACAACGAAGCGCACCTCCTCCACTGGATGAGCCACCTGAATTACGAAATGTTCATTCCAGATTGGATGCTGGCAATTGTTTATTACACGAGTTTGGGCCACCGTAGCATCAGCAAGGTGCACAGAAACATAAGGATCGCTGGTAATAATTTTGCGATGCTCACCGTGGCCGTGTGATTTGCAGAAGGGTTCCCTACAGGCAGTAAATATTGAAAAGCATTGTCTTAGTCTCTCGGAGAAAAGGTCCATGTTGGGTAAAGCCCGTGCCTCAAAAATCCACATATTTAATGTTCCGTGCAATATAACTTTCGTATCTTCCTTGGCAAAGCTTCCACTAGTGCCTAAATTTTCATAGTGAATGGAATTCAAATCAAAACCACCCACCATTGTCCCCATGCAGAAAACCCAAATAGAACCAGAGAAACCTTTGGACACCCGAACTTAAATACTTCAGATTGCAAGGCAGATGCCCTTCTCCATGGCTAAAATTAAGCCTACAGCCTACTACCAAATTTCATGTCTCTGCCCTTACAGCTTCCATTAAAACAAGCTGATGATCTTCTTTACTTGAAAATTATTTCAAGATCTTCAAGAAGTTAAATTAATTCTCTCTTTTATTGCTTTGCAAGGATATTTTAAAAATTAGACAATGGTAGCGCCCCCGTGAAGCTCAATTTATCGGGTCTTGTCTGCAATTTTTGAAAGTTACGTTTCATCACCCCAAGCCCGCAAAATTCAATGCCATCTACAATTTCTAGAATACTTACATACCACACTCGCGCATTACGCCGGCCCGCTATTTAAACCCTGAAATCTTTTTAAAATTTTGAAATATTAATATACCCAGACACTGTCGGTCTCTAATGGTCGAACGTTGGAAATATTTACAGAGAATATACGGTAAAATAAGCCCATTTGACCATTTCACTTCAGCGTTAAAATTTCGAAACCACCAAATTCTTTATCTTCGTTTGGAGCAGATTTCATTGGTTTTTTATCACAGGTAGTGAGGAGAGCCTTCGCGAGAGACTTTGAACACAAGAAACTTTGTAGTTTTGGCGGTCACTGAAACGTCACTCCATAGACTTTGCTGGGAATTAATGCCACGTGTTCAATGCTAACTAAATATGGGCAATTCCAAAATCAAGAAGCACTAATTTATAATGACGTCCCCAAGTAATATAGTTTCAAGATCTATTCATCTCGGGAAATGAATGAGGGAATGGGGGAGTCTATTGTCAAATTAAATAGTAAATCATCATATTTCAATTGACTTGGGTGGATGTTAAAAATCTTTTATTTTATAATATAACTAGCAATCGCATCTTGGGGCGCAATAGGTATGCCGAAGACATTGTAGGTAACTATCTGTTAAATAGCAAGTAAAACTTAAAGAGCAGTCAAGAAGGATATTGGCTTAAGTAACTCAGATGGTACGATTGATGCGAGTTGTGTCTGTGCTTGAGTGGTTTTAGTAAGTATTAAAAAGGACTCATTTGCTTCTTACTCAAAGATTATCACTTGCATTTTTGAAGTCAATACAAGGTTGCAACCTTTGAGCTTCAATGCTGACATACCTAGTGGGGACAAATTGCATCAACTATGAGACAAAAGTAAAGAAGGATATTAATGTCAACAAAGAAAAAATGAAGAACGTGTATGTAACTAAACTTTACAAAAATATATAGGAAAAAATCAATGGAGACCACCCATGTTAGATTGTTTGCTACAAACCTAAGTGTGTAAGTTCAAAGCTCAAAATGATAAATCACAATACAGCTAAAGGACTTTTTGGATGCATGTTGAGATTCTTGGATATATGTGCTTTAAATTTTGCAGTTCCATTATTTTGTAGGACCAAAGAATGCATATTGAATCAAAAAGTGTGAATCAGAACTTCTCATTTAGCTCTATATACTTTAATAAAAGATATATTATTCACATAGAATAACTTATTTAATTTAATTTTTATTTTGTAATGATGAATAGTGTTATACTTTTATATTAAAAAATACATGATTTACATAAAAGGTAAATGAAAAGAAATCATATCTCATAAATTTTATGTTTAAGTCAAAATGACAAAAGTAAGAGTTGGTCAAACGTCCAAGAGGTCCTAACCATCAACAATGGCCTCCTAGCCCATTATGGTATTGTCTTGATCTTTACCTTATGCTTGCTAAGAAGTAGGACACACAGAGAAGATAGCAAGGTCCAAGTAGAGAAAATTTTCATTGTTAGCTAACCAACATTGCCCCACAAATAAACTTAGGAATGTCCATGTGGCAAAGGGTTCTACCCATGATGAGGATGTGGGGAGCTTTGGGAACCATGATGGCCATGTTTATGTGTTAAATGGTTTTGGGTGGTATGTGATTCATCCACCTTTTTTCCATCCTCAAGGAAAAAAGCTTCTTCCTTTAGAATATTGTGTTCACCAAACCAAAGGTTTGGCTTAATAAATCTTTCTCCCATTTTCTTCCAAAAAGATTGTGTAGCAGGTTATTTATGGACATTGATAAGAATAGAATATGCAAGGCACAATCTAATTAGACCCTTTGATTTTTGGTCCATTACATCATATTGAGATTATTGATAAGCAATTGTAGGTCTCTAAACATTTTCATCATCGACACCCCACAGATCACAACCAATCAACAAATCTTCTATTTTTATTTCCATATCTCAAAATTTGTGCCTATTTTTTTCAATCTCAATCCTCTCTTATGTGCTTTCCACCTTTATTTCCAATAGTAAAAATCCACAAATTTCCACTTCAACACAAACTCCCGCTCAAATAATGATTATCTCAAAAAACTCTCTACCCAATGACTAGAACTAAAGTTGATTATGATATGATACCACTTGTAAGAAAGAAAGTTGTGCAAAAACAACTTCCTACAAAGCCAAGGATGTTGCACTATAAAGGAGCTAAAAGGGTATTGATATGTGTGCATGGTACTATAAATTATGACATGAAATATTATAAAATAATCATTTCTATTTGAAAACCAACACAAATGCAAATTGGAAAGGATTTATTGATGAGCATAAGTTAACATCTAGCTATTATTTTTACCTAGGATTAGAAGCTATATCTTGGATTACCAAAGAACAACTAAGTATTGTTATTTCTTTTACATAAGCAAATTAAAAAGAAACACAAAGAGCTATATGTGAATCTATTAGAAAATAATGCATCTATGCTCAACTCATTTAATTTGTTTGCTACATAACCGAACCATTAGAGAAAAGCATGCACACAAGCTTATAGAATAATCATAATGCATAAATCAAAATAGACAAGCCACAAGATAACACAAGATATACCCTAGGAAAACCCTTAAGAGGGAAAAAACTCTGCCTCCAAAAGCATCCATATTCAACAACAAAATAATACTTGCACTTACAGAGTTACCATAAATACTTTTGAAGCATCAAGCCTCTCCAATGCATCCTCTATGTGTCCAAACATGAATCCACACATCCCATGCCATGCTTCACATATGCACTCCTAAAAAAGACTCGATAATAATAGCCCACTCACCCAACCAACCTTAACCACTAAACGTGTATTTGATTTTATAGATACAAGCTCACACAAATACAATCAAGTGGTACAAGATAAAACCTTGTGTCACAAAACCAGTGACCCCTCATTTAATATTGTGTACTAATTTTTCACATTATCAAATATTTTCCTCAAATATTAAATTAGTATCCTATGTCTCCCACACATAAAATAATAAGCCAATATTATAATACAACCTTACAAGTGGCCTCAAATAATTATCTATTGTGACTAAACACACCTCCTAGGTGCACCACAACTAAATAGTTATTTAATTACAATATTAAATAATATATCAATTTATGCAATGGTGTATAACACTAAATCCTAACATAATCAACATTGATTCATGAAATCCTAAGTGATATGAGCATACAATTGAATCAACCAAAAGATTTATTTTGTGATAATCAAACTATGTACCCATTTATGCATGAAGGATCAAAACATATAGAATTCCAATGCCACTTTATTAAAGAATTAATTCAAACTAAATATATACACCTTCAATAAATTGTTCTACTCAAAATCAACTTGCAAATCGATTTGTAAGGGCTCCATATCTTCCTAAATTTGAAGAAAATAGATAAGGTTTAAATGTAGTGAATAATATGCACAAGTTTGATATTTAGGGGGTGTTAAAATTGCATATCAAACTTTGGATGTCATTTTTTGGTAGCTACATATATTAGGGATTTTTTTGTTTGGTTATTGTAACCGATCACATAGTATGGGTTAACTACACTTGATCCACAAGGATTTGAAGCATACTTAAGCCACTAAGCATCAATCCCAATAAGATCATTCAATGTAAACAAAGACAAAGAAGCCATTACAACTAACATTCTAAAACATAACATTAAACGCAGTCACATTAGCACACAATTGAAGGCAAAAGAACACTACAAAAAAAGGTAATCTTTCTCGGATAAGTTTTATATTATATATAATTAGATGATAAAATCTCTCATATTAATACAAATGATTAACTTAAAAATTGTAGGTCTACAAGAATAGGAATACCACCTTTGTGAATTTTTTCCATACTTCAATTCAACTAATAGATAATCCCCCATGCATGAAAATAACAAGCAAACTTTGAATCAGAGGAATGACCACCATATATGTGCTCAATTCCTAAATTAGGTGGAAGGAGGTGAGAAAATCAAGTCCTTTTTCAAGGTTCATAAATGCTATGTCAATATAGATTTGTCACCTTACAATTGAAAAAGTAGAGTCATCCTCTTTATTGATATATAATGTAGCCTTACAATATCAAAAATGTCCTCTCAAACCCAACAACAACCACCAAGTCTATAAATGCTTCACAAACCAAAGGAAGTTACACATCTACACAATTAAATTTCTTATCACTTCCCAACGAAGAAAGAAAACAATAAAATGGGTTGAGGGTCACGACTAAATAATGTACCCAAGGCTCAAGAATCTAAAGAGAACCTCCTAAAGCATGAGAGCATCTACAAGGCAATAGAGCATCACCACTGGTCTCAACAGCTAATAATTACTAGCTTGTAACATAGCTATCAAGATTCAACCATGTATTTTTATGCGAGTCACACTCATTGACTCATGTTTAATGAGTAATGGTTCAGAAGAAGCCATCTCAGACTCATTGACTCATGTTTCATGAAAAATGGTTCACAAGAAGCCATCTCAGACTCATTGACTCATGTTTCATGAAAAATGGTTCACAAGAAACCATCTTTTGTGATAATGAATGATTCACAAATACCAACTTTGAAACCATCATTCTAACTCATGATAATAAATGGTTCACGAGTACCAGCTTTGAAACCATCGTTCTATCGTAGGTGAGAAGAACTGTCAGTTTGAAATATGTAGGAACGACCATTTGCATAAAAGGTTTGAACTTCAACTAAGATGCAATTCATGTTCACCTACCTTGAGATCTTATGGTCGGTGCACGATGCAAGAGCAACGTGCACGAGATTGAATTGACATCAGGAAAGTTTTGTCCAGCGCCTTATGGAAGGAGGCCACATGACCCACATTCGTATAACAGAGTCTCACCGTAATGGAGACATTTGATGCACATTGATTCATCGCACAAACTGTGGGGCTCGCCATTAATCCTTTATGCATGTGTTGGTAGCATGGGCATTTCTTAGTTGTCTACATATATCGCTTAAGACAAGGTTGTTTGCCAGCCAAGTTGTCTGCAAGGGCCTCTCAGCCCCAATAAAAGACCACCACACATATAGTCCGCCGCCCCTTGTGGGGATATTAAAAAACTACAGTAAAGTGGTAAAGAAAATGAGACGAATTGGTAGGCACAATTGGAAAAGGAACGATGTACAAGTCTTAATTTAGGAATGTGGGAACAATAGTCAATCAAGGACAAAATATGATAAGTGTTACAAAAGTAATGAATAAGACTTATCAATCAAATACATTGGTACATAAATATCAGATCTTGGTTGATTTGTGGCAGTTGTGTGTAGTATTCATATCTTGTTTTGACACTTGTTTGGCTATTTTTATATTGTATTCATTATTTTGCTTGTATCAATACAAAAAAAATTACATTGGTACATAAATATGAAATATCATGTTGGTTAGTTATTACGAAGGAAATTACCTATCAAGTGGGATTAACATAGGATTTAAAAGTGAGAACAATAGCCAATCAACGACAAAATATGATGTAAGTGCTACAATGAAGCTTATCAAGCAAATATAGATTGGTAGATAAATATGTGTTGATGTTTATAGCATCGGTAGATATTTTCTCCTAAATAAAATAAAATAAAATATGAAATAATGCTCTAGGCAGGTCGGCCTTTTGGTGTACAATAAATATTTTTATATTTTATATTTTATTGGAAGCCAACCTAGAGAAGAAGTCACCTAGATTTGTATATATACAAGGTGAAGATCTTTCATTTAGACGTCAATTCATTCTCAATTCAATTCACACTTTCAAGAAGAAGTTCACTCTTTAGCAACAAATCATCATTTTGTAGCAACAGATCAATTTCAAGGAGAAAACATATTCGATTGTATATTTGCATCTAGAAGAGGTGCTATTATTCTTTGCATCAAATTCGGCCCTATGTTGGGCTTGAGTTGTAAGCAAATTTCTACCCTTATTCTGCTAATATATAAGAGATATATTTTGTTGGGTTTTTCTCCCTTGAGAAGGAGGGTTTTCCCAGGGTATTTTGTTGTGTTATGTTGTTCAGTGTGTTGTATTTTTGCTTATTTACATTTTTGGTCTAAAACTAACATGGTATTAGAGTGGGTTTAAGCAAGATCGGATTAGATTTGTTTAAGCAATAAGTCATCTCATTATCTAGGGTCGTCGATCAAAGTATCAAAGATGGTGAATAGAGTCAAGGTCAAAGATAGGCTTGATGGAGCATCAAATTTCAACTCTTGGAAATTCATAGTTCTCATTGCCTTAGAAGAAAATGATCTAGATTTCGTGGAGAGTGATGTGCCTAAACCATCTAATGATGCAAAGAAAACTCAATGGAAGAAAAATGGCACGAAGGTTAGGAAGATCATGATAGATTCTGTGAAGGATCATCTAGTTCCGATTATCTCCAAGTTGAAGATAGCCAAATAAATATTTGAGGCTTTACAAGCATTGTATGAGATCAACAATAACAACAGAGCCCTTGCATTAAGAGAACAACTCCATCATATAAAAATGGCTAAAGGAGATTCAGTCATTTCCTTCTTCATGAAGATTTTTGATTTGAGAGATCAGCTATGCACGATTGGAGACATAGTTGAAGATAGAGATCTTTTTATGTTGGCACTAAATGGTCTTCCTCAATCTTGGGAGCCCTTTATCTAAAGCATCAGTGGGAGATCTAAGTTGCCCGAGTTTGATTGTCTTCGAGCTGATTGCATCCAAGAGGAATCTAGATTGGTAGCAAGAGGAAATGGGCGAAGTTCTCATAATGAAGAAAATCATGTTCTTGCTACTCAAGCTTCCAAAAGGAAAGGAAGAAAAGGGAAAATAGGCAATTTCAAGAGGAATGGAGACAGAAAATCATATTATGTTCGTGAATCAAAGAATAAGGATCGAGCTCTCACATTCAATGTTTTAGTTGTGACAAGTATGGTCACTATGCTCAAGATTACATATCAAAACCGAAGCAGCATGCCTCTAGTGCAGATTTTGATGATGTGTCACCTCAAAAGGAATCTAGAGATGACTCGGGGGGATTTCTATTCATCTCCGCTCTTTCAAGCAATGTTCCAACTAACGGTAACAATTAGTTGATAGATAGTGGTGTTTCATGACACATTATAGGATACCGAGAGCATCTTACGGACTTGGTAGAAAGAGAAACCAACTTGCAAGTGATAATCGGAGATGATACTTTTTATTCCATAAAAGGAGTTGGGGCCACCTCTCTTTAGCTACAATCTGGAACCCCTCTTTATTTGAGTGATGTCTTATTTGTACCAGGGATCAAAAGAAATCTTGTTTCCATTTCAGCATTGGAGGACAAAGGGTACCGAGTTGCTTTTTCTAAAGGGAAATTTCTTGCTTGGCCTAAGAACTCTAGTATCAAATCAGCTCGTGTGATCAGTGTTCATCAGGAGAGCCTATACAGACTTTCTATTCCTCCAGTTCAGGCTTTATTGCATAATTGTATCAATTCGAGTGAGCTATGGCACAAGAGACTTGCTCACTTACACTTTAGATCTCTTCCATCTATGCAAAAGGTGGTTACTGGTCTACCAAAGCCCAATCTGGAGCACGATGGAATTTGCAGAGGACATGCACTTGGTAAGAATATCAAGAGTCCCTTTCATAGTAGTGACAATAGATCAAAAGGAATTGATCTTGTTCATTTTGATTTATGCGGACCAATGCCTGCGGAATCTTTGAGTGGATTTTTCTATAATGTGATTTTCATTGATGATTATTCTAGAAAGACTTGGATTTACTTTTTGATATCTAAGGAGTCTGAAGAAGTACTTGATAGATTCAAAGAATTCAAGGCTCAAGTTGAAAACATTTTCAGGAAAAGGATTAAGGTTCTGAGATCTGACAATGGAGGAGAATACACTCCTGGAGGCTTTCGTAATTTTTGCATTGAGACAAGGATCAAGAGGGAGTTATGTGTTCCATACAACCCTCAGCAAAATGGAGTTGCCAAAAGAAAGAACAGATCCATAGTTGAGGCAGCCAAGTCTATGATTCATGATCAGGATCTACAAACCTTCCTATGGGCAGAAGCTTCCAGAACCACTGTGTATGTTCAGAACCGAAGCTCTCATCGAATATTGGGAAACATGACTCCTGAAGAGGCCTTCATAGGTGTGAAACCTGAGGTTAGTCATTTAAAAAAATTTGGTTGTCCTATTTACATTTGTGTGCCTAAGGATAAAAGATCAAAGCTAGAATCTTTAGGAAAGAAGCATATATTCATGGGATACAGTGAGTCTTCAAAGGCCTACCTGGTCTATATTCTAGGGCAGAAACAGATTGAGATCAGCAGGGATGTCTCCTTCGAAGAGGAAGTGGCATTCAAAATATCTAAAGGGTCTTACATGGAGATAGACAGTGAAGAGCAGGAGGCTTCTCAGGATATGGACATATCTCCTAATCATACTCTTGACATTCAGAGGGAGTCCAACAAGCCAACCAAGACAATTGATCTAGTTGATCCTATGGAGCCAACTGATGGGCCTAGAGACATTGCAGTAGATCAAAAGAGGGCTCTATGAGTGCGTCAAACTATGCAAGAGGAAGAACAGTATGCAGCTTCTCGAGGAACGTTTAGAGAAATCAAGAGACCACAAAATTTTCCAGGTTATGTGGCATTGATGAGTCACATCATTGATTCTGAGCCTTCCAATTTTGAGGAAGCATCCGACCAGCAGGTATGGAGAGATGCAATGACAAAAGAATATCAGTCTATCATTAAGAATGATGTATGGGATATTGTTCTGAGACCTAAAGGGAAATCGGTAGTGTCTTCCAAATGGCTCTACAAAATCAAGCTTGCAGTTGATGGTAGCATTGAGAAACACAAGGTGAGGTTTGTGGCAAGAGGATTCTCTCAGAAGGAGGGAATAGATTATGAGGAGACATTTTCTCCTATTGCTCGATACACTTCTATCCGGACAATTATTGCTATTGCATCAACTAAAGGTTGGAAGTTACATCAAATGGACATAAAGACTGCATTTCTTAATGGTGTGATTGAAGAAGAAGTGTACATTAAGTAGCCGGATGGTTTTGTGATTCATGGGAAGGAGTCTCATGTATGCAGATTGAAGAAGGCATTGTACGGCCTTAAGCAAGCACCTCGTGCATGGTATGAAAGGATTGATAGATATTTGATGAGCTTGGGATTCTCCAAGAATGGTGCAGATTCCTATCTTTACTTCAAGGTAGTTGATGTTGAGGCTTTGATATTGGTTCTTTATGTTGATGATTTATTTCTCACTGAAGCAAAGTATCTCATTGTCAAGTGCAAGAAAGATTTAGCCTCTAAGTTTGAGATGAAGGATCTTGGTCTTATGCATTACTTCCTAAGATTGGAGGTGTGGCAAAGGCTTGATGAGATTATTCTAAGTCAAGGAAAATACACTATAGACATCTTGAAGAGATTTGGGATGATGGACTACAAATCTATGTCTACACCTATGGAGACAAATTTGAAGAAGTTGAGTGACTCAACAGCTGATTCAGATTTGGTAGATCCCACCATGTATAGACAATTGATTGGATCATTGATGTATCTAGTCAACACTAGACCAGACATTTGTTATGCAGTGAGTTCTCTCAATCAGTTCATGTGTGAACCAAGACAAATACATCTAGTTGCAGCAAAGCATATTCTGAGATACTTGCATGGCACTGTGAGATATGGCTTGAGATATACTTCTTGTGAAGATCTGAAGTTACAAGACTATACTAATTATGATAGGGTCGAGAGTGTAACTGATAGGAAGAGAACCTCTGGATGTTGCTTCAGTTTGGGGTCTGCCATGATTTCTTGGTGTAGAAGGAAGCAAAATTTTGTGGCACTAAGCACTCCATAGGCTGAATATATTACAACATGTGTGGCAGCCCGAGAAGCAGTGTGGCTTCGAAAGCTCCTCGCAGGATTGTTTGGTCAAACTTTGGAGCCGACTGTTATTCATTGTGATAATCAAAGTTGTGTGAAGCTCTCATTAAATCCAGTGTTCCATGATAGGACAAAGCATGTGAAGATCAAGTATCATTACATCAGAGACATGGTGTTGAGGAAAGCCATTCAAATCAAGTACATTTGCATTGATGATGAGACGGTTGATATTCTCACCAAGCCTCTTTCTAGAGTGAAGTTTGCACATTTCTGTGACAAGCTTGGATTAGTGGAGAATGTTGCCCTTGCTAAGAGGGAGACTCGGTATCGGTGAGCTTTGATATAATGCATATTTCTTTGAGACAGAGAAATATGAGGTGAAAGCTCTTGTACATCTTTGAGACGGAGATGTGGTTCTTTCCACACATGGGAGTAGCCCTGGTGGACGTCATGTTGAGAGACTCCATGACAATATCATGTTGAGAGACTCCGTGATGAACCCTTTATACTTGTGTTTGTCCACGCATGGGAGTAGCTATGGTGGACGTCATGGTGAGAGACTCCATGATGACATCATGCTGAGAGACTTTGTGATGGGAACTTGTATATGTGTTCCTTTCCACACATGGGAGTAGCCATGGTGGACGTCATGTTGAGAGACTCCATGATGACATCACATTGAGAGACTCCGTGATGAACTCTTGTACATCTCTGAGACTGAGATGTGGTTTTTCACAAATGGGTGTAGCCATTGTGGGTGTCATGTTGAGAGACTCCATGATGCAGATGTTTGGAAAAATACCTCCCTAGATAAGAGGGAGTGTTGATTTTTATAGCATCGGGAGATATTTTCTCCTAAATAAAATGAAATAATGCTCTAGGCAGGTCGGCCTTTTGGTGTACAATAAATATTTTTATATTTTTCTATTTTATTGGAGGCCGACCTAGAGAATAAGTCGCCTAGATTTGTATATATAAAAGGTGAAGATCTTTCATTTAGACATCAATTCATTCTCAATTCAATTCGCACTTTCAAGAAGAAGTTCGCTCTTTAGCAGCAGATCATCATTTTGTAGCAGCAGATCGATTTCAAGGAGAAAACATATTCGATTGTATCTTTGCATCTAGGAGAGGTTCTATTATTCTTTGTATCAAATTCGGCCATGTGTTGGGCCTGAGTTGTAAGCAAATTTCTGCCCTTATTCTGCTAATATATAAGAGATATATTTTGCTGGGATTTTCTCCCTTGAGAAGGAAGGTTTTCCTAGGGTATTTTGCTATGTTTTTTTGTTCAGTGTGTTGTATTTTTGCTTATTTACATTTCTTGTCTAAAACTAACAATATGAAATATCATGTTGGTAGATTTTGAGAAGGAAATTACCTACCAAGCGGGGTTAACAATATAGGGTTTAAAAGTACATAAGCTAGCGGGGGTTAAGATCTAAATGTATGTAATCTTCATTAGATATATTTGTAGGATTTATTTTTTTATAATAGTTTTATATTGATTCCTTTTTATCAATATATTGTCTTGTCAGTTCTCAAAATAGTTCTTCCCAATCTTAGAGCATTTCTTACCATCAAGATCAGGGATATTTCATGAAGACAATAAAAAAGGGTTCCATTAACATAGGGAGGATGGTTCAAGGTCAATGGCAATAGTGGATAGTATCGCCTACTCTTTATGCTCATCTTAGACCTGGGAGGGTATTCCCAAAAGTTTCAATAGTTTTTTTCATAAAAAAATATAGCATGAGAATAATCGTCAACAATTATACCCAAATATAACATGACCCCCATTATTTGTCACTAGGTCAAGGCAAACTAGTTGCATTTAAGCTCTTATATAGTTGATAACACCTTGCACATGCATCTATGGATGATAGCAACATTAAAATTCCTTAAGATGATTTCATTTGACATTACATACATAGTGGTAAGGTGCACACATACAGTACATGACCCCCTAATGGTTTAACAATCTAAGTTCACTTTAGATTTGTCCTTGGTTAATAGAATTGAATAATGAACAACATGCATTCTAAACTACTCCTAATCTACTTCTACACTAACAAAATGAAGGATAATACAATGAAATTTGTTTGATCTTTCACTAATTTGGATTAGTGCCTACTCCATTGGACAATAGAGTCATGAACAACGAAGAGGGAAAACATGTCATTTGGTTAAGTATCAACATAACTAGATTTCATTTATACAACAACCAAATATTATATCCATGTAATAGACATTCTTAATGATCCATAACTAGAACTATAATCCCCCACATGGAATAATGGAATGATATTACAAATCATTTGTAATGCATTGGATGCTATCACACATACATCAAACCCTCATTACATATGTGCCAAGAAATGTGGTAATAGAAAATACATAATTATGATTATAATAATCCATGAATCAGCATAAACAGTTATGGAGACATACCATTGCCCAAAAATGTGCATTACAAACCCTTCCTACTCTTCATTAGATGTATTCCTTCATTTTTAGCTTAGAAATATAACATTTGATGCCCTAGAATCATGTGCAAACCTTCCCAAACCAAAAATTTGTCAAGTAGCAACCAACCCTTTCGGTGTAAAATGAGATGGTATTTATAGTTTTTCTTTTCTGGTGTATAGCTCCTCATGAGAACTTTAAGAGGGCATGGAACCCATGGATGTGGTGTCTGGGATCCTTGTTGGTTTGTGGAATTTTCAAAATAACCAATAGAGAATAACCATAGGTAGATCTAAGCAACTGGCACTTTAATGACCTTCATCGATGACATGGTCCCCATACCCAAGCAATTTTATATTCATGTGAAATCGTGCCATTAGCTTTAAATAGATGTATTTTAGGTAGGAAGGGATGATACAATCAATTGTGAATGGAGTGATGGGTGATCCATGAAGGAAGGTGAAAGGCCTTGTCGAGTGTTTTAGGAGAGTGGTAGGCCCTCACATAAAAATTGAACATTCAGGTGCCTAGTGGGGGTCTAAATCTAGGAGGGACCTAAGAACTTGTACTTAAGTTCAGTCAAGAGAAAAGGTGGATTAAGAACTAGGAGGTGGGAGGAAATTGGGACTTGGAATTAGCAAAGAGAGTTTGGTGTTAGGGTTTAGCAAGAACTTAGCACTTAGGGAATTGGTGAGAAGAAATCCATCATGGATTAAATATAGAATTGGAATCAAGATCAAGAATAAAAGAGGAATGATTGAGGATTAGGGACTTGGGAATCAGGAAATTTATATCATTTTTTATGGTGGGGGATGGAACTAGAACTGGAAGTCAAGGAGAGGTATAAGGGTGGAGGGTTCCCCTAAGGATCTAGGGTATGATGGGATATGTATACTAGGCTCCAAGGGTGTCAAGGAAATTGGGAGGTGTTCAAGAGATCAGAAAGACCTAGAACTTGGGGAAGAAGTTCAAAGATTCCCAAAACCCCCAAAGATCTATTGTTTAGGAAGGACTATGGGATTCAAATAATGGGTTAGAGAGGAGTAGAGAGATTAGGATGTTAGTGTTAATAAATGGTGTCTTGAACTTGCAATTACATGAGGTTACTATTTATATTAAGTTTATATTTAAGTGTGGATCGATGTGTAATTTCCCCAAAGCTTTAGATTGGCTAAATAAGCACACTCGTACTTTAGTTTCATTAGAAGATCATCTGAATTTGAAGATATTAAAGTTTTTATTTTTTAAAGTTTCAAAGTTCAGTTTGAAGGTCTTCGAGGCGTTTTTGGGTTCAAACATCATTGGAAATAAAAAATGTGGTTATGGCTTGATAGATCCCTTCACAATATTTTCGATAGTTCAAATGGTTCATCACACCCTGATCAAAAGTTATGGCCTCTGGAAGTTGGATCCCTTGAATGGGATATGTAAAAACATGTTGGACACATAAATGAGATATAAAGGGGGAGTTACAAGAGGTGGTATGTGTTTTTATAATCATACCCATCTATTAATGGAAAATAGGATGGGCACCACTTTTTAGGTGGTTTTAGCTCATGGTTTTGTAATATCGTTTAGCAATTTCATGTATTGTATCTCCTATATATTAGGTGCTTGAGATGGAGTTTGTGTATAAGAGTCTTATAGTTGTTTATTTATCTTTGGATCTCTGGTTGGTGGTACTCATATGAGAATTATTTCTTTGCAAGTCTATTGTACTCTTGTTGATTTCTGAATAATATATTGGATGGTTTTTGGAGTGTGGTATTTTTCTCCCGAAAGGGTTTTCCCCATGTAAATCATAGTGTTGTGGTTTGAATTTTGTTTATGTTTAAGTTTTTATAATTGTTCAGATATAAAAAAGTACATAACCCTGCCTCAATATTAGTGTAGGAATTTTTTCTGCTACCTTAGCTTCCTTAAAGTTAAGAGGGATCTAGAGTTTGGGAACCAAGGTAGTTCTAGCACTAGGGACATGGTACCAAGGCTTGAGCTTTGGAAGAACAAGGAGATAAAGAGTGAGGGTCCTAGATTTTTTTGGAAGTGTAGAACTATGGGCATAAATGACATGGATCATAAACCTTGATATGTAGTCCCTTGATCATGTGTTCATTCAAGAACCCATGACAAGGAAAAAAAAAAGGGAACATAGAGGGGTGGGGGCTGTGGTTTTAGGGGAACTTAGAACCCTAGGACTTGGTGCAAAAGTGCATAGGTCCCCAATTGACCCACAAGACTATAGCTAAAAAAATTTGCAGGGCCTCCCCACACAAATTTATAATTTTATTGAATATTTTACAACCACATTAGGGGAGCCCATTTAGGATTTCTCAAATTGGTAAATTTATGATGGGTTAAAATAGGGTAAGTGAACAAAATAAGAAAGGGCTTTGATCAATTTAGTGAATTTTGAGGCTTGTAAACTTGGGCACTAATAGTGGATCTAGTTAGGGGCATGTGCCTCTTATAGGAACAACGCAAACCCAACTATCTTTGGGAGTTACCAAAATAGGGAAACAATTGAGACAATAACACTTTATCATGAAAAATAAGGGTCATTATTGAATGAACATGATGATATTTACAAGATAAGACGAATTGGACATGGATACACTATGTATGGGGCTGGAAAAAAAATTGCAACCAATAAAATTAAAGCATAAGGAATTTTAGGATATGGTTGTAAGGAAAACTTACTAATCATTTGCAAGTTAAACCTTGCATGAAGATCCATAGCACGAGGCCATGGAAAAATGGTTGCAACTACTTGTCTCTATTAAAGACAAGACTACTAAAGGAGTCGATCTCCCTCAAACCAATATTGCATCCATCTCCTACTTGCACCCAATGTTGTTTTTTGCATGCATGCACATGCAAACTACCAATTTTTTGTTCATCATGTTGGGGTGGAAATAACAATAATTTGAACATGGTAACTACATGAATTAGGATCTATACTCATACTTATCCATATGATGACACATATCTACAACCTCCTCAGGGGCATAATGCACATCCTAATCTGTACACAAATCAACATGAACAGAGGAACCCTCTTTGAACACCAAAATAGAATGATACAACCTCAAGTTGGGCTACAATATCGAATGATTTATTTCATCCCAAGCTTACAATATATTTGCACCATAAATGTTGATGTATTCTTCCATGATTGAATAAACATGATTCAAATCCAAATTTTCACCTTCAAAACATAGTTCAAAAATTTGAGGCTCTTCATGTGAAGACTCACAAACTTTAAATTGTTTTATTATTTCCTATTCTTGACCACAACTTAATGTATAAAATTTGATGCTAATTAAATGCTTGATAATTTATTCTTCTTCTTCACCCACATACTAGCAATTTGATCCACATGAGAACACACAATGTTAGAGTTAGCATGTACTCAACCAATGAGCTTAAAAATGTGTCCTTAATACTATCCTTATTAGTTAAATAAGGTTTCTCCGCTAAGATCTAAAAAAAAATCATCTAAAAATCTTCATGATTGAAACAAGTGGACTTGCAAACACCTTTGCACCCATCTTTCTCACTTGCAACAAGGAAGGTGCAAGCCTCATTAGGTTCTTGGACAATAGGTGGCCAACATACACCACCTTCACACATGAGTTTAAGCATTATTCATTATCACAAGAATTAGTACCCTTAGACACTTCATGTAAAGAACTAAGTTCTTTAGATTGTCTTTCTATTTCAAGTCAATTTTCGCAATTTATTGTGTTATATGTGTTGCTGAAATGAAAATTACGACATATTTTCTTCCTCCCTAATTTTTGTAACAATATTTTATTGTGACCTAATTGAAGCATAATATACACAAGGAAGACAATGATTCTTGCACTAAAGAAATATGTTCTCATATGCATCCACATGATCACCATTTTTCCAATCATCAAGGGAAAGGTCTTCAAGCTAAAAATAATTGGTTGTGCTCTAACACTTATTTCAACAACATTACCACCAAGTGTAGCCATATTTAGGTCATCATCATGCAAACAAATATTAGGATCTTCAAAATTAATAGTAAAAATGAAGGAGGGTAATACATTGAACAAGAAAATAATTTCTTGTTCATCCTTTACATCACCAACATGTGGCTACTATATACAATCGGCCTTGAGAGTTGATCGACTTGAATGTTCACCTATGCACAACTCTTCCTCTTTGTCTATATCATTTTCACAAGAAATAGGATCATTAACGTCATTCTAAAATTGAATGTCATCATTCATTTCATTTTAATCACTAAAAAATGAACTATCTACCTAAAAGTAGGTGTATATATAGTTTTCATCATCAACATCATTGGCATATAATGCACCAAAACCACCTTATATCCATCTATATACACAATCATCATCTACTGGTGTATTTATCATGTATGTTGTGCATCAATTCTTAGACACGTGTAGATGTTCTTATTATGAACTTGTTTTATATAATGCACATTATATATACACTTATATTTTACATGACAATATTGATTTATGATGTGTGCATGTATGTGCGTGTTTATATTTATCTAGATCACATGTGTATATATGATGTTTGGTTATCTAGAATTGTATATATGATGTTTAGTTATAGATCACTTGTGTATATGCATTTTCTCTCTTATATCATGTGTAACCTTGATATGGGTGTATTATATTGAACAATAAGTTGATAGTTCAAATTGAATTGAATCTATGATTTTATTTACTACGATTCACCTTGTTAAAGGATGTTCCCATAATAATGAATTCAACTTTTGTGACATCCTGATTTTTTTATTTTTTTGAAATCACATATTTTTTAGAAAAATTAATTATTTAAGCCTTGAGGGGTTCCATCTAAAGGGTTTCAATTGAATTAGGTTAGATCAAAGCCCCTTGGATAGAACCCCTATAGTCATAAATCATATCCATAATGGATTCTCCTTTACACCAATCAAAATGCTGAGAAAAATCATTTTTTATTTACCTTTTGAGGGATCAAATAAATTCATTTAGAAGTTATGTTTTTTAAGTATGTATCCCTTATTATAAGCTTCCCAAAATGTATAATTTTGAATATTTTTAATTTCATTATTATGTTTATTTTATATTTTTTTTGAATGTAGGGTTTTCACCAAACATCAAGGTATTTGTTTTTGATAACCATGGAACTCATTTGCACGATGTTGCCACCGATGATCAGACAAGAAACAAGCTTTGAATAAGTAGCATTTACAAGGTGTTGTACCCAAACACAAAATTCTCCAAAGGTAGAGAGTTTAAAGCAAAAAAAAAACTAGGTTCATTGACCAAAAACAAACGAGTGATAGCGAACAAACAACAAAATTACATCACATACACCTATGTCCAAATTATAACTACTCTGACTTAAAAAATTAATTTTAAAAGAAGGCAACGAAAAATCATAAAAAAATATCCATGCTCTAGATATTGGTGTTACAAATCTAAATTCTTAAAATTATAATTTTATCCTTTCTATAAACAAGGTTATGCATTACAACATAAACTACACTTTTTAAAAATATTGTTTACTATAAAAAACAAGTTACTAAAAGTTACGTAAATATATTTATAATTTATTTCTATAAATTTTAAACTATATATATTTAGAATCTACACACAAATCCTCACAAATCACTAGTTCACATCATCTCCAAATTATTAATGGTTTAGTTGCTATAGGTTTCATAAAGTCAAAATTTGGTGAAAATTGTTGATTTCAATGTCCTACTTTGACCAAAGAGTGGGACATTGTATTGTGGGTTGACTCTAAATGAGAAAGTTATGGAATTATAAGTATGCTTTTAAATGTGTAGAGCAGAGCTCCCTTTCCTATATGTGTGTTTATTATAATTTGGTCCTAGATATCCTTAGAACATCCAAGTTTTTCAATTTATGTGAATGGTTAAATATATTTAAGACCTACATGTCACATTTTATCTCTAAATTCAAATGATTTGATTTCAATTATATTAATATCATGTTTATAAATTAATACTAATATGAAAATGTGAATTTATAGTCTATATTATGTACATATCTAAATCAAATGACACCCAAATTATAAATTCTTAATTAAGGTAATCATTTCATTATAATAATTGAAGTCCAACTCCCTAGTTAATGAATAGAATAAACCTCATAATTAAAATAGATGTAAAATCATTTAAAATCTAATCGTAGATGCTAACATCTAATCAATGTTTTTGTAAGTTAATTTGTAGCATATATATAACAATAATATGTTAATTGAAAATAATAATGTAATTTAATCAAACATAATTAACTTGTTCAACATCCCTTACATCATCAAAGAGAATTATAGAAATCACCAACAATAATTTAATTTCGATTGAATTTCATGAATATATAAATTATCATTAGAGAATCTCTACAAGTCCTCAACTTATCTTGGAAACCCTTCTCCAAAGCATAGGGTAAGGTACACTTGAGTAGTTATACATAAACATTCCAAATTGACACCATACCATACATAATTTAGACATGGATAATGTATAACTTTAACAAACTTGTAATGGTTTAAAACCCCAAAATACCAATCAGCACCATTTAAAAAATTATATGACTAAAACAAAATTTGATGTCTTTCTAAATACTTAATTAAGGTTTAAACCTTTAAAATTATAACAATTAAAGTCCACAACTCCAAGGTTAATCAATTATCACATTTTATCTTAGAGATAAATTTGATTTGATTTCAATTTAATATTAAGGATCATGTGAATAAATTATTTTACTTTAATATGATTTTTAATTTGTAGTATAAATTGCATATATCTGAATCAAATGACACCCTTATAAATGCTTAATTAAGGTACAATATTTTTATTAATATAATAATTGAAGTAAAGCTCCCTAGTTAATGAATATAATATGCGTTTCATAATTAAAATAGACTTTCAACTTTAAGTAAAAAATATTTCATTATAGCATGAACTTGAACAACTTTTTCTTTAAAAATTTTATTGTTTCTAGGTCAAAAATATTCTCATATTATTTAAGACCTATTCTTCAAGATCATTGATCCAATGAATTAATTATTTAAGATATAAACCACTAAAATAATTATGAATTTTCAAATCTATTAAATACTTTTCTTACCAAGCCTATTAAGGGATTTTAGATCATTAGGTATTCTTAGGCATTTCCTCTTCAACTATGACATCTTCTTCTAATCCTTCATCATCTAGATCCTCATCACTCCATCTAATATAGGCTTTAAAAATGTCTCTCATGATATGATCTTCTATGACATCCAACTATATTTTTAAATGTTTCCTCACTGTATCAAATATTTTCTCAATTCATTTTAAAACATAAAATACACCTTGATCTTTATTCGTCCTTCTAGCTAACATCTTTTAGATCTAATGTGAATATCCTTAATATTTAATGGTTTATCTATTATAGTTAGTCATATTAGTCTTCTATAGATAACACTCTCCTAATAGAAAAATCATAGCATGGACTTTTCTAATATGCTGGTAAAAGTGCAAACCTGTGTCACACTTTTCTAAAGGAATTAGTCACAAACAAAAGAATTCAACTTCAATTGCATAAAAATGGTCTCTCCTCTAGTGCACAGTATATTTAAAAAAAAAATTAATATGTTTTAGTATTTTTTTAATTTCTAATCAATCCTATTTTTTATTATAACAATCTAATTGTAATATTAAAAAATATATTACAACTAATCAAAATATCAAAAAATATATATATTTAGATTATCGACTCTAAGCTCTACAAAAGAATATTTTTAGTTTTTTTGAAAAAATATATTGTGACTAAAGAAATATTCAGTTCAAGTTGAAATTTTTAGAAAATTATGAAAAATGATAAGGTGGTTGCCAACAAGGATGTCACATAGATGGTTTTGGTTGAAACATTTCCAATCGAAAGACTTCTAGTCAAAAAGGTTTTGATCGAAACCTTACATTTAAATTGAGGCACATTTAAAATTTAGAAAGGGTAAATTTGATTTTATAGTTCTGAGTGAAAGTGTTTCACCTGAAACTATATGTGTCACGTATAAGTCATGGAGTTTTGAGTGAAACTATTTCACTCGAAATCGTTTAGGGAAAAACCATTTTGCTCAAAACTGTTTAGTTGGTCAAAAGTGTGACACATGTTTGTGTTTTTACCCACACCTCAAATTTCCTAACCTCACTACCTTGCTCCAAGGTCAATTATCTATGTTAAATCTTGCTCTTATACCATCTAATGTAGTCAATATTGGAAATTATGATTAAGGATTATCCAACTATGTAGCCTAATAAAAATTTAAAATCTACAACAAAAATATGTAAGAACAATATGAATACAAAATAAATTAATATTAATTTAAATTTAGATCTTATAAAAAAAATTAGAGTATATGTTTAGGAATCAAATTTTACTTACAAATTGGATCCTATAATGTGAATTATAATGTACATTTCTTCCTTATTTATTCATCTTCCTCTCTCTATCTTTATTTTCTTCACTCTTTGTCTTGTTCTATCCATTCTCAAATCATATTTGAATTTCTTATATATAGAATATGTTTCATGAATTATGGTGGCACTAGTAACATGCTACACACTAATATATTATTACATGTTAAGGATTTGTAGATCCAAAATTAAATGCTTTCCCTATATCTAGCCTTGGAATTCAACACATATCATCGTAGAGTACTTTATAGGTTCACTTAGAATCACATGTAGCATTATCAAATTTCCAATGTACACCTCAAGCTAGGAGTCCCAAAATTTAATTTGGTTCTATATATGATCCCTCATTGGACCTATGTGGATGTAGGTAACATTAAATATCAATAAATGTCTTAAATTATGTTTTCCAAATTGATACCATACCATGCACTTGAACTTTAGACATCTAGATAATGTGTAACTTTGATAGGTATAATAGACATGTATAATTTCATTTCATTTAACTAAATGAGCATTCAAAAACATGTATATATGTAAAGTAAACATTTAAATAAAAAAGATATACAAACTACATTAAATGGAATGAAATTTGAACATTCTTATTTAAAATATAAGTAGGTCCATGACAATGTATATGACTAAAAAATATTTATTTTGAGTTTAGAACTACATGTAATGTATATATCAATTTAATAACTTAAATCTCTTGGTACATATAAAGTAGATCCTCTTTATCTTTAATTATCTTTAAAATCTTTTCATGATCTTCAAAATGCAACCTCCACTTTTGTTGGCCATGTCCTCTTGTTTCTATAACTAAGTGACTACAATGTAGAACCTTTTGTCCTAGTATATAATCAATTAATATAATACCATTTGTATATGTCTCTATTTGTTGATAATAGGTGCATTCAACAACGACTGATCCTTGGACACTCTTGTCTATCACCATCTATCATTGATTGTGTCAATTTGCATTTTGGTTGTGTGCATCTTAGTAGATAGTAATCTACATATTTTTTGTTATTAGGATATACAACCATAGTGAAACTATCTTGACATGACCACATTTGAGGATAGGGAAAAACCAATTTTTTTTTTAATACATACACACTTGGGTACTATATAGGGTTCACTCAACACTTTGGTGCTCCCGTTACTAATGATCGAGAAAGTTCACACACCCATGTGTGGTAACATCCTTAAGATAAATGAAGAATATTGTGCATGACAGGGAAGTCGATCAATGACTACAGAAGATTGGAGGATCACCAATTTATTATCATTAGATGCAATGGGGCTTGGGCGAATGGACAACACCTAGGTTACTCAGACTATGGTTTATGAACACTTATCAATGTTGTTTACCCAATAGATTAATGATAGGGAATCCTAGTGCTTGTGGAGAATAACTACTTACGAAACCAAGGCTCTAGTTGCATTTAATATTTGGTTAGCCTGGGTAATTAATTTTATATAAGGGGAATATCCTTACAACAAATTTCTCATTTAATTAAGAAGCACGATGAGATAATTAATTGCAATGTACACCCTTACCCAGAATTTTAACATTATGAAAATACTAATTAATTCAATAATTCACCTAAGGAACTAATTTTGTCTTCTATATTTTCTTACAATATTAACCTAGGTAAAATAATATTTAGATCCATTGTCCAAAATTTAATTTTACAACTTACTAGTTTATTAATCACGTTATTCAAATTTAGATCATAAATTGGAGTCTCCTACACATCATTACTCTCCTACTCTTTGAGTTAGGTTAAATATTACCTTGCTTATTATTATGATTATGATATTTCTTTTGGAGTTATTGTGTGATTTTAATTTACTAATTTCATATGAAAAAATCTCCAATTTCCCATAAAATGGTCTCCATGTAGAAATATTAAATTATTCATATCTCATGAGTGGCCATGCCTTATACATAAGAAATAAAATATATATCGATAAAATATAACTACTATAAAGTTTGCATTTAGTTTGACCTGCTATCTCAAGACTTAACTCAAAGGAACGCATTGGGTTTTCTCCATCAAATAATTAATTTGGGATGTAGGCTAGTAATATGAGCCTGATCTTATTAATGAGTAAACTGGACCATACTCGAATTCAAGAAAATGTTGTTAATCAAGTTAAATTGCCACTTCCTTAACATAGACGAAGATAACTAAACGGTTTGAATGAATAACCAAATAAATAATTGCAACCAATGTCTTCATGGATGTTTGGTTCCTAAGGATTTAGGTTAGAAGTTTTCTTTGGAAAACATTAATCCTATTTTAAGTTTTGACCAATGTATGTAAGATTTTATTCAACCATAATAGCTTACTCAAATTTTGAAACAATAAGAAAAAAACAAGGAGGGGGAATTATATTGGGTCTTTCACTAAATTCTACTATAAACTTGCTTGAAATTGCAAAATTTAAGGACCTTCAAGAGCCTTCTATATTTTTGTTAATCCCAAACCTGTAAAACCTAATGCATTGAGGAACATAGGGCTCAACGAAAAGTTGGAGCATGTTAATTATAAGAGAAGAGGACATTTATAATTAAATATTTGATTTGAAAGTCATTTGGAAGGCAAACTGCATTAAGAATTGATGTGTTGAGTTAGAATACATTGGATTATTTAGGTTGGAGTATTATTATTATTAATTTTCTTTGAGCTTTTTTTTGGCCTTACTAGGGTGGCCTTAATTCACTTAACCTATACTAATATTTCCCATAATGTTTCCTTTTCTTTAAGTCAACTCTCAACATAATGCCTAGTTCTTGAGCTACACAAGGGAGGCGACAATAGTAAAGACGCGCCTTACAAGGGAGATTAAATGCATCTAGATCAACCCTATTACAAGTCAATTACTAAGGGATTCCAGAGCACTAACCATTGTAATTTAATCTTTATTTATTTATTTTTGTTGATTTATTTTTATTTTATGCTTGTTGTTTGCAAGAAAACAAGGTAGTGTTGAGAGTTTGTAATGCCCTGTTTGATGGGCTTCAACCTGCACCATGCCCAAAAGAGGCCGCTAAAACTAGGTCCCAACCTTATTGTTGCATGATTTTAATTATCATTCACCATCCTTTTTTTGTTTTCAACGATTAATTTTTGTAAGATTATGTTTTATTTCATAAATTTTTTAGCCCTACTGTTCTTGTGGCATTGGGGGGATTTTGTAATCCCCACACCCCCAAGTTACAGTATGTGAAGTGGTGGTGCCACCATAAAGCCACAAACCCAAGGGATAACACCCTTGTGGTGATCACTGCCACCCATGGGGCCACACACTCAAGAAAAAGAGAGGCGCAACCTCAGGTAATCAACCACTGATTTGATGCATATTATTATTGTTTTATTTTTATTTTTATTTTTCATTTTATTTAATTTAAATCTTATGAAATAAAACACTTATATTAATACATTCATTATCTTGCCTCTAATGGTCTTCGGCCTGCCATTTTCTTGTGAATAGATTCAAGCTAAAAGAATGGCTCAATAATTGCTAATTTATTTGTAGAGAACATGGAATATATTTATCTTGGTGTATACCTAGCACAAATAAAAAATAATAATATTTAGATTAATACTTTTACTCTGCCTTAGAAGATTCTTCTATCTATGGGACAATTTAATTTTGCTTGTATGAAGGAAGCAATTTTACACACTTGAAATGAAAATATAATTTCTCAAGCAACATGAAGGATGGGCTAACTACGAAGTGTATAGGCCTAAATAGATAACTCAATAGCTCAAAAAAAATTAATAGCAACTTATTTGAATGGTGATATAGGGAAATTTCACACTTTTTTATATTTACAAATTTGAACTAATATATTACAAAATTTTCCTTTATCTTTAAGTCGCTTGCAACATCATTTAAACAGGGTTAGTGCTTAATTTTCTGCACATGTGGGTCTCCATAGGAAACTCATGTTGTTACAAAGTTGGGAGAGGAGAGTTTAAATTGTTATTCCTTGCCACTTTTAGCCAAGTAGCCAATGGAGAAATACTCTCCACCCAACCTTAATGGGTCATTGAGCTATGACAACTCTCACCATACCCTTGAGCCAAGAGAATATTTAAGACCCATTAATAAGTTTCACATAGACAACTAACATAAAACAAATTTGGTCACAAACACAACATGAGCTACTGGATAACAAGAAAAAAATCCATATCCCAAAATAAACATAGCATGTTAAGGTCACTTTCAAAGTTATATCTCATCACATGCATACAACGGGATCAACACACTACTTTGTGTACAAATAGTGGAGTTTAACACCTAAAACTTACCTCCCAAGATGAACATGATGCCAAGAAACAAACCTATTTTCTTTCTTCCATTCCACCAACCAGAAAGGAAAAATCCATTTTTCCAAACCAACCAACCAAGAAGAAAAATGAAAAAGGACCCCCCAAACAGAACTCAAACTTCCTTTTAACCTCCTCCTCCAATGCCCTAGCCGTAGGCACTTGGGTTGGGGTCTCTAAAATCACCTAATAGCCCCAATTTTCTTATTTTTCCCTTCCTAAAAATGACCTACCAAGTTGCCCATGGGTTACACTTTTCACACCCCATTTAAGACACCCAAAATACACCTCAACAAGTTCACTTCGTCGATAAATTTTTTATATCAAAATTACTTTCAACTCACATAAAAAATAAAATTTATCTCAATGCTCACACAACACAACACATTACTCCACAACATGAATTAAAGATAATTAAGGTCCTAAATGTTCTCTTGTTCCCATTGGCTCTTTTATATATTTGCATAACTTAGTGTAATTTTAGTGCATCATGATATAAATAATCGAATGAGATAATCAAAATTACATTGAATCAAATAAATAATAACTAAATTTTCATACCTTGAACATGCTTTGGTGTGTGTCTTTGGAATGATCATAATTCAATTTTGAATGTTGGAATACAAAAATATTGCCACTCAATGTTTTTTATTAGATTAGCAGGGAAAGGGCCCTGATACCATGGTTACAACCAAAAGGAAAAAATAAGGTGGGAAAACAACACCACCAACCAACATCAAAAAATAGTTGTTCAGGATGGCACACAAGCCAAATAACATAACCATAACCATAGAACAACCATAATCAATAAAAAAACATAAGATTATTGCTAGAGTACTTAAAGTTGTGATGACCATTAATCAATTCCACCATATACCAACATGTATGAAACCGTAACAAAGCTATTTTGAAATAGCAGTCTAGGATATGAAAGCATAAAGACAAAAAAAAGCAGAATAGTCATTAAACAAAAACAAAAGAGAAAGCCATTACTTGGCTTTTCCCAACAAGTCCCAATAATCACCAATTAGGGAGATATACTCCCTCCAATCAGGTCCCTCTGATTCATCAAGTTCCTTCAATTCATCTATCTTTCCCAACTTTTTCAGCCTCTTGGTGATCTTGGTTTGTCTGGACACTACACCAACCATCGCTCTACGCATTAACCCGTTCGTCACCTTCATCAGCATGACCGAATATTTTTCCATGTCATTCGTCTGTACCTGCATATATGTTAGTTTGATTTTCACATAATCCATGCTAGAATCATCAATAATAGTTTCATTTCCAGTATTCCCAGTATCCAAAATAGTTAGGGTTTCATTCTTTTGGTCATCCATTTATGTCTCCTCATCATCATCATCTTTACTCTCATCTTTTGTTTCCTCTTCACCTATTTCATAAACAATATCCTCAAACTCCGTCCCATCAGTTTCAACATCTACCGGGGCTTCGAATTCTTCTACCTCCAACTCTTCCTCATCATTCACAAAGACTTTTTGTTTGCCCTTCCTATCCTTGGAAGCAACCTTTGTTAGGCATGTGGACCTACGACCTCCACTACATTAATCGTGCTTCATTTCCTTCAAATCCTCATTTTTGTGCCCTCTTTATCTACACTGATGTGTAATAACCTCATTTTGGGTATTCATTTATTTTTTAATCTTCTTAGACTTAGGCAATTCCAAGAGAAGAGGGGAGTGTTTTCTCTTCTCCGAAGTCACTTTCACCAACTCAAACTTAATGAAACTTTTAGCAGAAATTTTTGAACCCACAGGGGTAGACAGATTTGGGATTTTTGTAACAGGGGAAGGGCTTTTAGTAGGGGTTAACACCTTTCTAGCAGCAACAATGGGAGGCGATCTAGGATTAGGCTCCTCAACAAGGTTTGCATCCTCAAGGGGTTCAACAATATCACCATCATTACAATTTTGATTATCAACTCTAGAAACAAGAGGGCTTCCATGAGGTTTTAACGCTAAAGCATGCTTATACAGAGAAAGCATCAAACCTTGATGCAGGGGAGGGCTAGCACCTTTCTCAATATTAATTTGCAGGGAGGAAAGTAAATAAAAGGGCAAACTTATTATTTCATTGTGCCTAATATGATTTAACAATGGAAAATGATACGCAGCATTGTCATGTATCTTCCTTCCAACATGAAACACTTCATAAAAAACATACTCACTAGGGTGTAAGGAGGCGAAAGCTCTAACCGTTCTTACCCATTTTGAAAGCGCGTTAAATTCTCCCCATCGTAAAGAAACTTGTCCACATACAACTGGTAGTCGGCCCCACTATTTTTTGCCACCTTGATACCTTGATTCTGTAAGCCAGTATCTTTTGCAATAAACCTCATCGTCACCTCAAATTCGACAGCACCAATTGCTACATTCACCTTCCTGCACGAATTTTTAAATTTGGAAATAGGGCTCTCATTCTAACCCTTCATGGATTCAAAGAAGGGAACCATTCATGCTCTTTCAAACAATCTCCACAAGTCTACATTATGTTTAAGAGCCTAGCAATTTAGAGGCTTTGTGCACTTCCTTGGCCTACCCATCTTAGCACTCTGCAAGTTTTTTGTATTATGCGGGATTTTCTTCATAACCACACACCTCTTCAGCTCCCTACCAAACTTGCAGAAGGAACTATTACTCACAGTTTGAAAATAAGCACATAAAGAAGTAAGAATTGAGAACTTTCTTTTAGGGGAAGCCAAAAACACATTTCCCGGAGCTAAGAGATCATAACTATTTTTACAAATAATTAATGGCTCTTTATTATTCATACATTACAACTCTTCACGATTATGGGTGGAGATGACATTAGGCTTAGCAACACACTTGGATTTGACATCCTTCATCAACTTGGTAATATCCTTGTGAACCTTAACCTTCTCGGGAAGGAGATAATTATTATTATTACCTCCATAGGATATCTTCAAGCTCGACACTCTACCACTTAACTCATCATTATTTTGCATTCCCTTATTATCACAAGATCGAGAATGCTTCCCCCACCACTTCCAACCATCATCTTTGTAAGTCGTATTCATTTTTGAAATTTTCTTTAAAAACCTTGTCCCTTAATGACATCGACATATTATTATTAACCCAACAAGTCCACCCATTATACCTCAACGCCTCATTGGCAACACAATCAATAGACATATTCCCTTCTCTATACACGTGTTACACCTTGCAGTTAGTAACATAACTCATAAGGGACAAACACTTATCAATGATGTCTTTTAATTCCCAGGGGGTGTAGCATCTCCATTCAATATATCCACTATTAACTTAGAATCTCCTTCGAGAATTACATTTTTAAAACCATACTCCTTTAGAGTTTGTATGCCTCTCAAAACAGCCATAGCCTCTACTTTGTTATTAGAACATACTCCCAAGTTAACACCATAACTCACAATGCAGTTCCCTTTGTGGTTTCTAAGCATACCCACCACCCCAACCATACCTAAGTCGCCTTTAGAGAACCCATCAAAATTACACTTAATCCACTCTCTTTCAGGAGGAACCCACATAGTAGACTTTCTGGCCAAAATCGTGGTCCAATTTAGGTTAGTAAGATCCTTCCTTATGCCCCAAACCTGCTTTATTCTCATCTCTTTGTATTTCAGCCAAACTTTGGAGAAGTTGTATCTTCCCACCTCCATATTTTCCTTAACCTGTGCTTTTATTATCATACAAACCACATAGTTGCTTCTCTTAACTTCCCTGAAGATCCTATTATTCCTTTCCTTCCATATTCCCCAGGTTAAGAAGGGGGAGAGTTGGTTCCAAAGATTCAATAATAACCTTATGGGAAAAGGGGCAATTTGATTAGCTTTCTATAAAATACTTCATAATGTGGGGAAACTCCCAATCAATGAACAACAAAGGAAGGAAGAAATACCAAAATTCTCTAGAAAACTAACAGTGAAAGAATACATGCATTATAGACTCTTCATCATGTTTGCAAAGGGTGCATCGGTTAACCAACTAAAACCCTCTTCTGACCAGGTTATCAATAGTAAGAATTTTTCCATGTGAGGTAACACACTAGAAACAGTTAATTTTAGGAACCATGTTCTTTAGCCGCACTTTCTCCCAGTGGTTATCTCTACTATCTAACAAGGGCTTTACCAATTCCTCATAAGCATGTTTAACAAAGAAACATCCTGAAGAGCTCATCTTCCACACCCATTCATTTTCCCTTTCAATAGCAAACCACTTCGCCTCCCTATTAGATTGTGAAGCCTTAACAAAGTTGGATCCCAATTAATATGTCTCTAACCTCTTAAGTTATCCCTCCTTAATAGCATATTGAACTCCTTCTATTTAGGTTCATCCATCTCCCAATTGATATAGTTTGACACCTTTTTTCCACATATCCTAGTTAAGCTTTGTTTAAGGGGATCAAAGCCATCAATTGATGAAAGAGTAGAAGCCTCGATCTAGGGATCCTTATAGAAATTAGTGTTTTTACCATTTCCAATTCTCTTTCTAACCCCCAATTTCAACACATTTTTAATTTTAACAAGGTGATTCCATAGGAAAAAACCACTAGGAAAATCAGTCATAGAGAGGAAACAACCAGGGTTCTTGTTCTTCAAGTACTTAGCTTGGAAAATCCTCACCCAGTCCTTTGAATCTTCCAAAAGGTTCCATCCCACCTTAGCAGTTAGGGATTTGCTAAGCAATTTTATTCTCCTTATCCCCAACCCTCCAACACTTTTAGGAGTGAAAACTTTCTCCCAACTTACTAGAGATAGTCTATTTTTCTCTCAGTTCCTGACCACAAAAATATTCTCTGAATTTGTTCTATTTTTTCTCCAATATTGAAGACTGGAATTTTAAAGAGAGACGGGTAGTAAATCAAAATATTCTATAAGGAAGCTTTTAGCAGTTGGATCTTCCCAGCTAAGCTAAGAAGTTTCCCCTTTCACCCTGTCAAATTTTATTGAACTCTCTCAATCAGCTGGTTCTAATAATTATTTTCCAACTTTCTAGAAATCAAAGGTAACCCAAAGTAGGTTTTAGGTAGGACAACTTCTTGACATCCCAATATCCTCACCACTCTTTCCTTCATAATTTGGTTAGTGTTAAAGAAGTATATCTTACTTTTTTCATAATTAATAAACTAGCCTCAGATAGCAACTTAGTCATTTAGAACCTGTTTCCATTGGCCTACTTCCCCCACCAAGGCTTCACCAAACAAGAGTGTGTCATCAAAAAAAATTTGATGGGAGTCAGGTGGGAGAGACAAAGCAACTTTAACACCTTTTAGGGCTTTAGAGTCCACCAGCTTTTGAATATTACTTCCTAAAACCTCAACAACTATTATGAAAAGATAGGGAGAAAGGGGGTCGCCTTGCCTTAGGCCACAACCACAAGAGAAATAGCCTTGGGGGACACCATTAACCAGAACAAAGTACATAGGGGAGGTAACATAGGCAGAGATCAACTTAAGGAATCTTCCCTCTATCCCAAATTTCCTAAGAACAAAAAAGAGAAACAACCAAGAGACTCTATCATAAGCCTTAGAGATATCAATTTTGAAGGCCATCCCAGGATTTTTACTTAGGTCCATAGAGTGCAGAATTTTGTGGGTACAGATCAATAATGTTTTTGCCTTGGACAAAACCTTTCTAGTTTGGGGCAATCATTTTTCCTAACACAACTTTAAGTCTAAGCACAAGATTTTAGAGAAAATTTTATAGACCCTATTGGAGAGGCTAATAGGTCTATAATCTTTAATTGAAGAGGCATCAACATTTTTGGGAATAAGAGCAATAAAGGTGGCATTCAATTGGTTTAGGAGCATGCCCAACCTGAAGAAATCTCTAGCAATATTAAAGAGGTCAATTTTGACAATATCCTAGTAGGTCTAGAAAAAGGCATGAGAGAACCCATTCGGGCCAGGGGCTTTAAAAGCCCCAAAGGAGAATACAACTTGTTTTACTTCTTCCATAGGAACAACATTAGTCATATTATTTAAGTCAAGTTCATAAATAACTTTAGGGATCACCTCAAGAAATCATCATGTGTCTGATTAGCATTGTCAGGGGCATTGTGGTGAGAGGAGAAGAATTTAACAACTTCCACAGCTATTTATTTTTTAGTGGTGACCATGGTGCCATCATCTTTCTTGAGCAATCTGATCATGTTCCTACTTCTGTGTTTCAAGGTAGATTGTTGGAAGAATTTGGTGTTATGATCCCCTTCAGCGATCCATTGAACACGAGACGTTTGTTTCTAAAAGATTTCCTCCTTTTTATTGACCTTAAACCATAAGGATCTGAGGTCCCTTTCTTTAGCACATGTCTCATTATCCACAAGACCAACCTCCATATTATATTGAACTTCCTTTAAGTTGTTTCCCAGTGAATTTTTAATCTCAAAGATATTACCAAAAGTCACCTTATTCCACCCTTTCACTCTATGCTTGATTCTACTCAACTTCTCCACCAGACAAAGCATAGGGGTGCCACTTATAGGTTCCTCCCACCAAATTTTAACAAGAGCAACAAAAACTTGGTGAAGGCTCCACATTATTTCAAATCTGAAAGGGAAAGGGCCCCTGTTGTGATCAACATTTCCTTTAAGCACAAGAGAATTATGATCAAAGCTAGACCTTGGGAGAGCAGATATAGAGAAGAATTTTGAGATATTCCAATTGGAAGAGATCAAAAACCTATCTAACTTGAATTGGATCAATTGGTTTCCATTCCTTGAATTTGACCATGTGAACTTGGAGCCTAAGAGAGGAATATCAATAAGCCCAACAAAGTTTAGGAATTCGGCCAACTCCATCATACTATCAGAATAGTCATCCAGTCCCCCTGACTTTTCTGAAGGTAGAAGGGGGGAGTTTAAATCCCCTCGCAACATCCAACGATCATCCTTTCTATTTTTAATAGCAACATTTAGATGCTCCCAAAGCAACAACCTGTCCCTGCTCAAGTTCAGAGCATAGCTATTTATTAAATTCCATTTCTCCTGAGTAGTCAGATCTTCCAAAGAAACCATTAGACTGTTCCTACTAGCAAAGCACATATTTCCTTTTAATTTTGAGGGATTCCAAAGGGTGGAAATACCTCTCGAGGTGCCTTCAATCTCACTAACAAAATAATTTGCTCCAGGCCAGATACTCAAAATTGCCTTATCAAAGGTCTCCTTCTTCATCTTGGTTTCTTGGAGGAGAAGAACATCCACTTTATTGTCCAAGATACAAGTTCTAACCAAAAACTGTTTATACGGGCTATTTAGGCCCTTGATATTCTAGGAGAGATACTTCATAAGGAAAAAATAGGGAACAACAATACCAAAATCACAGAAAGGAGCAGCAAGGGCTAATTCTTTTTGGACTTCGATCCCACGATCAAATCCAAGGTTCTTTATCTTCCAACAGCAACACCCCTTAGAGTGTCTTTGTTTTTGGAATCCTTTTGGGATGGTCTACCTACCTTATTTCCCCCTCCAACATCCGACTTCTTTTTCTTTTTTGATTTAATTGGGTCTTGTGACTAGTCATCCTCATCTTCTTTATCACTGGGGTGAGGAGGAAACCCCAAAAAGGAGAGTGAGTCATTCGAGTTACCTACCTCCTTCTGAGACATAAATGAAAATTCCTCCAAGCACAAATTGAGGTCAGAAGGCACTAGTTCACCTTCTTCCAAATCAACACCCGCTACAGAAACAAGAACCATCCCCAAGGAGGGCTACAATTCGACCTCCACATGGGGGGGGCCCTTAGTTACATCCATATTATCAATATTCACTTCTTCCCCTGTTGTAGGTATCTCTTCTTTTTGGAAGCCCAGGGTTGGGAAACTGGTGATAGGGGCAACAAAGATGAGGTTCAGGCTAGCCAAGCCACTAGAAACAGCGAGAGGTTTAGCCAGAACAACCTCCAAGCTAGAGACTAGTGTTTCCTTCACTTGGAGGACAACATCCATAGGGGTAAAAGAAATTTCAGGGGGTTGAGCAACAAAGACAATCATAGAGGGCTTGGGTATCTGCTCAGAGAGAGAATTCTCAGTAATAAAGGGTCCCTCGATAGGTCTTTTCTCACATGAGTTAATGAGGTGACCAAACTTCTTACAAAACTGATAGAAACGGCAGACATTTTCATATTCCAGAGGTTGAGTCCAGTTACCAAATTTTGACTTAAGGAGGACAGAAGTTGGCAAGACCGTATTAACAACCACATTAACACAAATACGAGCATAGACTAGTCTAGAATTCTCCTGAGTGATCTTGTCAATGGCCAGAAGGCTACCAAAAGAATTAGCAATCCCGTTCAAGATACCTATCTCTCGAAACTCAAGGGGTAACCCCGTTAGGAAAACGTAAGTTGGAGTCGCGGCCCCCAGGTCGGCAGTAGGATCAAAACCCAGTTTCCACTTGTAGAGGGAAAGAAAGTTCTTAAAACCAAAATCAAAAGCCCAGGGGCCGCCAGTTAAAACCTTAAGCATATCTTCATAAACAACAAAGGAAAAAATGAAGATACCTCTTGGCATAGCATTTATAGAGAACTTCCTTTTAGATTCTAAGTCGAGGCAGCCCATTGACGTACTTGTTTGATATTCGGACGATAGGCCAAATTGTTTCCAACCAGCACCATTTTAAGGCTGCCCATAGCCTTCAACATCAGAGCTTCAGTGATGTCAACTTCCAAGCCAGTCACAAAGTAGGAAGCAAACTCCGAGGACCTTTTACCCAAAGTTGGCAATTCAATACCCACCAGTTTTTCCACAGGATACCGATTATTCCACAAAGAAGAAAGAGTCAAGCCCAAGAGGAGGGGATAAAGGCGACTTTCTAGAAATACCCTCAGTCCTTCCCCTTGGAGAAAGGACGAAGTTACAAGGAGGATAAGTCACATGGGGAACAACAAAGCTGGTTGTTGCCATAGTAGACACATCACCAGACAAAGAGACAACAACCTTGGAATGGGGAGCCTTCCCGGCCCCCCTCCTGACCATCCTGGGATGAAATAGTCAAATCAAATTAGGGACGAGAAGATTCAAAAACAACTAGAGCGAGAAAAAAGTTGCAGAGCAGAGCCAAAATCTTGTGCTTGCCACTCAATGTTAGCCATTTACAATTCTCTCTTTAAAATTTGTAACCATGATTACTAAATTTCCACATATCTAGCTAACCTAGCACTCTCATTTTAAAAATCATTCAAGAATGCAAATTAGCACTTGCTTGTCAATTGCAAATTTTTTTTTTTGTCACAAAGTCAATTAGCATTGATATTAGATAAAATTAAGATGATCTAAATAGTGATGATCCACATTACACTTCCTTGGTTTGCACTATCCTAACTATACACACCTTTTAAAAAATAATCACCTTTATATTGAATTAAATTACTACTGCTAGTAAATTACTATATATAGGAACTTCCAACTTCTTGAGATTACCATCAACATTATTACATAGAAGGTAACATCTAAAATAACACTTTGATCTAAGTTTAAGGAAAATCCACCGTGACAACATTTTAATATTAAGACATGGCTGATTTCTCATCACTATGATGAGAATATAACAACATAATTTCTAATTCACAATAGTAAATAATCGCAAGGACCGCTTTTATTTTCAACCCTAATTACAAGGTAAGAAATCATAAAAATAAAGGAAGTAATGATTAAATTAGGTTTATATTTCTCGACAACACATACATAACTTACTAGTGGTACTATCTTGTGTATTATATTGTAACATCATATGCCTCTATTTCCAAGAAGATGTATTAACTAAACTTACAAATCTTTCTATCTCCATACAAGATAAATTCACATGATATAAGCTTATGGTACTAAAACCCTACTAAGTGACTTTTCTAAAATTGAGTCTATACATAAAAACATTGGTTGAGTGTATTTACATGGTTAATGTTCTACCCAAATGGCCCACATGATAACATCCATTATAATATGTGAACACACACCACAAGGTTCATATTAGATCAATGTTACATACGGGATCAAAATTTTACATTTTCCTTAGGAATGAGCATCCTTTTGTAGCCTTGATGCAATGATGCTCCAAAGTTGTTATCGTGAAATTTTCTAGGAAGAGAAGTCAAAGAACCTCCTCATTGCCATCACATAAATGGCGGATATCCCTCTAATGAGGAATTCCGAAGCTAGGCCTCGTCGTAACCAAAATTTGGTCCAGGCCATTGAGAAATAACTTTTTGAGTAGCTCTTCATCAATTCCCACACCATTTATTTTGGCTCTCCTAAATCCAACAAGGAGGCCACAAATATAAAGGTGATGTCTGTATTGACCCTATATATATCTTCTGCCACTATAAAATTGTTGCCTAAAACTCACTTGATTGCAATGAGATCTAACTTTTGTTGAGTTTTAAAGACCATTTTTAGCCTATGGTCTATTACCTCTCCTAAAAATTCCATTTATCTCTTCAAAGAGACCAACCTCACATGCATTTCCATCGTTCCCTTTATATACTTTTTAAGTTGTGAGACATGTGTTTACTTTCCTTTGAACACTTGCTTTAATAGGCCCCCAATGCCTCCTTCACACAAATTGCCACCTAGCTCAACTATGAGATGAGTAGAACAACCAGTTCACCAACCTTATTTGTGGTTCTTTTCT
The DNA here is from genome assembly GCA_007115665.2 of Sequoiadendron giganteum. Lineage (NCBI taxonomy): Eukaryota > Viridiplantae > Streptophyta > Pinopsida > Cupressales > Cupressaceae > Sequoiadendron > Sequoiadendron giganteum. The sequence goes on along the minus strand of CM021110.1, from coordinate 14,658,474 downwards.
TTCATTTTAATGATATTTTGACTTTGGGATTTTAAGACCACTTGAATGAAGTTACTTCTATAACACCCTTATCATTACAAAATCCACCTAGTGTCTTATCATTCCCTTGATGGGAGATCATACTTGACTTGCCTTGTGATAAAATTATTAGAGGCGATGTGGGTTTTAATTATAATGTTCAATATTTAGAGTCCCATCTACTGCCAAGTTGGCAAATCCTATCAGCCTCCACATTTGCCCCCCTATAAACGTGATTCACTATGTAGCTCTGAAAAGTTGCTAATTTCTCCAAATTTTCCTCTAAGTGACTTTTTAGTTTCTAATTTTGAATCAAATCTGTTCAAATGGCCTTTATGATTATGGTGGAATCACCTTTGACTTCTATGTATGAGATCCTATTACCTTGACAAAGATCTAGAACAAACAATAATTATTGTATCTCTATAACATTGTTTACACCTTCTTGAAGCAATATGGAGAATTTGCATAATTTCCTCCCTTTCCAATCATCAATTTTACAACCGACACCAGAGGCACCAGGGTTTACTCTCAACGCTCCATCAAAATTCATCTTGCACCATCCCCACTTGGGTAATGTCCACTTAGCCTTTGTTCTTTCCTTAGATGAGGCCTCGCCCCCACCCCACACACTAGTGGAGGCCACAACCCATACTAGTTTTTTATTACATTAGTATCCCAAGATGTCCAAAGTTTGGGCTTTTAGTTCTGGTTTTGTATTCTATTGTTTGCTACCTCCATAATTGTAACTTTAATTTATTCAGGAAGAAGGGAATTTTTAGTTCTTTTTCCTGAAATATTCTCAAGTATTTTATTCTTTCCATATTTCCCAAATCATTATTGATGGGCTTATTATCTAGAGGCACAAAAATATTGCATTCCTATTTAACGTTTGCTAGGAATTAAATAGACTAAATATATTGTTTAGTAAAACACTTACCCAACCTAATTTGGAACATAACCATCTCCAACATTCTTGGGAAAATTGGTACCCGAGGAGAAGATGGTCTAGTTCCTCTTCTGAGCTTCTACACAATAGGCACCTTGACGGGCCATGATACCCCATTTTTAGGAATCTATTTGTTGTTAGGATCCTCCCCTGAAGAACTGCCAATGTGAATGTCCCCTACCTTGGGGAGGCATATTTTATTCCAACATAGGTGAATATGAATCTTCATTTCCATAGTGTTTTCCTCATGCATCCTATATCCTTCTCTTACATTATATTGACCACTCTTTTCCCCATGCCATGCTAACTTGGCATTCCCCTGTGTCAGTGCTATGCTTCTGTCTCTCAATATATTTTCCAAAAGAGTTAAATCCTCTTGATAAAAAATATTTAGATTGTTAAACTTATTCCAATTCCACCTTGTGATGTCATCTCTTTGACATGCCTCCAAGTAGTTCCTCACCTTGGGCTGCCAATTTAGCTTTAGGATTCTTCTAATCTGGTTAGGTCCTATTTTATTGAGGGGGTATCCCCCCATGATTCTTCCTAGAAGAGGGCGATCTCACTGTCGTGAATATCTCAAGTGAGGTATTTGGTTATGACCGATTGACAATTAGAGATGAAGTTCCATATTCTTGAGCCCTGAGGTAATCTTTTTGTTTTCAAAATGTTTGAGGAATCTAAGATGTCTAAATACTTTTTTTGTAGTAACTTTACCCATTTTAACTATGGTTGTTCAAACATCTTTCATACTAACTTCGCCCCCTTAGCTTTATTTTGTAGTAATTGCCTTTTTAAACCAACACCTCCATCCTCTCTTTGTTTGCATATTTTATCCCATGCTATTAGAGCCAATTTATCCTTCTTTGAGGATCCTTGCCAAGAAAAAATCTCATTATTCTTTTTAATCTTTAATCCACTCCATTCACCATAGATAAGCATGGCATAAGGTTTATGGGAATTTCAGAAAGGGTTGCTTTGAGCATTATGATCCTACTAGCTCAAGATAGACACCTCCCTTTCCAAGATGGTACATGGTTTAACACTTTTTCTATCAATGGGTCCCATAACTTATTTGTTCTCAACCCTAGGTCCAATGGGAGCCACATATACGTTTTGGGAAACTTCTCGAGCTTGAAGTCTAGAACTTTGAGGATCTCTTGTTGTTTCCTTGGAGGGGTTGACAAAAATAATATTTCTTATTTTGAAGTATTAACCTCTTGCTCTGATGCCTTTGAGTAGTTATTCAATATTTATTTCATGTATTTAGCTTCATCCTCTTTGTTGTCCCAAATAACATTGTATCATCTGAAAATTGTTGACGAGAAACTAGAGTGATATTACTTGTTGTTTTTATTCCTTCCAGCATCCTTTCCATTAGAGATCGGTTCAGATCCCTACCTAATGTGTCTACCATTCTTACGAAAAGGAATGGGGAAAGAGGATCTCCCTAGCGAAGACCCCATGATGACTCAAAAAAGCCTTTCAAAGAGCCATTCACTAGAATTGAGTACCTTGGGCTTACAACACAACTAAAGATCTAATTTATCTAGCATAACTCAAAACTAAATCCATTCAAAACTTTGATGAGAAATATTCAATCTACTTTATCATATGCTTTTCTAATATCTAATTTTACCAACATTTGTTGATTTCTAGTTCTTATGGTAGAGTGAACAACTTCTCAGGAGCAATGATAACACCATCCAAAAATTGACCTCCCAAGTACAAACCTTGTTTGTTCCTCAACAATTATTTCTAGTAGAATATTCTTGAGCCTATTAGCCACTGATTTTTCCAGTATTTTGTATATTGTGTTGCATAATGATATTTCCAAAAATCTTCTAGAGCTAGAGCTTGCTCTTTTTTTGTGGGATTAGAGCTATGAAGGTGATGTTTATCTCCTTCAACAATTTTCCCTTTTTTCAAGTCTTCTATTGTTTTGCATACTTCCCTCCCTACAATTATATGCCAACATTTTTGAAAGAAGGATGCCAGAATGTCGTCTGATCAAGGAATTTTATCTGGATGTAGCTACCATACAACCAATTTTATCTTCCTCTATGAAGGCTTTTGTTAGCATTTTTCTATGTGCCTTTGTTACTAATTTGGGGATGTTTTCTAAATTTTTTTTTTTTGTGAATAATACTGGATCATTTTGCTATGTGCCTTTGTTACTAATTATTGAGTATATTCTAAAAATATGGTACGACCTCTTGATTGATTGTGCCTGGATCCTCAGCGATTGACCCATCAACCAACTTTAATTAATTGATCCTTTTTTTTGTCTCCTAATTTTTGTGGCCTTGTGAAATTATTTAGAGTTCTTATCCCCTTCCTTTAAGCACAACTCTTTTGAATTTTGTCTCCTAAAAATTTCCTACTTGGCTAAAATATTTGCATATTTTCTTAATGTGTCCTTCTCCTCCATATATTTGGTTTGGTTCATCCCCACTTTGAGGACTTTATCATTGAGGAGATGAATCTCCTTCTCTAGTTCTAAATTGGTTTCAAAACTATTCTTGAAATGATTTTTGTTCCATTCCCTTAGCTACCTCTTCACATATTTCAATTTTTACGATAAGCAAAACATTTTGGTTCCATCATAGGAAATTTCTCGCCACTAGCCTAATATTAGTTCAAAAACAATTGCATCCTACATCCACATTTTTTTAAATTTGAAAGGACTTCTCTCTATCCTCGTTTCTCCAAATATGCTCTATTGAATTGGGAAGTGGTTTAAACCCAAGATGAGGTCTATTGACCTTTCCAACATAAAACCTATAGTGTGCTTAGATTTATTTTGGTTAAGAACCGATCTAGTTTCTATGCTATGTTTCTAAAACCTAGCCTTGAATTTGTCCAAGTGAAGCTTCCATTCTTCATTGGGACTTCCATCAAGGAATTTCTTTCCACAAACTCCTTGAAATTAATTTGTGATTCCAAACATCTTTGTACTCCTCCTAATTTATCATGCCTGTGGATAACGGCAATAAACTTTCCCATTAATATGAAGATTTTTTTTAGGAATAGATTTATGAATTCCTCTACTTCTTGCCAAGTCTGCACTTCTTTTCTAATGAGGAGGGAAGACCGTAAATGTTTATTAGGTGGAAGTGTAAATTTTCCATAATTTTTTTTACCTTACATACCATCTATGTCAACTAACCCACCTGAAGCACCTTTTTCCTCCACCACAGTAGCTTTCAAAAATTTCATCTTCCCTTTGAAGAGCTCAACTTCTGTGCCTTATAGTTTTCTTTCTTGGATCATAAAGATGTTAGATCTTAACACCTCCATGAAGCGCTTTACTAAGCACTTTTTTTCAGGGGCATTTAAGCCCCTATCATTCTAAGATGTTATCTTCATGGCTCTTTGTGAATGGTTTTTCCCTTCCCATATCTTAGAAGCCTTGTGATTTTCATTTGTTCTTTTATGGCCCCTTCTTGACTTAGTTTCTCAATATTTTTCTTTCTTCCTTTCTTCTTCTCTTACCCACAATCAAGTGGTCTTTTTTTTTATATTACTTCTACTTTACATGTGTAATCTTTCTCTGAGAGGAGACCCACCTCCGTTTTGGTATATTTTTTCTTCTGATTCCAGGATCCAACCTTCTGTCTTATCCACCTATTCATCTTCTTCCAAAGTGGGCATTTCATCCCATTTTTCCCCATTGCTCTAATCCACTAGCCTTTTTGTCAGCCCTTCTATTCGGTTCATTCTATGACTATTATTTATCCCAAATATCCATTGGCTATTCCATTTTTTAATGTTTCAATACTTTCTTGACACTCTTCCAACCTTTGAACTATTACCTTGCTTCCCTTCTCAAAATCCTTGGATGATCCTTCAATTTTTTTGCTCTTATCTTCTTTTGGGATATGCAAAATTTTGGGCGCTCCTATATCTTGGGAAAAAAAATTATGTTTATTTCTTCACTTTTCCTCCTCTCGATTCTTAGGAATTTTGCCTTCTGATGAGTTACCCAACTTTGTTGGACCCCCCGACATTTTCCTACCAACTGATTGATTTTGAATCTCCACCACTATTTCATTTAGCGAAGGAGATTTCAATGACATCAAATTTATCGGATCATTAACCACCTTCTAAGTTTCCCTTCTCTCTTTGTTAACCATATCCCAAACTTCTTCCTTATAAGCCAATACCCTTTGCCTTTTGCAGATTTTGTGGACCATTTTTTTTTATTTGATTTGCGTTTCCCTTCTTCTCCTTGCTAGGTGTATTGGATTCTAATTTAATCTTTCGCTTCCACCTCCCACACTTTGTTATGATCTCCAACTCATCCCAAAATTTCTCATTGAGATCGATGTCTATTCAAATTCTTACATACACTCCAAAATCCTTCTTCAAAAATTTTTCATCCACTTAAATAAAAGATCCTACTTATCTCTTTCAATGCTTCCTCATTCCATTATTTTGATGAGAGGTGTTATAATCTGGTTTTACCCATACCATGATCAGAATTGGGCTTCCATTCAGTTATAAAGAAACCACAACCTTCTAACATTAATGGCCTTTTGTTCAAAAATTTTTCCTTTATTTATTTGGATCTACATTTTGTTAACACGAAGCCATCCGGAAGAGACTTAATACTTACCTTTGAAGCCCATCAATATTCCCACCATTTGCACATCTTTTTCCATGGAATTCAAGTTTTGACCTATTTTGCAAAGAAAGCCTTCTCCTTTAGCCTCTTTGTTTCGATCTGGATTGCCCTCACATTTAAGACAATCACCTTACTATTAGGACTATTTCTTGTGATATCCTATATTTTCTTCTCTCCCTGCACCACTTCCTCTCCCTTCGATCTAAGAGCCCCTTTGTATGAATTGATGTTGCCATTAAATGTCCTGAATCGCCAATAAGTGTTTGCACTTATTTCATTCCCCATGTAATCGTCCTTCCTCAAAATCCTTCATTCCAAGGGAATACAATTTGCTCCCATGATGAAGGAGGTATTTTGTTCGCCTTCTCCCAATCTTCTGCCCCTTCACTTTTGTTCTTTGTGTCTTCTACGTTTGCTATGTGTCCAAACTCTGAATTTCAGTCGCAAGACAATTTTTCAGAAATATATATTATATATTTTATTATATTTTTTATTGAACATGCTTTCGTCAACTACGATTTTCTTTTAATTAGATTTAAATACTTTCATTTTAAAAATAAAAAAAAATATTATTTAAATTTTAAAAAGTAAAAATTAAAAATAAAATATTAATTTAATTTTGAAATGTTAATTTAATTTAAAAGTTAAAAAAAAACCGACACAAGTAAAGTAAAAATAATATCTACAAAATGTGTACACCTGGATCAAATATTCCCCACAAGTATAATGCATGCATTTAAGTTTTAATTAACTACAATATAAGTATAGCTTTATGCATCACTATATACTAAAGTAAAATTTGTAAGCATGTCCAATCAAATGAATAGTGACTACGAAAAGATAAGATGATTTAAATCGTCTTGCATGTTTGACGTCAATCTATCAAAGCAGCTCGATTCGCCTGATACCTTCGACGTGATAATTAAAGAAGCCTTTCAGAGTGCTACAAGTCAAATTCGATAGGACTTGCGAGGACAAAGACGAACATAGGGATTATATGTAGATATAAGTAGGTGGCTCTTGGCTGTAGAAGTCATATAAACTATAAATTTAATTTTCTTTTACTATAATGATAAAAAAAATAATACTTTCAACAAACGAAACCAATTCTTAAAGATAATTCCAAGAAACATGCTTGTGGCGAGTTTTACGAAAACATTGCAACTTCCTGGGTGATGTTGCCAGCTTTATGGGGAAGTCAGTAAGAATTTGCCATCAAGGGTGAAAACTCAATCCATCGATGTGGAAATGAACAGACACCGTAGATGTGACGTCTCGGCCCTCGATAAGACATCAGTAAGCCAACAAACTTTTAACTGTAGGAAACACGATGACGAAGGCGACCGTTTGTCAGAAGAGAAGAAACCAAATACTAAGATGTTAAATACCTGGAACTTATTGCGAATGGGCATATTATGTGCTGGTTTATTCCAAGATTATTCAGGGCCACCAAGATGTGTGACGAATGCCTCATATTACATCCTGAGAATGGAGGAACTTTACGACTCCTCTTTATCTTTTCCTGGCCGGAAATGAGCATGGCTTCGTAGAGAATCCCGAGCACTTTAGGCCTCGCGACAGAGACCAGAATCGATGGATTATCAAGTTTTCCATCCTTGTAATTAAAATTTTCCATTCTGTGGGTAAGCCCTTGGTCTGGATTGGATTTTGCATTGAGTTCATTTTGAATCTTTTATCGGACAATGGAGGATTCACAGGATTATTCTGCAAGTTTCTAAAAGGTTCAGATCCAGATTTTATCTTTCTATGTTCGTGATACGTTTGTTTTCAATTTTAGCGTGCTTTGTGTACAGTACATTTGAACTACAATATTATTTTGGAGTGAATTGCATTGTTTAATTAGGTTCCGATGTACAGAGAGAATCTCTCTATGCACTCAGCCTAAAATGATAGCACTCTGTTCAAATACTAACCGAAACTGCTACGGAAGGCACTAAGAGATTGCATATAATCAAATAACACTCCAGTTATAATAGGATAACAATAAGCAGGTCCATTGAGTATTTCACTCGATACTCTTCAAAAAAAACTACAGATAAAGATGAACAAGAAAAAAAAAACACAAGCTACAGATTGTTACTCCATACAATGAGGCCGTTCCATGACAAAGGCGACAGTAACAAACACCACTTCATTCCTCATACCAAGAAAAGATTAGCAGGAGTGAAAGAAAACAGAAAATTCCAGTACTTAAAATCTACGTATAACCTTCCACTAATCGACTGGTTCAAGGCCATTTCCAAACGCCTGCTTCATCTCCAAGAACAGGCATCGAAGAGGAAACCATACATCAAATCAAATCGCATTGAATCGGCTGACTTTGAAACAAAACTGAGAACAAAGATGGTAGCTACAGATGAATACTCAAAGGCGATTGAAACAATCCCTCATTTCATTCCTTATTGCCAATAACAGAAATACAAAGTTTCCCAAGCTACTGCGATAAGGTTATAGAGATTATTGTATTAACAAAATGCCAAACTGGGCACAACGATGGTATCTACAGATGAAGTCGATCCCTTTTCTTCTTCCAAGAACCGTTCCTTGCACAAGCAACCAAAACTTCGATTCCTTCTGGGGTGATTCAGTTGTTTCTTTCAAGAACCGTTGTCTCTTCTTTACACAGGCCGACAAAAACTCTAGCGTGCCTTTTTCCTTGTTTTTTCAAGAACAGTTCGGGCTTCTTTCTTTCTCCCTGATCGTTCTAACTGCCTCTCTTGTTTTAACAACGATAGGAAGAGAACTGCCAATGCGTTCTTGCCGCTTGTCAGAGATAAAACCAAGCACAAAAATAAAACAAAACAAAAATAAGATATTCAAACCAAAATTAGGTGATGCCCCTGCAGCATCATCAATCTATCTCTCTTTTTCACTTTATCTTTCTCCATCTCTATTTGTCTTTCTTTATTTCTGTCTATTTTTCTAATCTCTCCCTCTCCCCCTCTCTATATCTTCTTATATCTCTATCTTTATATCACTCTATTCACCATATATCTCAGCCTCTTCTTCTTCCTCTTTATCTCTTCTTGTTTATCTATCCCTCTCTATCTCCCCTCCCCTCTCTCTATCTCTATCTATTTGTCTCCCTCTTCCTCTCTCATTCTATATTCATGTCTACCTGTATCTATGTGTCTCACTCTTCCTCTCTCACTCTATATTCATCTCTACCTCTATATTCCTCTATCCCCCTCCATCTCTACAAATATTTCCCTCTCTCTACCCATTCATCTCTCTCCCTATCCCCCTCCCTCTTCATAGACCTTCATTGTCTTCTTGATTTAGAGGTTTTCTTTCATTGGTTTTTAGAGACCTTTGTTGCACAAACAATGTCATTTTCTAAATGGTTAACCAATTGAACTGATGTAATACACAAATTTATGCAAAAAATAGACTTAAATTTTCTCTAATTGACATTCCACACCTCTTTGTCGTACCCATTACACACCAAGATATGATTGCTAATTAACTTTATACATCACTATATACTAAATTAAAATTTGTAAGCATGTCCAATCACCTTATCTAAAGACCCCAATCGAATGAACAGTGAATAAAGCAATACGAACACCTTCTTTTGAGAGAGGGAACACCTTCGACGTGATAATTAAAGAACCAATTCAGAGTGCTAAAAGTCAAATTCGATAGTACTTGCGAGGAGAAAGACAGAATATGGGGATTAAAAGTAGATTTAAGCAGGTGGCTCTTGGCTGTAAGAGTCATATAAACTACAAATTTAATTTGCTTTTACTATAATTATAAAAGAAAGGATACTTTCAAGAAACGAAACCAATTCTTAAAGATAATTTCAAGAAACATGCTTGTGGCGAGTTCTACGAAAACATTCCACCTTACTGAGTGATGTTGCCAGCTTTATGGGGAAGTCAGTAAGAATTGCGGGAGAGAGAATTTGCACACCATTAACGGTGAAAACTCAATCCATTGATGTGGAAATGAACAGACACCGTAGATGTGACGTCTCGGCCCTCGATAAGACATCGGTAAGCCAACAAACTTTTGACTGTAGGAAACACGATAACGAAGGCGACCGTTTGTCAAGAGAGAGAAAACAGATACTAAGGATGTTAAATACCTGGAACCAATTGCGAATGTGCATATTATGTGCTGGTTTATTCCAAGATTATTCAGGGCCACTAAGATGTGTGATGAATGCCTCATTTTACATCCTGAGAATGGAGGAACTTTACGACTCCTCTCTTCTCTTTTCCTGGCCGGAAATGAGCATGGCTTCGTAGAGTATCCGGAGCATTTTAGGCCTCGCTACAGAGACCAGAATCGATGGATTATCAAGCTTTCCATCCTTGTAATAAAATTTTTCCATTCTGTGGCTAAACCCATGGCCTGGATTGGATTTTGCATTGAGTTCATCTTGAATCTTTTATCGGACAATGGCGGATTCACAGGATTATTGTGCAAGCTTCTAAAAGGTTCAGATCCAGATTTTATCTTTCTTTGATCGTATTCGTAATACGTTTGTTTTCAATTTTAGAGTGCTTTGTGTACAGTATATTTGAACTACAATATTCTTTTGGGGTGAATTGCATTGTTTAATTAGGTTCCGATGTGCAGAGAGAATCTCTCTATGCAATCAGAACTAAAGAATGTGCTGGCTGTTTATGGCGGGGGAATCGTAAAATATAGTTTGTTTGTTTTTGTTTTGGTTTGGTTTGATTTTAAAGGACTCGTTTGATCAGGGAATGGCGTCATAAAACCCAAGAGGGGCACAGAAAACTACTTCAGTGCCATTGGATACTTGGATGGCCGTCTGGATTTGGACCACAATACCGAAAAAATTATCCAAGTGGGAAGCAGATATTGCTTGGATATCTGTATGATGGCTTCAAAAATAGCATATGAAAACGAGTCTGTTATCAGGAACGTGGTCACCAATCATTGGAAGGTATTTCCAGTTTCAAGTGTTGTATATTCATACTCGAGGTTTTTAAATTTTGTTTATTCCGCGATCATTGATGTAGACCTCGTGATTGTTTTTTCTCATTGAAACCTTAAATGCAGATGCATTTTGTGGAGTTCTTCAGCTGCTGGAATAGTAAGAAATCGACCGTTGATTTTCAACTATGGCTGAAAATTCCTGAGTTTCAGAGTGAAGAATAAAAATTCCTTTACACAGTGAAGAATGTATTTGGGTTTTCGTAAGAATCACAGAGAAAATGTCCTGCTGATTGCGGGAAATATGAATTCTAGAACACACACTAAGAAACAAAAATTTGTGCTATGAAATTATATTGTGCTGATTTCTCCGACAGACTAATATTACAGCTTGGCTGTTCTGTTTTCATCGAGATGAACCTCATAAATCTCTCAATAATTAGAAGAAATGTTTTGAATAGACTTCCTAATATATTATTGCCATCCATTTGTATTCGTTGGAGTGATTGAGATTTACTGATCTGCAGAATTCTTGAAAAGAAAATCCACCCATGCCTTCATATTCTGTGATAAAGCAGAAAATGCAAAACTGGTGGTGATTGCATTCAGAGGCACAGAACCATTCGATGCAACCGATTGGAGCACTGACTTCGACATCTCATTGTACAAAATGGAGACAATAGGGAGAACACATCTTGGATTTCTTGAAGCAATGGGCTTAGCAAATCGTTCCAATAAAGAAGTTGCCCAGTTTCATCTAAAACCCAATGGGTGGCCACACAATGTCCCAGAAGATCATGAAAAGCCTCTAGCTTACTATGCCATTAGTGATAGACTAGAAAAATTGCTGGAAGAACACAAGGATGCTAAGTATATTGTCACAGGACACAGTCTGGGTGGTGCTCTCGCAGTTCTTTTTCCTGCCATACTACTTCTGCATAACCGGAAAAAGCTCCTGGAAAAGCTGTTGGCAGTTTATACATTTGGCCAACCAAGAGTTGGTGATGAACAGATGGGAAATTATATGAATAAAAACATCAACGAACCTGAGCCAAGGTACTACCGAGTAGTCTACTGCAATGACATGATTCCCAGGTTGCCATACGACAATAAAATGTTCCTGTTCAAGCATTTTGGAGAATGCATCTACTACAACAGCCGCTACAAACAGAAAGTACATTTTCCTTAATTCTCTCAGCTCGCAATTTTTCTTTCTATCTACAATAGCTGTTATAATATATACTTTCTGCAAATTTAAAAAGATTACAGAAAAACAATTTTAGATTCATTTGGTAATTCTTGGGACCTTGCAAGCAATTTCTTAATTTAAAAAATTATTGCAGTTGAAGCAACGACAGTGAGTGGAAGTTACAGTTTCACTTGTGTTCTTATTTCTTTAAAATTGTGTTACAGACCAACTAATTTCCCTTCCCATGCCTTGACAGACATTGAAGGAAGAACCCAACAGAAATTTGTCGGCCTTATACTACATTCCAAACTGCATAAACGCAATATGGGAACTTATACAGAGCATCATGATGGGGTATACAAAGGGAAATGATTTCAGAGAAGGGTGGTTCGGAATAGCATTTAGATGCATGGGGATTGTTTTACCGGGCATCTCAGCTCACAGCCCTGTCAACTACGTAAATGCCGTACGTTTGGGCCCACCTTCATTTCATGCGCCCTTTATTTCTGAAAGAAGTATACAGATGGACGGCGATCAGTACGACCATCGTCAGACATGATGTAATAAATACATAATCTCTCTTTGAAATTAAGATGCCTGGGCGATAAGAACGTTTGCATCAGCGTCACGCGTGCAATTGCCCATTATCGTGCGTACACGTTAAGATTGTGAAAGAAAAGCAAGGATTCTTTGTCGTTTTTAGTTCGGTGTTGAAAATATATTTTATTTTCTAAGATGCCAATTAATGAAGTGGCGTAACCTACTTTTATTTGGGTTGATTTCTCTTTAATTTAAAATCTAAAATAATAATAATAATAGTGTTGACTACAAAATCTAAAACAATAATAGTAGCGTTGGATGAAAAAGTTGTTTTAATTTTCTTAAAATTAAAAGATATTAAGAATAGATGATAAAAGATATATCTAATTTAATCAGTTTAATTTTGAACATCAAAAAAACATAAAAAAATGTTTGGTGAGAGTAATACTAGTAGGAAGGGGATCATGATCTTTTGTTAATCTTAAATTTCAGCGTAAATGGAACTATCATTAATAGGCTTCCAACAAATGAGAGCATCATTCTCTTCTTTTGTGGGTTGTTGAGTATGAATAGGAGAAATAGCTAGCTTCGGGCAACGAAACTTGCCAATATTCAACTAACCAATAGCTCCATACCCATGAGAAGAGGTGAAAGGTGATCAAGAAAGTTGACACCACTTGTGGGCTTCATGATCCCTGGAGTCTTGAGATTGGGATCCTTGATCTTGTCTTAAAGATTGATTGTGACCACACGTACTCCCACAAATTGGAGAAGATATAGGATGAAACTTTGGCAATCATGCAGGGGACATTACCTTAGAGATCTAAAAGTTCTTATTGATGCACAAATTGAAGTGCAACCTTGTTAGCTTGTACCTATATTTACACAAGCATGGTAGATCAAATCATAGCTTTAGTGTAGAAAGAAAAGTGAACATTAGTTGAGCAACCTGGAAAGAGAGCTATTTTTTTGTCTTTTCAAATACTAAAGAGAATTTTCACCCTAAAAGCATGCAAAATTTGGACACATTTACAAGAGAGACGAGGCTAATTGCTTAGCAAAATCATATACCATGAGAAGGGGTTAGGTCAAAAGGGCTTGAAGAAATCATGATCCAATCCAAGCTTCTCGAGCTTTGTTGAAATGTAAATTTAAAATTCTTGAAAGTCTTGAATTATCCTTAAAAAGGATAGTGGGGGTTGAGAACTCCCAAATGAGATAAGTGAGAGTCAAGCAAAAAAACGGTAAAGAATGCACTACATGAAACGATCCAACTTATGCTCAAGAATGGTCACCCAAATAACTTGGAACTATTACTGGAAGTACTAGGAAAAGGATAGAGCGACCAACAATGGTTTAACTAATCCACAAGTATCCCTTGCAAGGTTTGCAATTTGAAAATGGTGTTTTAGGATATCATTTCCATTCTTTCCACCAAGTCTCGAAGGACCTAACCTCAACTTTGTGAATCATATGCATGGGGTTGACATTATTAACAATCTAGAAGGTCTCTTGATCTTGATTGGATAACCAAAATTTCAACTTGCCTTTAAACTAGGATAAAAAAATCCTTTAAAAAGGGAGAGCCTCTCTATGAAGGAGTCTAGTAGAATGTTAAGCACTTATAGTTGCATTTGTTGAGCACTTAGCAATCTTATCATTCTAGAGCATAGCATCTTAGTTTTATTATCATATTAGCATAAGTAATCACGGTAGATTATCTTTCATAATCCATTTCAGCTTTCATATCTTAGTTTTATCTCATATCATTTAGCATAGAAATGTATGTTGCATAATCTCATTCTCTAGGTTGTCATTCTACTAAGCTACCGCTTACACAATCTGAGAGCCAATAACTTACAACGAATTCTTGGAGATAGAGGGCAATGGGATGTCTTTAAAGAATCTGTTGTGTTTAGAGTTTGCTTCTCTTTAACTTTGATTTCTTTAATATAATGTCTCATTGGTGTGTTTGTTTATCTTTTTAGTTAGTCCACATATTCACACACACATTTTTGGCACCCACCGTGGGGCCCTTGCCCCATTTTTAATTTTTTTATTGCAGGTTTTCTGGCACGTTACAAACTGGACTCACGGTTTAACGCATACGAGACTCATTTTAGCGCATACATTGAACAATTTAGCGCATACGAGGCCTGTTTCAGCACATGTCCGCTCTGTTTTAGTGCATATTTTTGTTCTTTTAGCGCATCTGGGACCTATTTTAGCACATCTGGACTCTGTTTTAGCGCATCTGACTCTTTTTTTAGCGCATTTGGACTCTATTTTAGTGCATCTGACACTTTTTTTAATGCATTTGGACTTTGTTTTAGCGCTTTTATAGTCAATCTTAAAATGGCCATATCTTGGTCTTTTTTGAAGCTTTTTTTTTTAAATGGGGTAGAATTTCATAAGCTATCTAATGGTGTAGGTGTTTATCATCTTTGATAGAGTTAAAATTTTCAAATTCTTACTTAATGTCAAACCATAATGAAATTTGGTTTAAATTTTAGGGTTTTTATGCTTAATCATTTATCTAACCCTCATATCTTCTTGTTTCTTGATTCAATCTAACATTTGGAGCTTGTTTTGTAGGTTTTAAAGGATCACAGAGCATGCAAATGAAAGAAAAATCATTATCACATGATTGTAACAAGCGTTTTTAAACACTTTGGGAGCAATTATAATCCCATTCTTAAATTGTTGTCTGGATCTGACGTGATCGCGACCAGTGGTTTTATTGATGTATGGGGATTAAAATGAACCAATCCTAGGATAGACATTTGGATTAAAATGAACCAATCCTAGGGTATTCACCAAACAATTGATATATCTTGGATAAAATGAATCCCATGTCTTTTGTGAAGCAACATCTTCACCTAGTTTAGCAAATCGTTATATTTGGGATTAAAAAAATGAACATTGTTGTTTGTTGTGATTGAACGGTGATAGGCCTATTCTCTCCCCTTAACTAGGTGATCAAAATTCCAAACTCGTCTTTTCATTTCATGTATTTCATGCTTTATTAAATCCTTTAGCAGGCCTGCTCTTGTGGGAAAAAGTACTCACCCAAGAGGAACGACCTAAGTGGGAACCCCTCAAGCCAAGGATTCCAACCCACTATAATCAAAAGCGAGTTGTTGATGAAAATCCACTCGATGGTAGTGTGCAAGATAACCATCCCCCAATCCTTTGTTCTAAAGGTTGGGAGGTCTCTTGAGGGAGTATATCATTTGTCGCATTGAACGAAAACCCTTACTATGAACCTTAGTGTAGAAGCTAACCAAGTCAATAGCCAAAAATTATAATACTCACAGTGCAAGGGGAGGGAAGAATCTACCCCCAAGATACTCACCATATAATTTCCAAGGACCGTTTGCTCAAGGGATCAAAAAATCTAACTTTGAATACACACTTGGAAAAAAAAAAAACACAGGCACCCCCTAAGGGGTGGCATGGCTGTGTGAGTCGACGCACTTCTAAGATGTGGGTTGTGATGATTATGATGAAATTTTTGACCATTAAGAGTGAATCAAGATTCTTGAAGTGTTTGTTTTGTTCAAATACCTGTAGAAATTTTAGAGAACATACACTTATTGTTTAGATTCTAGGACTTTAAAAACAATTGTCTTCCTATTGCATGTTGTGTTTTCAAAACATTAATTCAAATAAGATCATCCAGAAAACACAAGAATTTGACAAATCAAACCGTGACATTTATGTTAAGGGATTGGAAATCAACAATAGAGAAAAACTTGGAAACGTTAGGCTCTTTACAAAACACCATTTTTCAAACTAAGATCAAAACATCTTCAAGTGCATCATTTTCAAATGAATTTCTGATTTTTAGTTTAAATTACATAACAAAATCTATCTTCCTTCATCCAAGGAAACAAATCTAAAAATTAGAAGTTCCTTAGTCATATCAATAGAATCCATCATTCTATTATGATTAAGGCACCCAACAAATTGCACTCCCATTTGTGATCAAAGTTAGTAAAATTTTGGTATAAGCATATGTCTATTGTCACAAGGTCCCAAAAACACAAAGAAGAAGACGAAAGAAGCAATCCACTTTACAACATGGGTGATAGGGAAGAAAATCCTTTTCATAGGTTTCGTATTGGGAATAGTTCAAATGATGAAATAACCAATGAGTAATTGATAAAAATGTGACTAATCCTACTAGAAAAAACATGGACAAATTCTTTAACCGAAGAGAAAGTAGTAAGCTCTCTCCTCAACAAGAAATAGAGAAAAGAGAAAAAGGATTATATTGGAATTGTTATAACAAATGGTCAAGGAGTCATAAGTGTGTTCTAGCAGTGAGAAAAAGAATAAACCGTTGAAAAAGAGGGAGAAGTACCTACAAAAGAATCACAAATAGAACTTAAGAATGGGGATTCCAAAGAAAAACAGAACACTACTATCTCTCTACATGTATTGAATGGAACAAATTCACCACAAACACTTAAAGTAATCGATAATATAAAAAAGAAAAATGTGAAAGTGTTAATTGATATTGGTAGTACACATAACTTTATTTATAGAAGACTAACTAATGAGCTTAATTATTTTGTTTATCGAGTCTCTAATTTTCAAGTCATGATAGCTAATGGGAAACAACTACCATGTGGTGGTAAATGCCATCATATCAAACTAGATCAATGGGAAATTATCAACCAGATTTAGAAATGTTTGTTATCCTTATTAGGGGTTGGATGTAGTTTTGGGTGTGCAATTGATTAAGTAATTAGGAACAAAATCTTTCAATTTTCAAGACTTATCCATGACTTGTAGGATACATGGAAAAAATTATGAACTTCTAAGAATAAAACCACCATCAAGTGAAATCATTAGCTCCCATAGGATGGATAAATTACTCAAAAAAAGTTCTTATAATATAGGGGCACAATTACATTTTCTAGAAGCACAAAATATGATAACTCAAGATCAACTAAAAATTCAAGAGATTATTCAACACCACCAACAAATATTTCAAGAAAACAAAGTTGTACCTCTAATTGGAGACCATAATCATGACATCAAATTAATAACATGAAACATTGTTCATCCTAACAAAAAATCTTATCTTCTATGCTTATTCTTAACAAGAAGGATGATCCATGGAGAATGCTCTCACATTACAAGAAGCTAAACAAAATCACTAATAAAGATAGGTTTCATATTATTATTGTTAATAAATTGGAAGAAAATAAACTCTATGCAAAATAATTCAAATGTGTATTTAAAGTGAAACAAGTATAATACTCAAGAAATTTGGTGTCACTCAAAGGTGTTAAGATGAACCCTGAGAACAGAGGATTTTAGGGTCTAATAAGTGAAACACAGAAAAATAGGTTGGGGGTCCTAACTTACTATAAATAAAAAGGGGAAAATGAGATGTAATGAACCTACCTGCTTTTTGTTTCATTCAAGAAATGAGATCCTCCAAGGTAGAATTAACTTTAAGCCCTTAGGTGAGTCAATTCTATTGAAGATCTAGCAATTTCCTTCATGTGTGTGTGGATAGGGGGTACAGTTCAAACAACACTTTTGGGAGATGAAAGTAAAATAGAAAATGACCTAAAATCTATAACCTAAGACATGATTCATGTAGATGAAGCCTAGATCTGACATAAGCAGTCAATTTTGTATTTTTTTGGATGGGTGGAAGACACTTAAAACTTGCCTCAAAAATCGGTTGCTAAGTGTCCAAAAATTGGCGAATGGGTCCAAAGATAACTTTTTGAACTGAATTTTTGGGAGCCTTTGAAGACATATCTGAGATGCAATTTCCCACTAGTTTCACTTGAAAATGATAGAGAATAAATTTGAGATCTGAGTTTCTATGATTTTGACAATTTTTCTTGCAACTTTGACAACTTTTGCAACTTTTGCACTTTAGGGATCTTCACTCTTCAATTTTTCTTCAACCTAGGAACCACAACACAAACACAAGAGGGAAAAATTGTTTATTTTTGGTGAATGGCGATTTTCCTTGGTCAAACCTTGTTTTCGTAATTTTAAACCTTGAATTGAAATAATGAAAATGTGAAAGGAATGTCAAATGAACAAGTGTTATATTGCAACTCACCAAACCCTTGAATAAACCTTTTGAAGGACTGCAACTTATTAGATCTTGCATGAAATTTCTTGATTATTGATGTGATCTTGATTTGATAGCTTGAATCTTGATTTAAAACTTGAAACCTACATCACAATGTTAGCTCCAAAAACATGCATGATGCTTGATAACTTTGACATGATGTTTGAGATCTTGAATGTTGCAATAAATGCTTGAGAAATATACTCTTGAGAACCTTTTCACAATAATCTTAGCTCTTGTGAAATCTCTCCTGAAAATCTAGGATTTGAATTGATAAAAAGACTTTGCTTTTATAGACAATTTTCTAATTTCCTGAAAATTAAACATTACAAGCCAAAATTTGAATATGAATTTGGGATCATTAAAATACCACCAAAAACATATCTAAAATTTGAATTTGCAACTTAAAGGGTACCCATTCGCCCATTGGCGAATGGGTCCTGATCTACGTTATTAAGATTTGTGAATTTCAGGGTGTTAATAATGATAAATGCATTAATTAAATCATACTTCCCCCTTCGAAAATTGCAATTAATTGGGCTTGGAAATGTAATTTTGGGCCAATCAGAGGCTTAATTGAGTCCAATTTAATTGAGGGGCAAACAAAGTGTGAAAATATAAAGGAGTACATTTTTCTACACTACATTTAGCTCCCACTACATTTAGCTCCCACTTTAGTGAAAGGATGAGCATAAGCGTAAACTCACACTAAAGTAGACAAATATATGTCAAGAGGGGTCCAATGCACAAATGTCAATGTGATAGGATGACAAGGATCAAGGATGTTGCGCAAGCCCCCAAGATCCAAGATCCTATGGCAACCAAACATAAGCACAAAGGGACACACATAATATGTATAATATGAAACAACAAGACAAGATACACAAACATACAATGTTAAAGTTAATGCAAAGAGGAAATAAAGATGGACTAGAAAGTTGTATTTCCATAAAATACACTCATAAGAATGTTAAATCACTTATGAAACACATGGCTCCATAGGAAATCAAGTTTTGTTATGCTCGAATGGCCATGAAAAATACACTCGCAAGGGATAGTGAAACACGGTGTCTGCTAGGTGAGCCCCCAAGAAAGTGAGAAACACACACTAGGTCGATATGTACCCACAAAAAGGTGGTTGATGGGAAATTCATGCCAAGTCTACAAGATCCCATGTATCGACCATACCAAAGTTATACCTCTTGATAAATTTGAGTAAAGTAATTAATTAACTTTAGAGTAAAGTAATTAATTAACTTTACTCTCCTCTTAAGATTTCGCCTTGCACACATATTAGTCATTTAATAATTAATATTAATTATTAAATGCACTCACCTTTAGGGTTAGGTTTTCCTTTTAGGTTTTGATCTCCTTTTATAAGGATCGATCTCTTGTATTTTATTCATGCTCTATTTCATTTTTCTGGAATACATCTTGCACATTGTGAGAGCCAAACCCTTGTCTTGATCTCTCTCTTTCTCTGTGACAAGTCTTTTGCATGCAGGTATTGATCGGGTTCTATGGATTTGCATTTCTCAAATCCTACATGGTATCAGAGCCAGATCTGCTGCAGCTTGTTCAGTTTTTGAAAGATTTAGAGATCTAGGTTTGGTTGCATTAGATCTGTTTTTGTTTTCAGATTTATCTTGGCTTAGGGGGTTTCCTTTTTTTTGGTACACTTTGAGCTCAAACGGACCTCACCGTTGAGTTCGCAGCGTCCAAAAACCCCTAAATCGACTGTTCATTCGTCGAAACAAATTTTTACCACGGCCGACAGACAGGTGAATTTTCATTTCGTTTCATTTCTGGTACTGGCACGCTCCCCGACACCAATTAAAAACAAATTTAAAAATCAGAGTTATGGGCGGCGCCCAGACCCCCGGTCGGCCATGTGACCTAGCGGTTAATGCTAGCGGCCCTTAAGGGCACCAGGCTTATTTTAAAAACCTTTTGAAGCAGTTTTGAAAATCGGGCGTATTTTTTGCATACGATCTCCGTTTTTCAAAAACAAGATATCGACGGAAAGCTGGTTCGGCCCGTTCTGATGGTGTAGGAAATTTTTCAAAAATATTCAGTTTGGCTATAGTTTTTCGCAGTCAAAGTCAGATGATATTTTTGCACTCCGAGGGGCATAACTTGCTCGTTTTTGCTCCGTTTTTCGAAAGCGAATAGGCATCGGAAAGGTGGTTCTGTGCTCTTTCCAGATCTGCAGTTTATTTCACCAGAAAATTCTTCAGGTACTCAGAGATTTGTCTCATACCAATTACTACTTTTTATTGTTTTCTGGCTTTCAGTTTGTACTGGGGATTGGATTTTTGCATTGTGGGGGGGTGTTTTTTCTTGCTTTCTGTCATCTACATCAGAAAACCAGAATCTATAAACACCAAAACAAAACAAACAAACCCCTTCTGCATCTTCTGTCTAGTTCTGAAAGACCACTAAATAATAATAAAAAAAAAACACATTCAGAGCAGTTGAGGCACAGTTCACAGCATGGCCGACAGATCTATTGAGCTTCTCACACCGCATAATTATCACACTTGGAAGGGTCGCATGATGACACTTCTTCAGTCTCGAGGGTTATGGTCCTGTTTGGATGCGGTTCAGCCTCCATTGACTCGCGCCTTTGAGGTTATGCAACACAGAACAATATGGATCAGGCTATGGGATTGATTGCTTTGCACATTTCAGACAGTCTCCTGTTTCATCTTGAAGGGTGTCTCACACCTAGGGCCTATTGGACCAAGTTTGAGGGACTTTTTGGCACTATCAACGAGTTTAGAGCATTGCAGATTGAGGCAGAGTTGACTTCACTTGTACCTGATTCTTTTCCCTCCATTGAGGACTTTCTGACGAAATTCAAACAACAAAGATCTCTTCTACAGGGTTGTGGTAAGGTTAAGACTGATACAGAGTGTATTTACCTGATTTTGTCAAAACTTCGTGGGAACTTTCAGATATTCTCATCTACCTTCCATTCCACTATGGATGCCTTGGGTGCACGTTTTACCATGCCTTCTTTTGAGGTGTTTTGTGATCGTTTGACACGAGAGCAGGCTAAGATATCACAGTTGGATGCTCTCACAGGATCACCGCACCAAGCATTGGTAGCACAGTCATATCAGGGGAAGCAGAAGCAGAAGCAGAAACAAAAACCACAGACCACAGAGCATTGGAAGGATTCTAGTTCACAGAAGACTTCTGATTCACCTTCTCCTAAGGGGGAATCATCGAAGAAAGATAGACCTAAGTGTGCTTATTGCACTAAGCTAGGACATGATGAGTCCAAGTGTTATGAGAAGAAGATAGATGGATATGCAAAACAGGTTTCAGATTTGACAGCTCTTCTTGAGAAGAACCATATTCATCACTCTTCTTCATCTACTTCAGGCGGGTCTTCTTCTTCACCATCATTCCAGATAGATGGACAGGCCCCACATAAGGGTCATGCATTATGTGCAACCACCAGTTCACATTCATCTAGATGGCTACTGGATTCAGGTGCTTCACACCATATGGCATCTTCTCAGGACATGTTCTCATCTTTCGAGGCTGCGTCCTCACCACACATATTGATGGGTAATAACACTTATATGAGTGTATGTGGGAAAGGTTCTATCGATATTGATGACGGTACATTCAATGATGTACTATGTGTTCCATCTTTGTCCACTAACCTTCTCTCCATCTATCAGATTGCTCACAGTGGGACAGGGAAGACAGTTGAGTTCACACCTGATTCAGTGCACATCAGAGACATTCAGACTGGCAACATTGTTGCAACAGGGACAGTTGATCATTCTTCCCGATTGTATGCATTCACACACTTTGGTCCACCATCTCCCTCTCTTTCTACAAGAGAGCATGCAGTATCTGAGGAGAAGTTCGGTCACTTGAACTTATGTGTTCTTCCATCTGTTCATGAGACTAGTGTTGAGACTTCTACACCTCTTCCTCCTATTGAGATTACATTTGTTCAGCAGGATACCTCTTCAGTTGTGACTGACATTGTTGCTCCACTCATCGAGCCATCAAGTGCAATTGTTGAGGCCATATCTGAGGATATTCCTTTCCTCACAGATGATAGATTCAGCACACCTGTTATCCCTTCTTCATTGGAGATTACATTTCAGGATCATCTTGAGTTGTTTGATTCACCATTCTATTACTCAAACACTCATTCTCCAGTTCAGTTCTTCAATGAGCATCATCCAGGACTTCCATTTTCACCTCACTTCCAGGGATTTCCTCTTCTTCGACCGTTGGATCTGTTTCTTCCTCCGGGGCGACACATTGGTTTGATCATTGGCACAGGGGTTCTCTCATTCTGGGGGGGCTTTGGAGTCTCCACTCTCTCTCATGGGGGGGTATCTGATTGTATATCTGCATATGTTCTTGAGAGAGTCTCTTGAGACATTTCATTTGTACTTTCTTTTTGCATCTCTTTTTGGAGAGGAGTTTTTTCCCACTGGGTTTTCTCCTTTTCTCCGTTTCATAGAGATTTCCTTGTACTTGGGTACCTGATCAGGCCTAGTTGCCGGGACCCAATTTTACTTTCTTGCACTGTAGTTCTTTTGCTTTCTTGCACTAGTCTGTAGCTGCACTCTTGCTTATCTTAAGGGGGGGTGTTAGAGTAAAGTAATTAATTAACTTTACTCTCCTCTTAAGATTTCGCCTTGCACACATATTAGTCATTTAATAATTAATATTAATTATTAAATGCACTCACCTTTAGGGTTAGGTTTTCCTTTTAGGTTTTGATCTCCTTTTATAAGGATCGATCTCTTGTATTTTATTCATGCTCTATTTCATTTTTCTGGAATACATCTTGCACATTGTGAGAGCCAAACCCTTGTCTTGATCTCTCTCTTTCTCTGTGACAAGTCTTTTGCATGCAGGTATTGATCGGGTTCTATGGATTTGCATTTCTCAAATCCTACAGTATCGACCATACCAAAGTTATACCTCTTGATAAATTTGATAAGGTGCCACATAAATGGTCTTAAGGCTAGCAAGCTACATTATGCTAGGCACTCATGAGAAAGACTCCACTAGAAAGCAAGGTGTGTTATGCTTGGTGGCCTTGAAAATCATGCGATAATATATTCAAATGGGTTTTTCTTAGTTCATGAAAGGTCTCTCCATGGGAAAATTGTGCCTAATATCTCCAAGAGAGGACAAGTCAAGGATAAAAGATACACAAATTAGGGAATGCACTTTGTAGCATTACCACTAAGAGGAATACCATATGCTTAGAAATGTCACAATCTTGAAGGATATCAAACCCAATGACACCACCAAGAAGAAACATCGTGTGAATTGAGAAGACCACACTTTTAATAAGTTCATAATTCTTAGGAGATGTATAATATCATCACTAAGAAGGGAACACAAACAATGAATGGGGATAATATGCCCTCACTTAAAATGTAAACATACTTGCTATGTTGGTATTTCAAGTAGAAAGAGAGGAAGAGGTGATCCTTGAAAATAATGAACAGCTTGAAAAGCTAGTTATCCTTGCCCCCCAATCATAGAGACACAAACAACCACCAAGAACTATCATGTTGCCACCAAGAGACATATGGTTTCTCCTAATATTGCACCACCATGAATGGCAATGAGCTAGACACATAAATCTACTAATACCACATAGTGATGAGCAACGTGATAGGATGAAAATTAATATCAAATAGAAGAAATAGGTGCATCAATACAAGGAAGAGTGCCACAATCCTTAATATTATGAATTTTACCATTCAAAGCCATGCATTCATTAGTAGAATGACCATGAATTCTATGATATGCACAAAATGAACTTTTGTTGTAAAATTTATTTCGTGTTCTTGGAGGGAGAGATATCAAGTGAGCTTGGAGAAGCTTTGATAAGGTATTCTCTTTATCAATGGTAGAAGATGTTCCTTTCTTTTGCGATAAAGATAATTCTTGCTTAATACAAGTTGTCATACATACACAAGACTCTTTAGATTGTGAGATTTTTTACTCTCTTGTAAAGGAGGGTGTGAAATCTAATGAACACCAATCAGTACTAAGACATGTGTTTGAAGATGTCTTAGGAGTGTTTCGCGTGGTGAAATTGATATTAAGTGAAGATTTCTTTGATTCTTTTGTTTCTTTCAAGGGACAATAACCAAGACCACTAGTTATTTCTATCGATTTAGGATACATCAAGGTTAAAGTTGTCTTAGAAGAATCTTTTGTAATAGTGTTGGTATTGAGTGAAGGATTTTTTGATGCTTTTGTTTGTCTAAGGGACAATAACCAAGATCACTAGTGGTTTCTTATGTGTTAGGCTCTATAGGGACATAAATACCTTGATCTCTAGCACCGCATCCTTTTCCATTATAACCAAGTTGTTTGAAAAGTTTGTAACCTCTTCCATAAAACTTTTCCATTTCTTTTGGATTTGGTGATTGCTCATAATCAACTTCATCAAACTTTGTCGTGTAATTTGTTTCTTCTTATAAAGTAGTTGAAGTGGATGCTTTCAAAGGTTCTTCTAAATTTTGTGTTGACATTACCGCTTTTTCTTTTCCATTTTCAGTCTCTTTTGTTATGATCTTGCATTCTCCCATGAATGTAGGTGTGAAATCCAAGGAACCCCAATCATCCTCCAATAACATTACGACTTCCTCAAATTTTTCTTCTTTTTCTTCCTCTTGCATGGGTTCTATTTTTGTAGTTGGTGTCAATGTTTTCAAAGGACTTTCCTTGTCTTTCTCAATGTGCAAACTTTTTTGTTTAGGTTTAGCTTTGATTGTATACACTTTGTTGTTGTAGACATACTTCATTATACAATGAAGGGTTGAAGGCACTGCATGCATTTTGTGAATCCATGACCTTCCTAAAAGAAGATTATATGACAGTTCTTGAGGCATAATATGGACAGGTGTTTGCAATGTAGCTTTTCCAACTGTAATATGTAATGTGATTACACCAAGCGATTGTTTTCCTACGTTATCAAATCCATGGATAGATAAAGAGTCTGGTTGCATTTAGATTTTGTCTACTCCAAGTCTATCCAAAAGGTTTATGCTACACATGTTAAGGGCTGAGTCATTATCAACAAGGGTTATCTTTATCCCCCACCTATTAATGATAGCCACTATCATGGAGGCTTCATTTTGTTTTTACACTTCCAAAGGAGGTAACTCACTTTGGTGAAAAATAATTTATGAATTCATTCCTTGAATTAGGGCTGCTATATCATTTGGATTTGCACTAGGAGGAACCACAACTTTTTTCAAAGTTGTTTGAAGCATACTATGATAATTAGGTGAGGCTTGAATACTATCCCATAAGGATATCTTAGCAAGAGTGTTTTTGAGTTGTTCTACAAGATCATACTCCTTTCCACTATGCTACAAGATATTAGGTACATGTGGGAGATATGGTTGAGGTAATGGAAGAGATGTTGGATTTTGTCTTGGTTTTTGATTGTTTCTAGTATTGTATGTATGAGCAACGGTATTGTAACCTGGTTTCTGTAAAACATTGTGTTGAGGTGGTCTTATGATAAGCATAGGTTCATTTTGGACTCGGTGTTGGTGTGAGGGTGGGTATATGGTAAGAAGTGGCTTAGGAGATGACTTGGGAGGTCCAATAATTAGAGGACTTTTAGGAGGACTCAAGGGATATCTAATGTTCATAACCTCAAAAGATTTATCCTCATTTTGATGATCTTTTAGTAAAGGGGAGTTTAATGCTACCTTATCATCTTCATCTAAGGAAGCCACATTATTATTCTTTGAAAGACATGTACTAAATCTAACACCCTCTTGCACCATGATATCTTCCCTAGTAGGAGAGTTTTTAGGAGAGGAGAAAACAATATTTTCATGACATTGAATGGTTGGATCTTTCAAGATAAATTTATCACAAGTAAGGAAGGCATGCAGAGAAGAATTATCTTTCTTGTCGATGATTGCATCCTTTTGTTCCATTATACCTTACCAAGTTAGAGAAGCATTGGGAGAGGGATAAATAATATTCTCATGACTTTCAATGAGTGGTTCTTCTAATATAGAAATATCTTCTTCACAAGTAGGAGAGATATTAGGAGAAGAACAAATATGATTGTCATGGTTATCTATGATTACATCCCCTTGTCCAATAATTTCTTCCCAAGTAGGAGAGATAGGGGAAGAGAAACAAATAGGATCATCATAGCTCTCATTGATTAGATCTTCTAACACCAACATACCCTCCTCACAAATAGGAGAAATAATGTGATTGTCACGATTTCCCCTAATTGCATCCTCTTTCACTAAAATATTCTCACAAGTGGGATATATATTAGGTGATGGGTGAAGGATAGGCAATGTGGTATTAAGGGATGTGTCAATTTCATTGTCTTACACTAAGAGACTCTCATAACTAGGGAAGATGTTGGAAGAATGACTAACATTATTGTTAATGATGTTTTTCTTGGCATACTTGGAAATGCAAGATAATAACATTGTGTGCCCAAAAATGAAAAGTACTTTTATCCAACTTATGTAATGCTTCGGGAATGTAAACATTGTGTACCCAAAAATGAAAAGTACTTTTATCCAACTTATGCAATGCTTCAGGAATGTAAACATTGTGTACCCAAAAATGAAAAATACTTTTATCCAACATGCAATGCTTTGGGAATGTAAACAATGAAAAGCACTTTTATCCAACTTATGCAATGCTTCAGGAATGTAAATAATGAAAAGTAATTTTATCCAACTTATGCAATGCTTCAAGAATGTAAACATTTTTGATGAAATGCAAAGATTTTTTTTTTTTTTAATGAGTTTGCAACAAATGAGGCAAAATAACACCTTTTCTTGCACATATAATAACTGTTTTCAAAATTTCAAAATACAGTTTGAACAACGGAAATAGGAAGCCAAAACAAAGATTTTGATGCACGCAAAAATTGGTCAAAATGTCTGTACAGGGACTCATTCACCCATGGGCGATGGGTCCCCTCTCAGGGTTTTTTTAGAGTGAAAAATGCAAATTCTGAGTTGTTTTGTGTGTTCTCTGTTCTAGGTTGCAAACTAGTACTTACAATTTTAAAATTTTGGAAAATCAGAGTTAAATACAAGTGTAAAATGATGCTAAATGACAACCAAAATGACCTATTTTTATATGCAATTTTTATCCAATTTTCTGATTTAAGTGACTGAAAGTATGCTATTATGTAAATACCATACAAAATCAATCTAACATTTTGCAATTTTTATTGAATTTTCAGATTTTAAATGAGTGCAAAATGCAAGTTTACACCTAAAATGCAAGGCAACTTTAAGCCAAATTTAGAAACCCTAAATGCAATGAATTAATTCAAATCCTAGATCTAGGGTTTGAATGCACTCCAAATCAGAAATTAGAATGTTCAAAATGCTAGGTTCACCATAATGAAACATAGAAAAATAGGTTGGGGGTCCAAAACATAGGGTTTTATACTAATTTTGGAATGTTTCACCAAACTTACTATAAATAGAAAGGGAAAATTGGGGTGTAATGAACCTACCTATTTTTTGTTTCATTCAAGAAATGATATCTTCCAAGATAGAATTAACTTTCAGCCCTTAGGTGAGTCAATTCTATGGAAGATCTAGCAATTTCCTTCATGTGTGTGTGGATGGGGGGGTATAGTTCAAACAACACTTTTGGGAGATGAAAATAAAATAGCAATTGACCTCAAATCTTTAACCTAAGACCCGATTCATGTAGATGAAGCCTAGATTTGGCATAAACAATCAAATTTATATTTTTTGGATGAGTGGAAGACACTTAAAATTTGCCTCAAAAATCAATTGCTAAGTGTCCAAAAATGGCGAATGGGTCCTGAGACAACTTTTTGAACTGAATTTTCAAGAGCCTCTAAAGATAGATCTGAGATACAATTTCCCACTAGTTTCACTCAAAAATGACAAAAAATAAATTTGAAATTTGAGTTTTCGTGATCTTGACAACTTTTCTTGCAACTTTGACAACTTTTGTAATTTTGCACTTTAGAAATCTTCACTCTTCAATTTTTCTTCAACCTAGGACCTGTAACACAAACACAAGAGAGAAAAATGTTTGTTTTTGGTGAATAGGGGTTTACCTTGGTCAAACCTCGTTTTGGTAATTAAACCTTGAATTCAAATAATGAAAATGTGAAAGGAATGATGAATGAACAAGTGCTATGTTGCAACTCACTAAACCCTTGAATAAACCTTTTGAAGGATTGTAACTTGGTAGATCTTGCATGAAATGGCTTGATTGTTGATGTGATCTTGATTTGATAGCTTGGATCTTGATTTGAAACTTGAAACCTACATCATAATGTTATCTCCAAAAATATGCATGATGCTTGATAACTTTGACACGATGGTTGAAATATTGATTGCCGCAACAAATGCTTGAGAAATCTACTCTTGATCACCTTTGACAATAATCTTAGCTCTTGTGAAATATCTCTTGAAAATCTAGGATTTGAATTGATAAAAGACCTTGCTTTTATATACAATTTTCCATTTTTTCAAAAATTAAACATTACAAGCCGACATTTGAATATGAATTTGGGATCATTAAAATACCGCCAAAAACATAATTAAAATTTGAATTTGCAACTTAAAGGGGACTCATTTGCGGTCCTGACCTACGTTATTAGGATTTGTGAATTTTAGGGTGTTAATAATGATAAATAAATTAATTAAATCACACTCCCCCCTTTGAAAATTGCAATTAATTAGGCTTGTAAATGAAATTTTGGGCCGATTAGAGGCTTAATTAAGTCAAATTTAATTGAAGGGACCCAAACAAAGTGTGAAAATGTAAAAGAGTACTTTTTTCTACACTACAAAATACTATAAAAAGATTTATTCATACCTATCATCTTATAAAGACAAATTTCTTTTGGGAAGGTATTAAAGTGAATATCCAAAAAATTGTGGTAGAATGGTTGATATGCCAACAAAATAAATTGAAATAAAAAAGACTCTAGGCCTACTACACATATTAGGTATTCCAATACAATGTTGGGAAAAAATATTAATGAACTTCATTATGGGGCTGCCAAAGACAAATAACATTGATGTAATCTTGCTTGTTATGGATAAACTAAATAAGAGTGCATATTTTTGTGGACTCTCTCATGTATTTTCCACTCATATTATGGAAAAATTATTCATGAAAAATATATAAAAACTTCATAGAATTTTCACAATCAAATTGGAAAATAGAGCCACCTCAAAATTCCTAATAACTGAAAGAATTTTCCAATTGAAGATGCAACATGGAATAACAAACGATTCATACGAAGGATTTTAGAGTTGCTAAGCATTGAGGACAATGCTTTTTTGAAGGGAAAGAGAATGTTATAATCCTAATATGATATATTCCTAAGGATAAGCATTTGTGACATGCTTAACCATAATACAAATATTAGGTGATACACTAATACCTCTTAATTAAGATGAAGGGGTAATGTTCCTGCATAATTTAACCTATAAATAAAGAAGAGAACTCTCTCCCATATCTTCATATCATCAATTATTGATTATTGAAGGTGACTCCTTCAAAATGATCTCTTATATTTCTGATTTTTTACAAATATTTTCAAAAAATATTATAACATCAAATTATGCTTCTTATCTATATATTATTACACTAACACACTCTATGAAGACATGATTTTCACAGTTCATTAAGAGACTCTTATCAAGATGAACATAAACTAAATTGGAAATGGTGTGAGTATGCTAATTTCACTCACCATTACAATGATTTAACATTTTATTTTATGTAATTTAATAGTATGCAAACTACTTTTCAACTTTAAAAAGGGCCAAATTTGGAACTCACTGTGTCGAAAATTCACAGCATTTTGATGCTGACTTCTATTTTAGGTTCAATATCGGTGTGAGTAAATATCCTCCAATTCGCAGGCCATGGCCAGAAAATGCTCCCGATTACAGTTAATCTACGGTTTGTTGGTGCTTGTTTTATTTTGGTGCAACTTTCAAGTATTGGCCGGCAATTCTCCTCGTCCAGTTTCTGTAAAAACCTTCTCTATCCCTATCTCTGTCCATGCCCTCGCCGCCAAAATTACTGACATTATTATCTATCATTAGGGAATAATGTTACATATTTTTATCTTATCTTTTACGGGGATTGCAGGATCAAGAGATTCGTGAGAAGAAGGCTACCTGTTACCAAGACATTGAAAAGTGAGTGAAGTTGTTTATTCCTTCATCAATTTGAACCCGAATGTGTCATATTATTTTAAAAAATTCAATTTCAGAATATCAATAAGGTTACATAATTTATTTACAGTTTTTGGTTTGTGTACTTTCATCGCGTTTTTATTAAGAATTTTGAAAGTGAAAATATGAATAGGTTTTGCTGAACCTTAAATTGGCTTATTATGTCTTAATTTGCTCTTTTTTGGGTTGCAATCCGGGATATATTTGATTTTTCATTCTTTTTGTATGATATAATAATTTTCTTTGGGGCATTATCTTGGATAATTAGCCTCTGGCTTTCCAGGTATGTGGTCTGGGGTGATTTTTGGCTGTGATATTTGTCACTTGTTTTTCTGTACCATTAGCGCTGCACTTTATGCAACTTCTTAACGCAAGTGGCGCTTTTTTATTAAAAAAAATGTATTTTCAGAGTGAAGGGTTTATACAAATTATCGTGGTCTGAAGGGACTGCAAATTTGGGTGTGGTAGGGTTTGACCATAAAATTTGAGTCGTGCTTTGGTTTTGTAGTGGTTTGTGGGGACAGCAATGCAAATTATCACCAGCGGCTAAAGAGAATTGTGCCCTTAGATGTCTTTCCTCAGTTTGCTATGAACACATTTATGGGGACGATCCTGTAAGTTACGTAATTTATTTTGTAATGCTGTGTTCACCCCTTGATAATGAACTCTATGATAAGTTTGGTTTCCTGAAAAGTTTTGCTCTTGCCAATTCGGGGAAAGCAAACAGTTTTGTTGTATTATTCAGTGCTATGGCAGAATGTGTCTCATTTATGAATATTTATTGCTCTAAGATCTGCACTTTAGTTGAATTTTTAATTATGATCTATTGCTTAGAACTTTTCGTTTTTTTTTTTTGTTATAACTGATGAAATCTTTTCTTGCGTCCAGCTAGAGGAAGGGGAATTAGACTACAAACGCGGAAAAGAATTTAAGTACTGCATGTACAGGTACCTGTATATCTCCTCAGTTTT
Source organism: Sequoiadendron giganteum (assembly GCA_007115665.2). Taxonomy (NCBI): domain Eukaryota; kingdom Viridiplantae; phylum Streptophyta; class Pinopsida; order Cupressales; family Cupressaceae; genus Sequoiadendron; species Sequoiadendron giganteum. Next base: position 14,626,891 of record CM021110.1, on the reverse strand, counting down.
TTCTTTTTCTTTGTATGTTTGACATTTAGTAGTAATTGCTGCCTTTTCTCTTTAGTCAAACTACTCTAATAGTCCAATGCTTATATTTATCTTCAAAGTAGGAATCAAAGAAATATAAAGACTTGCCTGCTGGGAAGCACTTTTCAATAAATTTTCGTCATTGCTTTTCCAAGGAATCATATTTAACTGTAGTCAATTTCCTAGAACTATGTATCTGTGTGACTGTGTATGTTCAGATTCAATTTAGAGAGCTTCAGATTTTTTTAAAATTTTAATTAACCAAGACAAATAAATTTGGATAATGGAACAAGAAAACAGAACATTGTTTGGAAGTTAATTGTTGGCTTGTCTCGCATCCACATGAGTTGAACCTCCTCAATCTTTTGGTATTCCCTGTTTTCAAAAAGTTGGACATCATGCCATGTCTATCCCTGCTTTTCATTATTTGGAATGCAAACATTCATTTACATTCCAATGTGGGGTGAACATGAGCATCAAAATTTGTACCAGAATTTTGTATGAAAGCATGCATCAACCTTTGAGAAACAAGTCGGAACCATTTTGATAGCATCAAATCAATCACTCTCTATGTTTATGTCCTTTCCTGAAGCTTCTCAACCTTCTTTGCGAGTGTACTTACATTGTAACACATAAGAGTCACACCTTTACATCCTAGCATTTTTTTAAATACAAGCCTCCCCTTCTTTTACTTGTGTGAAGACATCAAGCTTCCAGTCACGGCTTCTGTTTGCCAACAGTGCATTTCTCTTTTATCATTTGGCAGGCGATTGCTTTCTAACCACACAAGGGCTTTGGCAACAACCCCTCCCTGAATAGGTCACAAGGGTGGGGTTATCTGTGTTTGTGTGGAAAGTAAATATATTATATATTTAATAATCTCATGGTGCTCAATACAACTAGAGAACAAGGTGATTAACAAAACTCTTTTAACAAAAGAAATTAGTACGATGATAACAAATTGTAAATTTTTAGTGAAAAATCAACAAATGATTGTTGATAGAGAAAAGTGAAAAGGTCTTCTTTGTCTGGGACTTTTACACCAGCCTTTGCTCTTAAACCTTCTTGTGAGAACTTTCATTCTTTACAATGCAAGAGTAAACGCACAAATGACTTTATAAGTGAGACATGATCCAAAAGGAAATTTCACATATCGAGATGGATTGCTGCTGAATTTTCTCCAGTGTGCATTATTCTTTTTTTAATTATAAGAAAAATCGGGAATCTGGATTTCCAGTTTGTAATCCATAGTTCTCACAGTAAACAATTACAAACTTAATTTTCTAAGATATATGATGCAAACAAAAATATATGTTCTCAGTAGTTGAAGCATTTTAATATATGTTGCTTTCTTCCACTGTTCTGTGGATGGAAGCTGTGCAGCTAGTTTTCTTTGTACAGGTACAAGTTACAAGTATACCTTGTGTTGGTGTGGAGCTCGATGTTTGTCACTGTGCTGCTTGTATTTAGTGCTGGTTATTTTCTGAATGACATGAACCTATTACTGAATGTGTCAAATTTTTGCAATGTATATTGCTTCTTCGATTAATTCTTTCTGGGTAGATGAAGGGTCACTTATTTGTGCTACAGGAGAGCCACATCAAAATGGGCCAATGGTTAGAAGTTTAGAACCCAAGGCACATCTAAAATGAACTACATCTAGTAGAGGTAGGCATATAGTTTCTATGAGAGCCATTTTGTAAGAAACACATAATACATATGTACTTTGAAGTTTGATGTATAGGTTTGTATGTTCTGAGAAGATACACATGTCTGTCCATCTCTATGTGGATTGAAGGCTGTAATAACCACCCCTAATTTTTTTATTTTTTTTAACAATACAAAACTCAACATAAACATACCAAACAAATATACAACTGCTGTCATAAGTTCTTATATAGAAATTTCAGCATTTGTACAATGGCTGTTACAAATGTTCTGATGACTAATCACTCCAAAGAGTTGCCAATACATGAGATAGTCATGAATATGAAATTCCCACAAGATAAATACCTTGAATAGAAGGTAATATTAATTGTTGTAGGTCTGATTTGTCTGGGATTGATTGCTACAGGTCTGGAGCAGCACGGTATTCACCTAGAAAATCTTATTTGTCGTCACACCCAACTCACCAACAAGCGATCTGGATCATCATCAACAACCCCATGCTCAACAATTTCACCCAGCACTTCCAAACACTCATACAAAGGCACTTGCAGGACTAATAAGGGTCTGCAATTACACTGTTACAGTCAAAACAGCAGGGATATTTGCCCAGCAATCTTCAAAACTCACTTCAACACACCACCGAAGTGTCACAAGCGGAATCAACACCTAGTAATGCTACTCCCAAGCACACCAAACTTACTGGAAACAAAATCCAACTGTAAATGCATATCAAATAGGCGCAGGCCTGAAACACCCTGTTTGCAGCAGGTACAATGGCTGTACGGCCTCGTTAATGCATTCAAACATTAACAAACCCACTCCGAACTTCTGCTATCAGCTTCCTAACAGCCCAGCGCCACCAAACGGCAATGAAATCACACCCTAAAAGGGCAGTGATTTACTCCTAGCATCACACGCCATGCATCCAGGAGTTCTTGTTGTGTAGTACGGCTTCTCTAGGAAATTATGGAATTTGCAAACATGCTCAAAAACACCTTAAAAGGGTTGCCCAGCAATGAAGAACACTGTTAGCTGGAAAACAAAATATAGACACTGGTTTGGAGACATGTAATAACTAACCGGAAAGAATATTCCGGAACATAGTTGAAAAACTCGCCAAGCCTGGAAAATACAGTATGGAAAAAACTCGGCAAAAACTTGGCAACTTAAAAAATTGCTTAAGTTTCATTAAAAAAACATTTTTTTTGCAAAATTCAATGATAAGATGCATCCAATGAGTCAATAAAATAAGTACATAGAAGAAACAAGCTGAGTCTAGTTATATTTGATTGATTTGAAAGAAAATTAGATACAAAATCGCATCCCCATGTGGAATGCTCAATACGTTGATACTGATAGTCTGAAACAAAATGAAAATAGCAAATTGTTTTTGTAAAATTGAGTAAATACAACATTAATATATTTCAGCTTTTACAAATTCACATCTTCCTTTTCCCATGTCTAGTACTTCTCAGTACTACGGGAGAGGGTGTAGTCGTGGCCCGACTCGTAGGCATCTGTTGTGGCTGCTCAACCTCCATCCTGGATGTAGATCCTACTACTGGTGGCTCTGGCACTGCCAATGACTCCTCCTCAAGATCATCCATCCTCAATGTCATCCAATGAGAATGCAAATCCACCCCCCCCCTCCATTGCCTGTCGCTCAAAGTCATAGATCTCATTCTCGGAAAACAATGGAGGTTGCTCATCTCGCCCTATCCAATCATTGTATGGATCTATCTCATCCAAATCAATTGGATCATCTGATATTTCCTTAACCTGTTTTTTGCGCAACAGAAGATTATATTGCATGTATACAAGGTCATTCATGCATTTTTTAGCTAGTTTGTTCCTTTTCTTTGTGTGGATGGCCTCAAACAAGCTCCAATTGCGCTCACAATTGGATGAACTACAAGGCTGCGATAAGACACGGAGGGCAAATTGTTGGAGATGTGGGGTATTTCCACCCCAATTTGACCACCAAATATCTACAAAAAACAAATTAAGAGTTAGAAAAGAACTTAGAAACTTAGAAAGGAAAGTCAAAACTCAAAAGTTGAAAACATATTTTGTCAAATTATCAATATTTGTAACTTGTAAATTTCAAATTTTATACCTGGTGGCTGACTGTGTATTGTCTTCTTTGCTAGCTCTAAAGAGAAGAGTGCACCCCTTTTTTCTCTATAACTTTGGATTTCATTAACAATGAGTTCTTCCTCCTCAAGGGTGGGTGACATCCTTTGAATGCACTTCATGAGGCCCTCCATAACCTCTCTAGTAGGATATGAGTAGGTGCTTGAATGGAAGAAATGAGGGTTCAAGAAGTACCTTGTTGCATGGAGGGGTTGGTGGAGTTGATGTTCCACCTCCTGTCAATAATCTCCCAAATGGGATCAAATTTGAGGCTGCCCCCTTTATAATAATTTTTTATAGCCTCCTTGGCCCTATCCATGGCATCATAAAGATATCCCATTGGGATTTTATCCCCATCCACCAAGCGGAGCACTCTAACCAAGGGCTCCGACACCTACAAATTACAATATAAAAAATGCAAAAAGATTAGAGTTTCAAATTTACAATGAAAGACATTAAATTTTTTTATTCAATTTGAATTCAAATTCAATGTTTTGAAATTGAAGTTACCTTCACAATATCTATTGCCCTTTGTGCAAATTTGGCATCAAACACAATTTTTGACACCTTTTCCCCTTCTGGCTTCTTCGAATAGGTTGAGTCCATCCATGGTTGACTCACAAACATTTGTTTTAAAGTCATCAAAGAACTAAGAATGCTTTGCAACGTTAAGAAAATTGTTGCAAACTTTGTGACACCCGACCTCACCAATTCTTTCCCTTTGGTGTGCTCCCTCATCAAGCGAAGAACCCAAGGGTGATTGTAGATGTATTTAGTGATCCTCCTCGCGTTCTCTACAATTGGTGTGACCCAATCTAGTTTTCCTATGTCCTCCAAAAGAAGGTCAAGGACATGGGCTGCACATGGTGTCCAACAAATTGAGGGGTGTCTATCTTGGAGGAGTCTTCCTGCTGCCACATATGCAGCTGCATTATCAGTTATGATTTGCACAATATTTGCAATCCCCACCTCCGTGCAAACTTCCTCCAACATCTTAGCCAAATTTTTTGTAGTTTTTACAATGTGGGAGGCATCAACTGATTTTAAGAACACCACCTCTTCTTTGCATGCAACCAAGAAATTAATGATGGTACGGTTTTTTCCATCCGTCCACCCATCAGAGAGAATAGAGCAGCCATATTTTATCCATTTTTTTTTTGCTCCTCTACTGCTGCCCTTGCCCTTTCAGTTGCATTAGTAAGCAATCTACAAATACAAAGTGAAATTAAGTACACAATTTTAATTTGTAAACAAAAAAATAGCTTAAATTCATCATAAATTAAACTTAAAAAACATAAATTAAAGAACATAAACTAACCTCCCACTCAAGTCCGTGTGAGAAGGCGCTTTGTAGCCTTTTCCTGCAACTGTCAATCCGGTGACCAAATTGTGCCAGTAAGGAGAACTCGCCACATTGAAAGGGATATTATTAAAATACCAAAAATCTGCACAAGCAATGTTTGCTTGCTCATGCACCTCTCTATTCCATCCAGTCGCCTCTAAGGAAGGTTGTACACCGGGTGTGTTTCTAGGCACGAAATAATTATCGAACCGTGTAGGTCTTGTAGCTGCCCTTGCCCCTGGTGTTCTACTAGTGGTAGATGAAGCCGAGATGGAGGTGTTAATGGGTTGCCTTGATCTTCGCATACGTGGGCCACGAAGAGAGCCCACTATCTCCTCAGTAAAATCATAATCATCATCCGACTCAATTGGAGCACCTTGAGAAGAGGCAATGGTTGCTTGCATTGCTAGTCTTGCCTTCTCTCTTTGCACTTTTTTTTCTTCTGCAGCTGAAAGTATGGCATTCATATGTCCTTTTATTTCTTTTGTGGTTTCAAGACATTCCTTAGCATCACATTGAGGGATGCCTGCAAGGTGGTACTTGAGGCGATTGATGCCTCCACGATATACTTTTTTACATTGAATGCAATATATCATGCCAGGTATGGGTCCTAGATAAGCATATTTCCAAGCAGGATCTCTAGCTTCTAGAGGACGAGTGCCTACAAACCTCGTAGGCACGGATGGGTTAGAGCTTGAGGCGGAAGCAGGTTCAGTAGCCATTATCAATTAATTATTAACCTACACAAAGTGAAAGTCAAAGCACAACTTGTTAGTTTTTTATAGAAAATTCAAAAACAAGCTAAATTAGATTAAATCAAAAGAGATTACTTTAAGTTTAAATTACTAAAAATCTATCACTAGATTCTAAACATTTTCATAACAAAAAAATTGGATTTAAAAAAAAAAAAAACTAGGGTTTCAAAAAAATGTGAAAAAATGTAAAAATCTGAAAATTACTTCAAACTAGTAAAAAATTAAGCTAATCTAAGATTGTAAACATGTTATTCAACAAAAAAGAGGATTCAAAACAAAAAAAAAACTGGGGTTTAAAAAAAATGAAAAAATTAGCAAAATATGTAAAAAAATAAGAAAAATTCATAAAAAAACTTGTTTTGATGAATCTAAATCTTGTTTTGGTGAATATAAATGCATTTAAATCATTTTCTGACTACATTCAGATGATTTGTTAACATAGAACCAACAAGAATGAAGAATTTAAAAAAAAAAATGAAAGAATAAGAAAAATAAGAAAACCTACCTGGAAATCCAATTTGCCTTCTAAATTCGATGTAAATTCCCTTCAAATCTTGTCTTTTCAATGCAAAATCGCCGCAAATGAGTGCACAATGCCTTGGAGAGGTATTTTGCTAAGTGAGAAGAGAAATGAATGAAAAAAAGTAAGTTAAAATTGCTTTTTAGCAGCTGCCTGGGCGTGTGGATAGTCGCGCGGGTTTTTCCAAAAAACTCGCCGTACATTATGGAAAAACTCGCCAAAAGTACGGCGAGTTTTTCCAGAATGTACGACGAGTTTTCTTGGCGTACAATTGCCTGGAAAACTCGCAAGTTTTTCGAAACTCGCCGAGTTTTTGGCGAGTGTTGCATCTATGTTCCAGAATATAAGATTAGGAAGATATAAAGTAAGTTAAAGGATACTATTGAAGGGCCATGTCCCATGCTATATAAGTAGGCAAGAAGAGCTATTCACTAGAAGTAAGGAATGTGGATAGAAGAATATACCAATTGACTATAACATAGACATAAGGAATGTAACGAATGATTCTTGGATAATGAATATAAGGCATTCCAAATTTTGATTCATCTTGTGTGTACATACTATTTTATTTTGATTTACAACTAATCTGAGATCCAAAATAACTTATTGTGTCGCTTCAATAGAACCTACTCAAGGGGTTATAGACTACAACCGACAAAGATCTTTTGGGAATAGAACTCTAGTATGTATCCCTCATATTTCTTGCCTACATTGGTTATGTCACCAAGACCCTAGTTAGGCTTTGTTGAAACTGGCTGAATTGTTTTTCAAATAAAGCTTTCTACTGGACCAACCAGCAAATAACAAAATCGATACAATCAATCAAAATTTCATCCTCTTGACGTCTACCCTGTGAGAGGGGGTTAGGCGACAAGGGAATGGGGAACAAAAAGGGGGAAAAGGTCCAAAGAGACCTATGAAAAGATGTGACTATTAACAAAAACTGAGGGGGTTAGGCGCCAAGGGAATGGGGAACAAAAAGGGGGAAAAGGTCCGGAGAGACCTATGAAAAGATGTTATTATTAACAAAAACTATTGAATAACTACCATGGGATGCAATATAGGAGTAATGCAATCCCAAACCTTAAACACCCATGGTTAGGTAAAAGAAATTCACAGAAGATTAAGAAGCAAACTAATTTAGAAAGGGAAAAGAAAATGGCCAACCCTAGTGGAGAGGAACAGAGACAGAGACAAGTATTGGAAAGAGAATAAAGACATAGGAGAAGAATGGAGTTAACAACAAAATCAAGGTTAGAGCTCGCCATTGGGGGTGCTGTTGAGTTTGTTGAGGTGGGTGTGGCCATCAAAAGAGGAAAGGATAGCAGGAAGAAAAAGGAGACAACATTGGAAAAGGTAAGTCTCTTATTGAAAGGAACCGGAAGGCTCTCAAGTAGTTTTGAAAAATTCATCCATAATCAGGAACCCAAGAGCTTGTTGATAGAGGGAAGTTGTAGCACAGAGGCTCCTACCCTGCCGGAACCTTCACCGGACCCTAAAAACAAACCGGACCTAGACGTATTACAATTAAGTTAGATGACATTTTTAAAGAGTTCCTGCAGACTTCGGATAAAGTCCTATCGGTAAATGATGAGTATTTAGAAAAGATAATTAACAAAAGTATAAACAAACTAAGAAAGGAAGAAGAGGAACCTAAAGGGAAGAAGGAATTAAGGGCGAAGAGCATAGGCCAGTAACTAATCAGATGACTTTTACTAACAAAAAGACAAAAAGAAGTTACAAAGAGTCACAACCCCAGGATCGAGACTCATTTCCATGAAGGTCTAAAAGAAGAAGAGTTGTAGCACAAGAGTTACAAAATCAAAAGAAGAGAAGAACGAATAGGATATCCCGTGGACTGAGATACTAGGAGAAGATTACTTTGATATCAAACTTGCAACAGATAAGGGCAGAGAAGATAAGCCCCAGAATAACCTTAAGAAGGAAACTAAGCCGGTAAAGAAACCAACACTTAAACTTAAGGGAACACAACATCCAAATCAGAGTTCAGACGCCATGGACACCACAATGAAAATCCTTGTCTTTGGAACAAACTCCACCAAAGTGTTGGCAGATGGTCAACGCTCCCCTCAAGATTCGTGACATGGCTTAATTGCCTCTCGTGGATCCATTAAATCTAGTGGTTGTATCGGGCATTAATAGGTCGATCTTTTGGTGCAACGACAACCGTGGGGCCAACAATTGGTATCAGAGCTAAAGGTGCCGGGTTCGAATCCCCTTGGGTAATGCTGAGGGGGGGATTGTTGGCAGATGGTCAGCGCTCCCCTTGGGATTTGTGACATGGCTTAACCGCCTCCCGTGGATCCATTAACTTTGGCGGTTGTATCGGGCATTATTAGGTCGATCTTTTGGTGCAATGACAACCGTGGGGCCAACACAAAGCACTAGAACATGTATTTCTTTTAGAATTCCTATGGGAGAAATTGGGAAAGGATGAAGACAATAACAAGCTATTAGATTTCGTAATTCGTAGGCTCGCTGAGGAAAGAAGAATTAGAGTGGTACATGAAAAACTACTCACAACACAAAGCTACATGGTAAGAAGTCAGAAAGGAATTCTTAGCTAACTTTGGAATACTAGAGGTACCAATAGAGAGTGTGACCCGGATGAGAAATTTAACACAAGGAGAACGAGAATTTGTCATGCCCCCGAAATTGCAATCGTTAAAATGCAAACAAATAAATAAAATAAAATAAATAACAATATAATATAAATATAAATGTTAACAGTTTAATATTATTATAATTATTAGCAGTTGGAAATAAAATAAATATTCTTAGCAAGGAGAACGAGAATTTGTCATGCCCCCGAAATTGCAATCTTTAAAATGCAAACAAATAAATAAAATAAAATAAATAACAATATAATATAAATATAAATGTTAACAGTTTAATAAGGATCCAAGGGGGTTCCGGGTCAAAGTTAGCAATGAGAACGAGAATTTGTCATGCCTCCGAAATTGCAATCGTTAAAATGCAAACAAATAAATAAAATAAAATAAATAACAATATAATATAAATATAAATGTTAACAGTTTAATAAGGATCCAAGGGGGTTGGAAAGCGCTTTACTCTCTACAAAACAGATGTGGAAATGCTGAATTATGGGATTGCAAAACCAAGAGGACGTTGTTTGGATTACTTGTGACCCCGGTGGTTTTATATGGGTGTGAAATTTGGGGCAGCAGCATGTCAGATCAGAAATGGAGGCAAGTGGAAAGAATTCAAAAGCATCTAATTGTTAGCAGCCTTAAGTTCAAAATTGCAATACCTTATGAGATTTTATTAGCGGAGATAGGCACCTTCCCCTTGGAGGCTTTCGCGATGATTAGGTTACTAAGTTACCTGCAAAAGGTGCTAAACATGGAGAACCACTGTTGGCCTAAATTGATTGTAGAAGAAAAGCTGGACAAAAGAAAGAATACTTGGATGAAACAAAACAAGAAGTGGATGGAAAAGTGGGGTGTGGAAATGCAAGATTGTCCAAGTACAAATGAAGAAATAAAAAAATATGTGAAGCAAAAATTCAAAAATGCTATATGGACAAAACAATTAGGACGAAAGAAAGACTACTATATCAAAGAATTTAACCCCAAGGGGGACCATGAAGAAAAGGCCTATATAGGAGCGAATATTAAATGGAGAGCAAAGATGTTGATAGCTCAGCTCCGGACTAGCTCACATCGTCTTAGATGTGAAACGGGCAGATGGTTGGTTCCTAAAGAAGAGTGGGAAGAAGGAATATGTCAATTTTGCGACATGGGATTGGTGGAGACAAAATGGCATTTTGTTATGGAGTGTTCAGCGTATAATGATATTCGGGCCAGCTATGAAGACACCTTACAAGTTGATAATTTAAATACCCTGTTTGAGGAGGAAAGGTTGGCCAAATCAGCAAACTACATAATCAAAATTCACTGTCGTAGGGTTGACCTCGAGTGAAGAACTCAAATTGTTTAGGGTCCCCCCTTTTTTGGTGGCGGTCTTGTGCTGTTCCTGGGTCCCATAGGCTGTTGTGGCCTCGTGGACGTAATTAAAATCTTTCATTTCATTTCATAATATAAAAATATATTAACATATTAATATAAAACATAAAATAATATATGCTGAAGGCAGTTATTGTTAATACAAATACATTCTTCTAAAAAGCAGCGATTAGAATAGGCAAAAGGGGGCAATGATACCATTTCTCTCCACCATGGGCAGTGATTGATATTAAAGGAAGTTCCTATGAATAAGACAAAGGAGGCTGACTTGTAAATAAGACCAAAAAATCCCAAATTAAAGCATGTAAAAGACAGCGATCAAGAATACATGGAAATGTATTTAACTTTAAAAGGCAGTAAAAGGATCGATTAGTGCTGGAAGGGCAGCGATCAGTCCAAAGGAGGACGTGTCCCCTGCCAAGGAAAGAGCAGGACGAATGGTCATGTCTTTTCCCCAAAGTGGGATATAAAAGGGAAGGAATATCCTGCTGGAATATATATAATGATATATAAATATATATATTGTCAATCAGATTCAGAAGTACATCAAGCAACAGAATAAAATAAATAAGAAAGTCTAATATATTTCTGAGTGCAGCAGCAGACAATATCAGGAGATTAATGGAATATTTTCTGAGTACGAGGAGAGTAACAGCAGTCATATGAAATCAGGAGATCAAGGGAATATTTTCTGAGTATGAGGAGAGTAACAGCAGTCATATGAATATATGATATATTTCTGAATATAGTTGCAGACATAGCAGCAAAAATCGTTTGAGGAAAAAACTGGCAAACCAAAAGTTCAGGATTTTTTGAAAAAATTGGGAAAAAATCAGATATGAAAAAAAACGTAAAAAATTGTAGAAAAAGAGACAAATGCTACTATTTTTTGAAATTTAAGGTCATTTCCATAGCATAGAGATATAGAGAGCAAATAAAATAGAGATAAAGAGAGACAAAGTAGTATGATCATTGATTTTTGTATAGGTACCACAAATGGTTTTTTTGGGGACTTTGGTACAAACTTGGGCCATATGAGGACTTCAAAATCTCTGGGAAAAATTCGATCAGTGTTTTATCTGAGGGCAATAGAGTTAAGCCTATCACCTAACATCTAAATAGATAATGAACTTAAAACGATACAATAAAGTTATTTACAATTTGGACTGATTTGGTGTAGACTGCTCATTCTTTGTGCAGGTTTCATATGTACAGTTTTGATTAACTTGGTCATCAAAGTTAGCTTCTGAAGTTTTCTTGGCATGGAGGTGGTAAATGCTATAACCATTTATAAGTTCACCTTACACAGGCATGACTAGTGAAAATGTCTGGAATTGCTTATTTTGATTAATGAAGAATCCCTTGCTTTATTTTACTGTGGCTTACTTTATTTTAGGGCATATTGACAAGACTGCAATCTTAAAGTTCAAAGCAAAAGGTAACCTGTCCATGCGTGTATGTAGGGCAGGCTGCAGAGTCAATAGTTGTCACCCTTAACTTATCGCAACCTTGATTTATAGTAAAAAATGTGCCAAATTTAGGGTTTTTCAACGCGGAAGTTGTTAGGGCGATTTATGGTGATTTTTTCATGATTTTAATGCAAAAAATTGCAATTTTCAATGATTTTTTGTCAGTCAATGGTTTGCAAAAAATCCTGAAAAAATCGGGGAAAAAATCAGCAACCTTGAGGATTTTTTAAAAATCGTGATTTTTTAAGGATTTTTGCTTCTATGGTTGCAGATATAGTCAGCAAATGGAATGTCATTATGTTCATATAAAATAATCATGGGAAGATTGAAATTAATTAGAAATAATCACACACACACACACACACATAAATATATATTAATTACGATTATGCAATAATGATTCTTGCAGCAATTATTGAACCTTATAAGTAATCATGATGCTTTAATATAAGTATCAGTAATAGATTCTTATGTGTTTGATTTACACTAACAATATCTTCTGAGTGTTAAGAATAGATCAATGGATTAGAGCAAGTAGACTCAGTTAGAAAGGCAACAACATCTGAACATTGATTCAAGCAAGCAACATCATCTCCTGGACAGCAAGGCAAAAAGACATCCTCCAGAATACATTTGCAGCCAGGCATAGAAGATCAGATCTGGGCATCAATAGCAGTAAAAACATACACCATTGCAGCAGGCTCGAATCAAAACAATAAAGTAATCTATCCTTGTGGTACGCAATGATAGTTGTCTTTGCTTATTTAATAGATGAATATATATATATATATAGTTACAAGACTCAGACTCGGCTCAGACTCGGCTAGGGTGACTCGGCTCGGGACTTGGGACTCGACGCTCGAACTTGGCACAAACTCGACAAAATGAAAAAACCATAGAAATTTAGAGATTTTTAAGGATTTAAAACTTGTTTCCAATGCCCTTTATTGAATAAACCTTAAAGACACAATAACATCATTAAATAGAAGCAATATTTGATCACATACACAAGTATACATTGATCACATAAGTATAAAGTACACGAATTCTAGCTGAAGGAAATAGAACACTAAGATATATAAATATAGTCAAATGTATACAAAACTCATGGAATATGAAATCCATGACATCAAATGTTCCATACAAATATGAAATATCAAAAAAATAGCTACAAGTCTATGGCATAATGGAGCTAGCATCCTTCCTACGAAGGTGTCTAAGAGTCCTGGATGATGTAGCAGCTGCAGCCATAGTCTCTGCCTGTGTCTCCATGCCACTCTCACCAACACCAGTTGTGTCTCCTCGTGCTCTAGCCTCCTCCTCAGCCATGGCTACAACCTCAACCTCTCTATCTGCCTGGTCCACCCAATCAAGGTCCTCGTCACTAAAGATTGCATCTGTAGCCTCAGTGATCTACTCAGACTGTGGATCAACCTCCTCTAGCCTGATCGGGGTGGAGTCCTGGTCAAAAATCTTCTTGTATTTGAGCCGAAGGTTGTAATGAACATATGCCAAATCGTTCATCCTCTCCACTGATAGTCTATTGCGCTTCTTGGAGTGTATGTGCTCAAACATACTCTGATTGCGCTCACAACCAGATGAACTGCATGGCTGGCTCAATAGACGAATGACAACCTTTTGAAGGTTTGGTGTACCAGAACCAAACATATGCCACCATCTATCTGAGATGAGAAAAAGAAACAAAATCAATCGTATTTCCATTTTTAATTTTCAAGTTTCAAGTTTCAAGTTCAACATTTAATAATAAATTATAATATAAAAAAATGAAAATTATGCCCTTAAATATATTTTTACCTAACTGTAATGTCATCCTACTCTCTTTGCACAGTTGACGTGCAAAGATGTCTCCTTGTGCTTTAGTGAAGGCATCTATCTCGTGCACTATCTATGTAGTAATAGCAGGCAACATCCGCTCTATCGTCGAGTAGAGCCCAGCAAGAATCTCTTTATTTGCATGGAAACCATGGCTGAATTGGAAGGCCGGATTTAGGAAACATGCGGCTGCATGGAGGGGCCTATGAAGCTAGTGGTGCCATCTCCTATCAATGATCTCCCAAATGGGACGATACTTCTCCTCAACTCCACCATAGATGGATCTAATGGCCTCTTTGGCCCTATCCATGCCCTCATATATGTAGCCCATTGTGGGCTTCTCCCCATCAACAACTCGCAGGAGAACTAGCAAGGGCTCGATAGACTACAAAGTGCAAACATTAACTTAAGTGTGAATGAAAATAAACAAATAAAAGTAAAATATGAATGAAAATTAAACATAATGAAGAATAAAATTTTACCTTAACAATCTCCTCCGTTGGTGCCCAAAACCTTGGCTTATCAAAAATGCAATTAGTTACATCAATCCCTAAACTGGTCGTAGCATAGGATGAGGAAGACCACTCCTCACCAACAAACATGTGCCTCAAAGATGCCTTTGACCGAATCAAGGATTGTAATGTGATAAAATTTATGGCAAACCTAGTGATGCTAGGACGAGCCAACTCCCTCCACCCCGTGTATTGCCTCATTAGGCTAAGGACCCATGTGTGATTGTATACAAATTTGCAAATGTTTTTTGCCGCATCCACACATGTTTTGATCCATGGGAGCTTGCCAAGATCCTCCAATATGAGGTCAAGGCAATAGGTGGCACATGGAGTCCAGAATATAGTAGGGTGCCTCTCTATCAATAACCTAACAGCAGCAACATAATTTGCTGCATTATCGGTCACCACCTGAACCACATTCTCCTCGCCCACCTCAGCTATCACCTCCTCTATAGCCTCACATAGGTATGTGGCATTTTTGAAATGGGTGGAAGCATCAATGGACTTGATGAAGATAGTGTCACCTGAAAAAAAAAGCAAAACCAATTATTCAATAAATTAAAAAACATAAATCAGCCACTAAATCTAATTCAAATTTCAAATTAATCAATGCATTGGGGGAAGTACAATTACCTGCGGAGGAAACTAGAAAATTAAGCAGCATCCTATTTCTCCTATCGGTCCAACCATCAATCATGATGGTGCAACCCAAACTCCTCCACTGCAAGCGCTGCTCCTCTACTTGTGCTTTTACATCTACCACCTTTTCACTCAAAAGTGGGCCCTTTAATTCATCTTCCGTAGGGGCTTTGAACCCCGCCCCACATATGGTTATGGCATCAACCATATTTTGTCAAAAGGGAGACCTAAAACATGTCATAAATAAATTAATAAGTTACTTAGATAAGTATTGTAAAATGAAAAGTTTTAACTTTAAATTTGAATTCCACAATGAGATACATCTAGATTCTAAAATTTAAATATAAATTTTAAAACAATTAAACAAAAAAGAATTACTTGTCTACATGGAAGGGAATGGTGCAATAGTACCAGAAGTCTGCAATTGATTTCTTCCCTGCATCATGTGCGTCCTTGTTCCAACCCATGCTCTCAAGCGACGGTTGGGAACCATGAGTACTGAGTGGTACAAAATATGAATCCACCCTAGATTTACGATTTCTAGGGCCAATGCTAACACTCCCACTACCACTAGTAGTAGCGGCAACACTAGGAGTACCCATAGTTGGTGCAGTAGTAGAAGCACTAGCACAAGCACTAGCACTAGGACGGTATGGAGGCATGGAAGAAGCATCTCCAACACCACCAATGCTCGCCAACTCCTGCCTTTGCCTCTTTTTCATTTCTTTTTGCAATTCAAATGTTTCTAATTGCACTTGCACCTCATGAACAACCTTAGGAGGTGCATTAATGCAACCCACTGCATCATGGACGGGTATGCGTGCAATATGGTATTTCAATCTATTTATGCCTCCATGATAAATTGTTTTGCAATATTTACATTTTGCCTCTCCTTTTTTTTGCCCAGGAAAGATTTCAACATGTTTCCAAGCAGCGTCCTTTCTGCCAGGGGTTTGAGACATTGTGAAAATATGGTTTGAATTGCAAATGAATGTGGCTGCAATAACAAGTAGGGTTTCTAAAATTATTTAAGTTGCAAGTAGGGTTTGTAAAAAAAGAAATGTAAACGAAAAAAAAACAATGATTTTACAAATTACAATGAATTTTTGGTAAAAACCAATTAAAATCAAACTTACCTCTTCGATTAGGCTTGAAATGCAATGCAAACTCCTTCCAATCGCCGGTAATGAGCTCTCAATGTACCTCCTTGCTGGTATGAAGCTTCCCAAATGCTATCTAAGCCTGGATTTGTCTTCAACTTCTTGCTGGTTGCTCTACAAAGAACTTTTATTTTTCTTCACAACTCTCTCTTCTCCTATTTTACCAAATAAATGAAATGAGGTTGCTTTTAGGGTTGGGGAGATAATATAAGTTAAAAAAAAAAACCAAATTAAAAGACTGTTTTATGTCTTTTTTTTACTTTTTTTATCTTGACTCTGTCAGTCGAGTCTTGCAATCGGGACTCGCCTGGACTCTGTGAGTCCTGCCAGGACTCGGTAGGACTTGGCTGAGTCTGAGTCCAAGCCCCCAGGACTTGGCTAGGGTGACTCGACTCGTTACTCGCGACTCGCTGAGTCTTGGCGAGTTCGGGCGAGTCTCATTTCTGTGATATATATATACCAATTAAAACACTGATAATTGATGCCAATGTAGCCTATATTATTGATGTTATGAACAGTGATACGATTTTGGCAATAATTGGTCATGAAGGGATAAGGCAGGACTGTAAGGAGGGGGAATGGCGAATGATTCCTCTCTAGGAGTGGTATCTCATGATGATGGTTAAGGACCATCGGTTAAGGACCACATAAGACCACCTCATGATGATGGTTAAGGACCATTGGTAAAGGACCACATGAGGCCAAGGAGGATAAGGTCCTATCCTTGGGCCTAGAGTTGAGGATCTAGGACACCCTATTACAGCCTCCCAACTATCCCCACTTGAATCAATTGTTGAAGTAAATAAAAAGGGATCTTCAAATCATTAAGAGGAAGGTTTGGCGTGATGGAGGGGAATGGTGTAAAGCTCTCAATAGGTACACCACCTCATGATGATGGTTAAGGACCACATGAGGCCACAAAGGATAAGGTCCTGCTGTTGGGCCTAGGGTAGAGGATACTTGGGGCACCTCATCACATCCTCTTTATGGTTGGGTCCACATAGTCCTTGAGACTCGTTATGTTGTTATATATAATCTTTCTTAGACTTAGAATTAAATGTACTTCATATCATATTCATCTGACATGGTTGCAGGTTTCCATAACCAGGCTTACATCATCTCAATTTAAAGTAGGAATTATATCTTTAACTATAATCTACTATTGGTTTCATTTGGAATTGCGATTCAGGGCAAAATATAAGGTGATTCCTAAAGGGGACATTACATAATCCGTTGAGAATTATGATAAGAAGTTTAAGGAAGTATGCAGGAAGTTGGAAGAACCTTTAATAGAAAAGCAAAAGATTGAATTGTTCACTTTTGGATTGCGCAAGGACATTAGAGCTGGACTAGACGGAAGAGTATTTTACAACTATACTAACCTAATTGCTATGGCTTACTGGATTGAAGACCAACCTTAGAGGAAACTAGAAACGGATAAGAGTGCTGAAATCCTAGAAGATTTACAATTGAAGGTTCAAAAATTGGTCATACAACAAGAAATCAAGGCTAGTGAACCTAGTAGAACGGATAGAATTTGGTGTACATATTTGTAATATTGTAAAATTGCACCTCAGAGCAATTTCACATTAGTGCATTTGACTCTTGCATTTATGGCGCTTAGCTGCATTTATGACAAGACCTTTATGAGTCAAAATTTCACGATTTCAACTCCATAAGGACCAATGATGAAGCGACAACAGTTTGCCACCTCGTTTCTTGTGAAATGACGAGTTGGATGCCTGTGCAACATGCAAACGTTTGTGCGGCACGCTAGCATCCCTATAATTTTGTGAGTTCAAACAAGGAATCTTAGAATCTCTAACCATTGACACGTGTCTTTGTGGCAAGATTTCAAGAGTAAGGGCCCTTCCCGCCCATGCATTTGAACAAAACCTTTCTTTTCACCCTCATTCTCATTCACTCTATCACTCTCTCATTTTGGCTTGCTTCTCTTGCTCTTCTCTTCTCTTTCTCATTTTCTACAGCGAAGTTCTGCTGGACTGAAGTCTCTCCAACAACCAAAGCTTTCTTGCAAGCGCTCAACATTGTGTCTATCAAGCCAAGAGGGAGCCACAAACTGTTGGTAACGCTCTCTTGCTTTTTGTCTATTTGCAAATAGATTATCTATTGTGTCTTTATTTCGTGATACGGGTTCTCCTCCTTGAGCAGGGTTTGCTTTTATCACTTCGTGTCTATTTCTTTCTATCTATTTGGTTGTCCATGGAGGTGGGAACACCAAAACGGGGGTTTGATTGTGGCAAGCCCCAAAACAGCCCCAACATTTTCTCTCGTTCTTCTTGTGTGTAGGGCTTTGAGGAAAGCTTCAAAGCGCAAGACCCTCTGTAAGTTGGTCTTCTACCTTCCTTGTCATTTATCAACATTTCTCTCTTTCTGTTAACCCAATAGATCAAATAGACCTCAGATCTGAATCAGTTAGTAGATCCTTTGAAGTTCTGTTAGAGAGTTTTGTGCTTTGTCCGTACAGGACACCAGCACATCCCTGGGACTTTGGCATGCCGCACTATCGTCTTGCTCACGCACTTCCATCCTTTGGCCGAGAGCTTCTCTTTCTGTCCTAGAAATCTCAGTGATCTGCACTTTTGGCTTCTAAAGATGTTTGATTGTTTCTATTCTTGAAAATCTGTCTATAATCTATTTGTTGCAACCTCTTTCACCTTGCCCAATTCATTAATCAATCTGAGGTAGTTTAGGGCAGTTCATTCCCTGGGACTCTCTTGGAAATCAAAGGAATTGTGAGCAGCGAATCCCCCTACTCTACAGTATTGATAGAGAAGGGCGCATCCAGAATGAATGCCCCAAAGATAGAGGAGAAAAGACATTGGCCGCAACAAGAAAAATAAAGCCTAACTCTATGTATTGTGCTATTTGTCAAGAATGGGATTTACACCTAACAGAGGATTGTCCAATGAATAGACCTCGTAACCAAAATGGAGGAAATCAAGGAATTTATTGCTATCATAATCACAACTACAATACCAATGACAATAGTGATATTGGATACCGGATTCCACCTTGGCAAGACAATTGGAATGCATGTGCCATGCAAAACAACCAACAACCAGATTATCAAAAAGATAATAGACAATTCAACTATAAAGGATGAAGAGGAAGAGGTCGGACTAGTTGAAGAAGAAATGATGCAAATTGTTTCAACTGTGGAAAAATGGGACATTATGCCTCAAAATTTTGGGCGGAGAGGAAACCAAAATGCAGTTTTTGTGGACAAGATGATTATACTATGTTTCAATGTGAAGTTGCTAGAACATTCTACTAGAACTGGGAAGATAGCCAACCATCTCGAAGTGATGAACTAAAAGGAGGAGCAAGAGTAATCCGGAAGGTGTCACAACAAGGAGTCTGAGGTTGTCACTGAGTAGATGTATGGACTTCAGATACTTCCACAAAAGAACATTCAGGGGAAGAGTTTGTCATTGACAATAAAAAGAAAAAGAAAATCGGAGGGAAGAAGAAAGCAAATGTGGTTACTAGGAAAGACATTGATATTGATAGACATAAAAAGCAGCAAACAACAGAAGATGCATATGAGGAATATGATAGTCCAGAAGAGGACGAAGAAGAGGAAGAACCAGAATACTTCGAACTTAGCAAAAAACATAAGAAGGTGGTTAAACAAGCTAAACAAGATAGACTTCAACAACAACAAGAAGTAGCTTGCTTTATAGAACAAGAAGTTAAAATGCTAAAAGACCTTGCCTCCCTAGCCAAACAAAAGAACCTGGTAGCTAAATTAAAGCAATGGGGAAAATATTGGAACAAGCAGAAGCAAGTTAATTAGGTATCAAAAGATCGAAATTGGAAGAACGACCTCTTATTGATAAAACTACACTTAAATGATCACAAAATAAAATATGTTATGGTAGATTTGGGCGTAAATCTAAATATCATTCCATCTACTAGATGGGAAAAATTAGGAAGACCCAAACTAGTAAAAACACCAACGAATATAGGTCTTGCTGATTGCTCCAGAATGCAAACCTTAGGAACTTGGAAGAATGTTGAAGTAAATATTAAGGGAAATCAAACAATTAGTTGATTTTGAAGTAGTAGAAATGAAAGAGCCGTTTAACACTTTTAGGGCGTTATTTGGATTAAGGTGGTTTATGAACGCGAATGGTATAGTAGACTCCTAGAAAGCGGAAAGTTCATTTTCTGATGGTACTAGAGTTGTATGGATTCCATTAGGAGATCCAGAGGATAGATCTTATGTAGAAGAAGTAACTCAAGACATTGAAGGAGAAGACATAAAAAATCTATATACTATATCCAAATTTCCGGATGGGGAGGAAGAAGAAGAAAATCCAAACACTGAAGGTGAACTAGAATTAAATAGTGATTAATGTAGCACAAAAAGTGATGAAGTCTTAGAAGATTGGATGCAAAATGAACCAGAGTTAACATCTCAAAGAGTTTATGGATTTCGACGAGTCTTTATGGTTCAGAGTCATCCCATCAGATCATCGAAGGACACAAAAACCAAATTGGAAACGATCAATATTAGACATGGTATTTCACACATTAAACTCCCTAGATTTTTTCGGAATTGGCAATGTCAAGGAATATATCTTAGAGATGGAGAGAACTTTTAAAGAAGAAAAGATGAGTATGGCAACACTACAAGATAGATTAATCTGCAATGTTGCGTATTGGTGGAACACACATAAAACCACTATTTTGGATTGGCCTACCCTTCGCATTTTGGTCAAAGCACGATACTTACAAGATGAAGGAGAATACCCCACCATCCCAAAACATCAAGGGGCAATAACTCTGGAAGACCATCTCCACACTTGTGTAACTACATGGATGAAAGATAGGGAATATAATTGTTCCCTCTATATACAATTGTTTTATTGGACACTTGACACCTATGGTTCAAACTTGGTATATAAATTAGGAAAGAAGAGCAAAAACTAGAAATTGGGAAGAAGTTCAACACGATTTCATACACACATTTTCCTTTTGGGATGAAGATAAACACATTTGCAACACACTGAGTAAAATCAAAGAAATTATATTCACCCCAGTTTCGGAATACATCTACCCTCAACAACCAACAAATCCACCCCATAAAACCCAAGGCATATGGAAACTAATTGAATGAATGGACAACTCTACAACACCAATATCATATCAATGTTGTTTTATACAGAAGGAGGAAGACGAACCTGATCCAAAAATAGAAATTAAGGTGGAAGGAGAGAGGGAGATACAACTAAACCAACCACAAAAAGTGCAATACCATAAGCAACCTCTCCAATTACGCGAAGAGAACAGAGCCCAGGAAGGAAACCCCGAACTAGCTAAACTTGGAGACTATTGGGATGATTCACTAGTAGTATCAATTACTGAAGTATTGATAGAATACCAAGAACTATTTCCACTCACATTCACCGAAATGAAAGGTATAAAACGGTAAACCTGAAGTTGGGGTAATGAACATACAGTTAAAAGAAGGCACCAAACCTCACTAGAAAAGGCCTTACTGCCTTAACCCAAATATGAAGAAAAAAGTCAAGGTAGAAATAGACAAGATGCTAGTAGTAGGTATGATTAAACCAGTTGAAGACTCTGGATGGATCAAACCAATGGTGGTATAGAATAGAAAGACCGAAGAGATCCGGATATGCGTGGATTTCCGGGAACTCAATAAGGCATTCATTCATGACCCATTTCCTACCCCATTTACTGAAGAAATACTGGAATCCGTAGATGGCAGAGAAATATATTCATTTATTGATGGGTTTTTTGGATATCACCAAGTTCGGATTTGGGAGGAGGACCAACCCAAAACAACATTTGCCACAGAATGGGGATCCTTTATGTACACTGTCATGCCTTTTGGCCTAAAAAACACACCGTCTTCAGTAGGGTCATGGTCAATACATTCAAAGAATTCATACATGATTTCTAAGAAGTTTACTTAGATGATTGGACCATATATGGGCTAGTTAAAAACCACATTTAGGCACTCTGGACTATGTTGGAGAAATGTAGGAGTATGCAAATTTCCTTAAATCTCAAAAAATGAATTTTTGCGGTACCTTTTGGCACATTGCTAGGTCATGTTATTTGTAAAGAAGCATTAATGATTGACTTGATGGAAGTGGCTCTAATCCTAACACTCCCTCCACCCAAAACAACCTCAGAGGTTAAAAAATTCTTAGGCTACATCGGATACCACCGAAAATTCATCAAGTATGCCAATATAGCTGCCCCCCCTAGAAGAACTTCTTAAAAAGAAGACCAATAAGACAATTACATGGACAAAACAATGCCAACAATATTTCGACAACCTCAAACAGAGAATAGATGAAGCACCTGTTCTCATATTTCCGGACCGGTTAGTACCCTTTCATGTTCATGTAGACGCATCCAGAATAGCTATAGGAGCCGTATTAGCCCAACTTAGAGGAAATAAGGATCACCCAGTAGCATTTGCTATTAGGAAACTATCCAAGGCAGAAAGAAACTATACCACCACTTATTGAGAAGCCCTAGCAATGGTCTATGCACTTCATAAATTTTGACACTATCTATTATCTACCCCATTTACATTTTACACTCATCACGAACCATTAAAGTTTCTACTAAACAAATCTGTAATACAAGGTCGTATATGTCGATGGATCTTACTATTCCAGGAATTTAATTTTACTGTAATGGTCAAACTAGGGAAACATAATCAAGGTCCAAACTATTTATCTTGGATTGATACAAGAGAGGAATTCGACAAAGTTAACGAGGAAGACCTACTTGGTACATACCTTTTATGGATTACAACAATATTGGAGGAACTACACGTGTCGCTGAACCACTTTCTACCAGAACTTACCCTTTGGACATGAACACCCATGACAGACAACTACTATTAAGGAAATCACTACCATTTAGCTTGATTGAAGGAGCCTTGTATAAGAAAGGGAAAGATGATGTACTCCGACGAGTCAGCTATGCACATGAAAGTAAGCAGATTCTTAGGGAAGCACATGAGGGAATAGCTGGTGGACATAATTGCGGGGATGCTAATACCTATTCTGGATTACAATAGTACTGGAGGAACTACATGTGTCGCTGAACCATTTTCTACTGGAACATACCCTTTGGACATGAACACCCATGACAGACAACTACTATTAAGGAAATCACTACCATTTACCCTGATCGAAGGAGCCCTGTATAAGAAAGGGAAAGACGATGTACTCCGACGAGTTGTCTATGCACATGAAAGTAAGCAGATTCTTAGGGAAGCACATGAGGGAATAGCTGGTGGACATAATTGCGGGGATGCTACAACCTAGAAGATTCTGCTATCTAGATTTTGATGGCCTTGTATATACAAGGACAACAAAGAGTACATTAAGAAATGCGCTATCTGCCAATGAACCAGACGCCCTACAACACGCGATCAGATGCCTCTCCAACCGGTCTTTAGCCCAAAATCCCTTTGAAAAGTGGGCAATTGATTTCATTGGCCCCATTGACCCTCCAATAAAATTATCCAAAGCAGGATTCATTATTAACGGAGTTGACTACCTAACCAAATGGGCAGAAGCCGAACCAACCAAAGACTGCACTGCCTACATTGCTGCCAAATTCCTATATCACAACATCATCACTAGATTTGGGTGCCCCTTAAGTATCACTAGTGACCAAGGGAAACACTTTGTCAACAAGACTACAAAGGGAAAACTCACATTTGGGATATGCACTGCAAAACTTCTGATTATGTTTTGTTTGAACAACTTCTTGTACAAATAATGCTGAGCTTTTTGGGTTGTCTGAGCAGCAGATTATCTGATAATGTGATGAAATTTTTGAGGCCAAAGGATAAGCTGCCAGAAAAGGGTTTAAACCTTAATTGGGGTGATTGGTTTTTGCACTCAAACACAACAATTGTTAGGGTTTATGGAGCAAGTGTAGAGCCTCATATCTTGCCAAAGTATGTCCCAGACAAAACTGCATTTATGGAGATTATGTGGCAATTAAATGAATCTGATAGCTTCATCTAAGAGCACACAAGAAGGGCTCCTTTTTCCCACCCTTAGTTTTGTTTTTTTCTCTAATTTCACAATTACTTCAAAGGAGGGACTGGAGTTATTGGCACCAAAATTGCAGGCTTATAGAATGAAAGTGGATAATGAGAGAATTGTTTTGATCCTGAACACTTCATTGATCAGGTAAGAAAAGGGGTGGAGAAATCCACATTTTACCATGAATACAATGAGCTAGAGGACTTGAACAGGAACTATTTTTCTGATACTGAGGTCCAACAAAAGAAGAAATGGTTCCATATTCTTATGGGAGAGAGGGAGAGAAAACAAAATGATGCTAATTATAAGGGGCCATTCATGGAAATTGCTGATCCTATCATTAGGATGTAAAAAATGTTGGATAATGTTGATACCCTTAGTATAAACCACCCCCAACAGCTGCAAGAATAATTGAAGGAGTGCACCAGCAGGAACAATAGGTAGAGCAACCAATTCATCAACCACAAATGATAGTGACTGGAGATGTAAATGCTGCTCCTCCTCAATCAGCACCAAGAGAACAAGCAAGGATTCAACCATTGGTTGATCATTACATAGATTATTCCATAAATGAGGAAATTGAGGAAAACGTAATTGATATTGAAGAAGTGCAACAAGTCATTGCTTCCCCCTAGAGGATGCAAATTAAAAAGAATGTTGCTGGGCCTTCGGGAAGGAGGTGAAAATGTAAATGATGTGAGGGCCTTAGCATGCACTGAATTCTTGTCTGATAATGGCTTTGCAAAATCTAAGGAATTCAGAGGTCTCCTGATTAAAAAGAAAACATAATTTTTTTTGCAACAATTGAACAAGGAAAAGGGACAGGTAAGTGAGGAGGAAATGAAAGAAGTAATAAAGAAGGTTATGCAAAATGTGTACTTTGATGTCAACATCGCTCCCGAGGAGGGAAGGAGATTGGTAAAAGAAAGTGAATGCTTATTATTGCTTGTATGGGACATAGCATCAACAATTGCCCTAGGTACAATCAGAAGACAAGATGTTGATGAAGATGTACTGGCCTCTAAAGATCAAGCTAAAGAATTGTACTTTGGGTTAGGGTTTAATACAAAGTTTGAGGCCTTGGCAATATGGGCAATAGCCCTTGAAAATAGGAAGTCTCAAGTGGCAAGGGATAAATCGATGAGCTAACAGGGAACTTGATTATCAGAAGAGTAAGTGATACCACAACCCCTCAAGCTACATCTTTTGTGGTAAGCATAGCTTTGTTTAGTGTAGTAGCCAAGAAGTTGCAAGGTGATTTTGGAAAGCTGCAAAGGGATCATATCAAGCTGATGTAGCAGTACAACAAAATACAATCATTGATTCCCCCTCCCCAAAGCATAACATCAGAACCTGCAACTCCTCAGGCTAGCTCAGGAGACACATCCCATCAAGACAGGGAGACGTTTATGTTAAGAATTGCAGAATTGAAGGAGCAACATGAGCAGAGCAGGGAGGTAGAGAAGGTAGCAAAAGAGGAAGGAAGGAAAAATCTCGTTGATTTAGTCAACAATCTTTTGGGTCACAGATTATCTTGCATTTTGCACAAGCTAGATAATGCATGCGGTAATTATAGTAATTAAAGAAAAGCATACATTAGCCATGTAAATAATGAAGCAACTTTAAGGAGATTCTAAGTACATGGATTCCATGTGTGCCACTAATAGGAGGTATGAACAGTTATGCAAAATTTGATCCAAATGCCCCTATAGAGCTTTCAAGTACATGAGGTGGTAGGATTGTTAAGTGATATCTTTGCTTTCCAGAGCAAGTTGGATGTACTTCTGAAAGAGAAATTGAATTCTTTTGAAGCCTTGGAGGAGATTTTGATGCCAAAATTTTTGGATGATAGTAGTGAAATAAAAGCATTAGATAGTTGGAAGGCAGATTTTAATAATATTTTGCCTACTTTATTTGCATCAATATTTGCAGGTGATGAAGTTCACTCAATTTTGTGCAGTTTGGATAAATTGCTGAGGTCAGAGTCAGGCCTCAATAGTTTCATCAAGGAAACTAAAGCACTATTGGATGCAATATATGTGGCCCACACAAATAAAGTTGAGAAGGTTTTGGCATATCAATGACCTACAAAAGACATCTATGCATCATGGTTAGAAAAATATAATAATCGACTTTAATTTTGCCATGTCGTCTAGATGGTACAAGAATCTCCTATGTGTCTTCAGCATGAGATCTGGTTCACATGTTTTCCACTTCAGCTGCATTGACAAATTTTTTAGTTCAAGTTGTTGAAGAGTTTCTCAATTGTTATGGGCTGTTACATCTGTTCTGTTTCAACAGGGTCAAGGTTGTCAAATGTAAAAGGTGACAAGTGTCATTTGCTCACGAGCTTGCATGCTCATTTCACCTTTATAAGGGGAATTGTAATTCATTGTTAGGGGTTCTGAGAAATTGTATTTTGGGTGGGATGTAGGAGTCATTTTGGTCTGTAATAGGAAATAGTATATGGTGTTTGTACAAATTCTTATGTAACAACACTGCTATATTCTGATTGAAGCTTTATATGAATACCTGCTTCAATGTGTAATCATCTCCATTTTGTTATATAACATTTCCTTTGAGTAATATAATCAAAGATTATAGAGCTCTCCATGCAAATTTCTTGCATTAAGTTATTTTCTTTGTTGGCTTTCTGTTCAAGGAATGGTGTAAATGCTTTCATGAAAATAATGAGGATGTCGTTATCACAAAAGGATCATTAAGTAGGATCACATTGTTAGCCTTTCATAGTTCACATTATTATAAAGTAATAGTGTTCAAATGACCATTAGGATATGTTTGGATGTTGTGAATTGAAGATCTATGGCACTGTGACTTTGTAACCCTAAATAGGCATCGATCTGTCTTTATGCATTTCCTCAACCTCAGAATTGCTTTCAAAATGATATATCTTAAGCCAAGTTGTAACTTATTTGTAATTATTTGCTAATTTCATACCAATAGTCTTAAAGATTACAAAGAATGAATCAATCATGTATTCAATTGTACAAATCCTTGTCAATTTGTATAAGTCCAACATCTTCTAGACACCATTTTATAATTCGGTCCTCTAATAGTGTTTGATGTCATGAAAGGGGAACCCACCTAGGTTTTGCAAAGCCTAAAGTGCAGAGGAGAATAATTGAAAAGTCTGTTTCCTGTTTGTTTGCCAATCTTTCAGTGTTTTTAAGAATAGGATATGGCAAATCCTTAGAATCCATTGAAATACAGGGTGGAGAACCACAGTACACACCTGATATGAAAGTAAAGGTTAGCTTATGTAAGGGTATAGCCAAACTTCCAATGTTGAATATGACCTTTACAGATGTAGCAATAGTTCCCTGCCACATCTCTTTGCTGGTGTAAATCTGTTTGATTTTATTTATATCCTGATTTGATGCTGTAGAACACTGCACTACTTTTGGAGGGCCAATTGATAATGTGCAAATTCAGATGATGGGCCCTTTCCTCAGGGCTAAAAGAAGGCCTTAAGAATGCTTCAGAATACTTGGGTAATATAATCCCATGTAAATACTAATTTCCAGGCAGAATTTATATTCTCTCGTGGATACCTCTCTTGGAGAGTGTTTTTTACTGATGGACGATAATTATGATAAGCATTTATTGTGTCTAATAGTAATGAGCGCTCTTAATTCCAAGGATAAGCTGGCCATGATAGAATTGAAATTAAACTAGATAGGGATCCTGTATTCATTAACATTATTTAATCTTTCTCAAGTCTAATATGCTCATGTCAAACATTAGAAAGCTTTTGAGACGTACTCCCTGGTGGCATAACTCCATTTTATAAAAAGATCTTTTAAATAATCTCAATTTGGTGTTTTTCAAATGACTCTAAATTAAACCATGGGGCCATAGGGTGGCCATTGAGTTTTATGAGATACATCTATTATATTTAATGGTTTTTCCTACATCTTATGGAGTAAAAAATCTTGGGCTATAACATTTACAACCTAAACTGCAAATACTTCAGTCCTTTTTCAAAGATTTTTGAAAGACCTGTCTTCTTGAGTTTTAGCATCCTCTCTTTATTGTAATGCAATATTTAGCAACAGTCGATACAAAATTGAAAATGCATGCCTAAGTTTTTGACTTCTGCAGTTCAGGGTCTAGAATGCTGTTTCATTAAAGATAAATGCAATTAATTACATATTTTGTTTGCATGGGTTCTAGCTGTGACAACTTTTTGTATTTTGGGAGAAATACATCTTACAGTACTTCAATGAACGGAAAGGTACATCCTTCTGTCAACAGGATTACTTAGGAGGCCTCTTCCTAAAAAAGTCGTCACAGCTGACAAATGTACTTTTGCTAATCATGGACTTCACTTCTTTGTTGAGTCCCAGTAATATGTTGTTTTCAAGATCAACTTGCTTTATCGGTTATCCTTTGAATGGGGTAAACATTCGGCACATATTGCACAACATAAATAATAGTGCTTTGAAATATGGCACAGGTGTCTGTCATGTAGGCCAAATACTCAGTTGCCCAACTTGATTGGATTTGTTTTAATTTAATGTTGAACTGTGAAAATGCTTCTATATTGCTTGTTTCTCATTGCCGATTCATGGGAACTGTTATGGTATGCATTGAGAGTTGATTGCACCACCTCAGATACTACTCAAGCCATAGGGTCCAAAGCTAACCAATTTGTTAACATGTTAGATATGTGCCTTGCACATAGATTTGTTGAAGCAGATTATATGTGAATCTATAGATATCCAGGCTGAGTAACAATCTCATTCAATGATATTTCCTCTCTTTACACATTGTACTCAATTCCCATTTGGCCATTGCTTATTTGCATAAATTCTTGAGGGAATCTCTTTTTGTTGTTGCAAATGACAATAATTGACTTAGAAAGCTTTTACACAGGTACACCCAGACACACTATTAATCAATAATTAATAATTGACTCTTCATGACAATACAGACCATTTAACCTTTTATGGGTACCTATATGTGATTTGCACACAATTGGGTTTATCTACTTTTCTTTCCTTGATATGTTCTCTTCATCTTGATGATGGATCATGGAGTGTGATCTGAAATGTTGATGCTAAAAATCAACCACACAGTTATATCCATAAGCATTCTCATCATTCACAAGGACTGAAAATTTAATGTCTTTAATTAGACCAATCTTGGTTTATCCAATTTTGGTATTCTGTTCATGGTCTGTTATGCTATGCATGCTAGCCCATTCTATTTTGAATTTGTGCTACTATGCGTTATTCTTGCATTGTTGTTCAATGGTGGCAATTCCTCACCATTGTTAGATCCTTGTTTTGTCTCATTCCTATTCTTTGTATATATATCCTTACATCAATGTATGTAGTGGGTTATCGTTCTTAGCTGTCTGAACTTTAGATGTACTATGTACTTATCACAGAATCTGTGGTTTCCTTTCTGTTTCGTTTAAGAAGGGATCTTCTATCATTACCAAGGTGCTGCTTTTCCAAAAAATGATAAAATCCATAAATCTGTAGTTAAAAATTTGAAATTGCCATACTTTTTGTGAAAATACACGGGTATTATGAGAAATCATAGTATGCCTCTAATCTACAACCTCATACACAGATTTGACAGCATAACAACTCGACTAAAAAGCAAGACCTAGTATTGGTGCAAAGTAACTCTATATCATTCGCCTTGATATGCAATATATATGCATACATATAGAGTTGGCAAAAAGTTGGACGAGGATGAAACACAGATCCAAACAATCAAGTTCAAACATGGATAGATTCACTAAGATAAACTTAGAAATGAAGTAGAATCTAAATTAGAAAAGATGCATTCTAATATAGGAGTGAGATCTAATTTACCAAGAGGTCAGAGTGTTCATAGGAATTATCCTAATTATATAAACATATTATTGAACTCAGTAAATAAATCTGTATCTAACCTGGGAACCTGAATAGAAACATAAGTTGCAGAATTATTTACATGAGTTTACACTTAAAACACCTTTTATATTGAGGAGAAGAAGTTTCAACATGTCCTCTAGTCATGACAGCATTATATATGTTTGATCTTATGATCAGATATTTAAATTGGAGATGGGAGGACTCAAAGAATGCAATAGTTTTGTTATCTTTGGGTCAGGGCATCTTTCCTTTTATCCGCAGACACACATACATTCATGTCCTCGCTTACGTATGTTCATGAGATTGTGTCCATGTTACACATGCTCTTATTACTGAGATGCCCCCTGATGTGAAGGGAAAATAAAGCTCTATTCTGTATAGATAAATCCACTGTAAATGTTTAATTTAGAAGGTTTTGCAATGTTTTATATGTATATGATTTTTAACTGAAAGTTTCTTTCTGCAAACAGGCTATCAATGGGCGAGACAATTGATGGTGTTAAAGGAGCATTCGACCTGTAATTAAAGTGCTCTAACTCTGGACATAGCAGCAGCTGAAAAATGTCCCACGGATTTTCTACTTTGTGTTTTAGTATCATTTCTTTGCAAAAATGATATTTCTGAGCTAGATTTGCCATTTGCTCCAAGCAAGAACAATACGTCAAAAACAAAAGTGGCTTTCATAATCCTATTATGAGATTAGTGTAAATGGCGATATGTGCTTCTAATACAGAAAGAAGTCCATGTGCATTAAGATATTATTTTCATTCTGATTCATATGTTGTGATTCCTATGTGTATGCAAGGAATCACACAATTCTACTTTATAGGAGTTGTGAATAGCGAGTTCTTCCAAATCTGAGTTATTTAGAAATGTTTCCGCTTACATCAATGAGTTTGAAAAGTTCTTTTAGTGTCATTTTCTTTTGTTATTGCATCTCTATCTTGTGCTTGTTTTTTCGTAGTGAGTTCTTCCAAATCTGAGTTATTTAGAAATGTTTCCGCTTACATCAATGTGTTTAAAAAGCTTTTTTAGTGTCATTTTCTTTTGGTATGACATCTCCATCTTGTGCTTGTTTTTTCTTTGATGTAAAATAACCTGTGTTACACGGGGACGTGTCCCCTGCCCCAAAACCCCCTGTACCCGTCCCCATCCGTCCTTGGGACAGGGGGACGCATCGGGGACAGTCCCCGGCCGTCCCCAAATTAAGAAAATTCACAGGAAACGGTAGGAAACGTTTCCTCCTGGCTGGGAATGGTCCAACATACCCCGCCGTACCCGGGGACAGCTAACTGTCCCCAGCATGCCTCAAGCCTCCAAACATTAAAGAAACATAAAATTTTGTTTTTTTTAATATTTTTTCTTGCCGCTAAATGTTGTGTAGGGCCCAAGTTGACTGGCGACCTAAATTTTTCTCCAAAAACTAGAGTAAAATGTAAATGAACTTAATAAAGTTTCATGACTATTGAGCTAGGCTTTCACGGCAAGTGACGGCTCTGAGTAAATAACTAATAAGGTCATGGGATTTTACCAGATCTGTGTGCTACATATTTTTATCAAAGATTTTGTACACAAGATCGTTTCCATTGAAACAACTAGTTTTTTTATAAAAGATTGCAGACATCTTTGCGTAGATTTTCACCGTATGAAACTCAATGCAATAGGAATATATGTTTAGGTCAACACAAACAATAAATAAGGTAGTGCAGACCCATAATGGAAGCAACATATCACGCTTGTAAGATTTAAGGCAAGCAATAAACATTCTGTCCAAATCATATTTTTGTTTCTCTTGTGCAGAAAATTCCTCAAGCCTGATCATCTTAACTTTAAGCTCATTTTACCTCTGTTCTAGCTGGTATTTTATGTTTGAACCTTTTGGTATCAAGCTATCTATAGAATGGTAATGATATATAATCAGGTATAATCTATCTATACAAGATGGTGATCAAATACAAACTCGATACAATTTTTGTATGTGGGTTTTGGAAGCTTCATAGACCATGTCCAATATGTAAATTTGTGATACTGATAAAAAGATAGATTTATTCCTACTGCACAACATCAGAAATTCCATGATTCAACTGATAATGCAAACATATATTTCAGAATCATATGCTCATCTTTTGTATGAATAATAAATTGCAATTGACAACTAAAACCAATTTTTACCCAAGACATGTTTAATCACTGTAGACATATGGATGTGAAGAAATGTGATTGATAACAAATCGGATGGCCTCAATTTTATCAGCTCCCTTTTCAGGGTTTTCAAAAGTAGACACTTCCTTAAGAATCATTACAAGTTCAACAGTACCTAAGCTGTCTAATCCCAGGTTCTTTTAAAAGTTAGCAGACCAAAGAACCTGCCATAGTTGCAATTGCAATGTCTTAAATAGGACGCATAAGATCATCCCAATATTTCAGAAACATCTGCTCCAAGGTATTTTAGCTACAAAGTATTTCAAAATATTTTACTGAAATGGTTTATGAAACACTCATTGCATGTTGAAACAAAGAAATTTTGTTTGAGCCCAAAGTAAACTCCATTTCAAAAAAGGCAATGGTCCTTACCAAAAGGTTTGTATCTTTTATATATTGATATTGTTGTTATCAATTATTAATTTATTGACATATATCTCTCTTTCCCTCTCTATAATATATTAATACATTTTGAAAAAATCATATATATATATATATATATATATGTATTTTGTATGTCGCCGTCCCCTACTATCCCCTAAAAATGGCCTCGTAGGAAATGTCCCGGAAACACGTCCCTAACCGTCCCCCGTCCCTGTCCCCAAAAGGCCGTGGAACATAGAAAATAACTACTAAGACAATGCATTCTCAAATACAAGAAGGTGAAACATCAACAATTACAGAAAACTGACATAACCCTTTATATTTTCAAAGGCATTTATTATGATTGTACCTATGCCAATTGTAAACAACCTTGATCATAATCATAATATGATCCAGGTTAGGTTTTGAGAACATGTTAAAGGTGTTATCAAATAGAGCTGTACAACAAAAAAACACATTCAAAGAGTAGAAAATACACACAAAGAATGTATGGAGTACCAATTAGATATCGAATTGATTTTATTATACAGGGCGTATGGCTAAACAATTAAAAAAATGAAATTGAATTTCTAAATTTTAGAAACTCGTAAACATTGTGGATCGATAATTATTTTACAAGGCAAAGGGGATACATATTTATACACACCTTGGCCCTCAATAGAACTCATTACAATCCACCATAATTTGTTTTCTTTCTAAATTTGCCACCTTGTTACACTTCTAGTTTATCCTTTCGAAGTGGATCAATACACAAGCGGGACAGACCACATTTCATACCGAGTGATGTTTTTTCGTTTTCATTGGCATAAACCTCATTTTATTTTCTTATTGGTCCAAATAGTCTCGTGAATATTTTACAATCCAAACATGTGCCACCAGTGCAAGAATCTAGTTGTTGAATCACTCCTAGACACATGGTCCAATGACACAAATCCATAAAATTAGGGTCTGGACAAGTATTCCTTGGATGAAAACCTAAAATGCGTAAGTAATCTTCATGAAAAATGACAATCTAAAGATCCATGTGTATATTCATGTAGACAAAGTCCCATAAAAGTTCTTAGTTAAAAAGATTAACACAATGTTGCCCCACAACTCAAGCTATTTAGTAGGGTGAAGGAAATGTGTTCGAAACCCTCGATGAACATATGCGACAAGAATTCAACAATCTGGTTTGTTATATTATCACAACGTCTTTGAGATATTTAGAATCATTTTGACGAAATTGTAAACTCTAACTATAAATGCAAAAAAACAACCTACAAAATGAAAAGAAAAACAATTTTTTTTGGTTGATACATGTTTGGCCTATTGACCTCGGGCACTCTTAAATTAGAGATTATGGGTAAGGAAAATATCGAGTCCTCCCAAGCGTGTTAGCTATAGTGAGTAACCCTTGTTGGTCACAACCATGTGACATATTTTGTGGCTATGTTATTCCACTTAAATATATACTCATGTATATATTCCCTATACCTTGTCCTCTTCGTGACCCTCTTTTACAAGATTTTTCGCATCTCTTTTCTTTGTTCTTTGGAAGTCCTATTTTTCTAGTTTAATGAAGCTGCCTTTTGTTCCTTCTTCCTTAACTACAACTATATATTTGCATTATAACTATATAGATTTGTTACATTAATAATTGGTGAGATATCCAAATTCTGTGATAACTCTATCTCATAAGAATTTATTGATATCTTCTTCAACACTCCACATAAACTTATCTTTGTTCTATATAAGAAAACAACTTGTTGAACTAAGATGTTCCAAAATCAAATATTCTTCTACAAATTCCTTTATTCGCCTCTTCCAATCATCATGTTATTTACATTTCTCACAACTCTTGGACAAACCTTCTAAGGAAACAACTTATTGAACTAAGATGTTCCAAAACCAAATCTCCTACAAATTCCTTTATTCTCCCCTTCTAATCATTATGTTATTTACATCTCACAACTCTTGGACAAAAATCCATTAGTTTCCTGATGAACATTCTAAATGTGTGGCAAACTTTGCCCCATCAGTATTTTGCACTTAGTGTAATTGTACCTTTCAACTCTACCCAACCTCTTAGGCTACATCCATACACTAGTTGGAAATGTGTATTCTCAATACTCCTATTGATTAACTTATTTTAGGTAAACATTACTTGTTCCAAAACAAGATTATCTCCTACCAAACATCTCATCAAATTCCACAAGCTTATTTTCCCAAACTTTGTTTTTCTATGAGTTTGTGGATGATAAGGTAAATTAAAGTTCAACTTAGTGTCCATCCATAGAGTCCTCCAGAAGTGACCAACAAATTTGGTGTCACTATTTGACACAATGCTCTAAGGCAAAGTGTGGAGCCTCGTATTTTCTCTAAAAAATAGGCTTGTGATATGTGAATCATCACTTGTCATATCACACAATATGAAATGCACCATTTTGGATAATGTTTCTACCACCAAAACTATTTAGTTATGAGCATGTTGGGTTCTAGCTAATTCTAGGATAAAAATCATTCTAATGTCCTCCTAAGGCTTTTTGTAGTAAGAGATGATACAATCCCGCATTTTGATTGTTCCCCTTAGTAAATTACCACACTAAGAATTTTGGCACATTTTTTTAAAATTTCACTCCCATTTTTGGCCAAAAATACCTTTCACTTGAGACCAACATTTTGTCTCCAAAGTGTCACCATTCCACCACTATACTTTTCTCTTACCAAATTCTCACATTAATCTATTGATTTTTTTTATATATTTGATCTTTAAGTTGAACAATCAGATGTTGATAAGGGGATCTTACTTGTCATATCTTGAGCACTTAGAGGTATTGGTAGAAGGACATGCTACATGGTTTTGATTTGTAGGTTTTCTCTCTTTGTGGTCTTATGTTTCTTTTTGGAGTTGAGTGTGGAGAACTTGGGAGAGCTATGGAGACTATGGTGAGAGGGTTGTGTTACAATGGTTTACGTTGTTGGTTTTGCATATCATTATGGATATTTCATGGCATTATATGATATTGATGATATTTTCTATACCCTTCTTGTGAGTGTTATTAGTGGAATTTTGGGTGGCTTGATTGATTTTAGATTTGACATTACCCATGCAGTGTGAGTTCTAGGTTGTATACGTGTCCTTTGTTAGATGCTCTCACTATAATGTGATGTTGAGGGTCTTTAGGTTATTTATTACATGTTTATATGTTGTTATCTTGGAGGACTTCTTTAAATTGAATAGTGTATATACATGGAATTGTAATCAAGATTTGTATTAGGTTGGATATGTTGATGACATAAGGTCTACTTGTTATGATGAGTATACTTTATTTTTGGAGTTATGGTTAGTTGGATGTGTTACCAAATTTTTATGGTTTCTATTATATAGCCATGGTGATCAATTCTTGAAATTTAATTAAGGCCTATTTGTTTTCGTTAGATTTAGTGTTTGTGTTTGTATATCAAGTTGAGGTAGGACTCATGCTTCTATGTGATATTTAGTGTGGCATCTCTTGGGATTTAATCTTATCTTCTGTGCATTTGGAAGACGAATGATGGGATGGTTATTATTTGAGATGGTGGTCACCTTGGTTACTATTGTAGGTATCTTTAGAGAGCACATAGAATATTTGGATGTTTTGATGGTGTACATTGGCTATAGGGATTATTTCCTTGATGTTTGAGTTTACTTTTGACACATTATGAGATGTATACAACAAGTGGGATAATGATGAGAAAAGGTGTGTTACACACCTTACATAATGATTATAATATAAAAACTAATATTAATTTATGGTGCATCTAATAAACCTAGAAATGTGTGCATCACATTATTTAAGACATTCTTGGGGCCACTTGTATGTTGTATGAAATATTGGGATAAATATTTAATGTGTGTTGCATGATTTTGTAAGCTCATTATTTTAGAGACACGGTTTATGTAATACTATAGTGGTTTTGTGTAAGCTTATTTCTATAAAAGCAATCACATGAGTAGTTATTGAGGTTGGTTTATGTAATATTAGGCTTGTTAGCTAAGGTTAATTGAGCATCTCTTGTAAGTTACATATATGAGGAGAGGAAGCATGGATTGGGATATATGATTACATGGTTCTCATTTTCTTATTCACATGGAGCGTAATTAGGGAGATTAAATTTTAAGAAGCCTTGCATTGAGACTTTGTAAATATATTGTAATATTTGTTCATGAGATAATACATTGAGTGTGCGAGTACTTTTGGAGGTTAGGTTTCTCCCTTTAAGGATTTTCCCAAGGTACATATTATGTAATCGAAGGATTGTTTTAGTGGCAAATCTTTGCCAATCGGTGAATAGTTCATATCACCCAAGTCAAAATTGGCGAATATATTACAACCAACAAGGTGGCCAAATCGTTCAAATTTTATGAATTATTGGTCCAATGCATTTCAATTTTCCATTGATTTATTTTATATGGCGACATATTTGATTAATAGTTTCGTCATAACAAATTATGTGTTTCCAACGGACTAATTAATATTTTCGCTTGGAATCTTGAAAGCATGTATTAAATCACTCACATATTCGCCAATATTATTAAAACAACATTGTGAATTAGGAC
Source organism: Sequoiadendron giganteum (assembly GCA_007115665.2). Lineage (NCBI taxonomy): Eukaryota > Viridiplantae > Streptophyta > Pinopsida > Cupressales > Cupressaceae > Sequoiadendron > Sequoiadendron giganteum. The sequence goes on along the minus strand of CM021110.1, from coordinate 14,589,701 downwards.
ACATTTCACCAACATCATCAAGTTTTCACTACATGCGAAAACCTATTTTGCCAATAAAATTTACAAATAATTGCGAATGAGGACCCATTTCGCCAATAACATTAAATTTTTTATGTTTGAGGACACATTTCGCCAATTACATTAACAAATAATTGCGTATGAGGACCCATTTCACCAATACTATGATAACTCCATGTTAATCATAGGGCCATAATCGCCTTGAAAATTACGTATGTGTTCCATCAAGGTTTGATTCGCACAACAATTAAATGTATCGTTGTATAATCACGTGAGATTCACCAAATTTTTACCATAAAATTTAAAAATCCCACGGAATTCGCCAAATATGGATTGATATAAATAAAATCGAAACTCTGATTTATTCTTACATATTTTGTTCAGTTCTAAACTTGTGAGCTCTCGATTTGGAAGGTTAAATTGGAACCTTGATCATAGGCAAGTTACAAACTTACAAATACAAGCATTGTTGCATTACCGAATAGTGAGTCAGTGAAAACCTAAAGGTAAGTGATCATTTCTTGATAGTGTTATAAGATTTTTTTTTATCTCTTTTTCATTATTTCTTCAATCTTAAAGATGATATTGAGTAGGGAATGGGATCTAGATTCTATATTTTATGTCCTTATTAAACAAGTAGACATTTTTTTCTTAAAGATGATATTGAGTAGGGAATGGGATCTAGATTCTATATTTTATGTCCTTATTAAACAAGTAGACATTTTTTCTAGCTTTTATTTCATGAGATCAAGATGTTGAGCAACAAGTGCAACAAGAGTGAGACTCCTGAGGGTGGTGAAGGGAGGCCATCAAAATGCCCAAAATATAGAGCTACCATAAAGTCTTACTTTGGCAATGTTTCTGATCCATTGGATCAAGATGAAACTATATCATCAACTCTTGCACAAAATATTGATGAAGGCATTGGCAATACCTCACTGGAAGATGGGATTGAGTTAATAGAGTTAAACGAGGATGACAATGCCACAAAAGATGTTCCAAGGGATACCCAAGTTAGCCATAATGAGTTAATTGACTTGGATGAAAATGTTGGCATCATAGATGATGTTGCTACAAGGAAGAGGAAAAGAAAAGCCAAATAAAAAATGGGGCATGAGTGGGATATAACAAGGAATTTTTAGATTGATTGGGTGTCAAAGTACCCATTTATTGAACCAATGGAGAATGCAAACAAAGATGAACCTCCAATAGAATGCAAGTGTAAGATTGGAAATATGAAAGAGACAAGAAGTTGCAGCTAAAGCTTGACACCATAGAAAAGCATATTGGTAAAGTTTATGAAAACAAATCATAGACAAAAAGGAAAAATCAGTAGTAATATGGAAATCAAAGAAAAAATGTCTTCATGTTATATATGCCCTAGAAATGATGAGCATATGTAAAGAATGGCAAAGCTTGCTGCATGTGGAGGTTCAATTGAAGCTCAATTTGGAAAGATAATGGTAGGAGCACAACTAGCAAAAAATATTCAAATGTGTTATTTTTCATACTTTTTCTAGAGGGCGTCCTATGATAGACTACCCAAAATATAATAATTTATTATCTTATTTGGGTGTTCCTCACTTTCCTAGCACATATTGGTCAATAAATACTGGATGGAAATGGGTAAGTTGTCTTGCTAAGGTGAAAAAATAAGATTTACAGGAGAAAATAAAAGAGTCAACCTTCATTGCATTATCTTTGGATGAAGTTACTTCATGGGTTGTATGCATGTGTATATTGTACACCAACATGTCTGCCAACCTCATCTACTATGTGTTCATAGCAAAATCTATTTGAAGTAGTTAGGAAATCTTTGAATGAAATTGGAGGTATGGATAACTTCACAATTGCCAAAAAGTTGGTGTAAGTAGGAGCTAATAGAGCTTTAGTAATGCAAGGTCACATGAACAGTATTTGCATAAAGTTACAAACTACTTGTTCACCATACATGATTGACATTCACTATATGACCCACAAAATGAATTTAGCATTTAAAATTGTAAGAAAGTTTCCTCTAGTATCAAAAGTTGAAATCTAGTTCACAATCTCTACGCATATTTTTGTCGAAGTCCCAAACATTTTGTAAAACTTCAAAATCTTCATGATGGAATAACAGGACGAAACAATCTTCTTAAGAATGTTGATACCAAATAGATCTCCTTGCATGGACCAACACAACGAGTTTTTTTTGAATATCAATCTTTGATTGGAGTAATGTAGGAACATCACCACATAGTAGACAAAACTCCTAACCTCTTACATAGGTTAAGCGATATAGAGACACTCTTAACTTTATCTGGTCTTCTCCCCATGCTGGATGAAATGGACAATCTTGTGAAAAAAGCCCAAGACAGAACTATGTATATTTATGAATATACTAAACTATGCAAAATGAAATGCATGACCCTCGATAATCTATATCTATCAAATTATCGATTTCAAAGTCCAAAATTTGTAAGTTAGCAGTTAATTACAGATTTGAATAATCCTAAAAATTATTTACAGTTTAATGCGAGCAGGTAGTTATGTGTATTTGTACGTGGATTTGAGATACCAATGCACTATTATACGACAGTCAAGTGCTCTACAAAGAATTTCCTCTTACAAATGAAGCTTTTAACAACATTGTTAAATCTGTAAATGGAATTTTAAAATCTATTACAAAATCTCTTTCCTTAGAGATTTATGAACGATTCCCTTGAGATGAAATACTTGAAGCCATGTCTATTGTGTATCCTCAATCTTGGATCCTAGGCAACTGTCACGACCCAAATTTTTTCATAAAAAGGTAATTACCTTGGCCGAACACTTTTCAAAAAGTTCATAATACAATGGACAAAAAATGGAAGGAATTATAAATAAAACTAAGCTTAGAGAACAAGCTCTCCGCTTTGCAACAAGTATGATTGACCAATTTGAATCCATGGAGAATCCCATTCAAGTGGGATCAATAACAAGAGTTTGGGCCACCTTTGGTCAGAGTGAAATATTGCGTGATTCATTATTGGAATATTTCAAGCTTGTTGAATTATGTCAAACAATGATATTGGGGTTTATGGAGAATGAGAGAGTTTTCAATGCATTGGGGCTTTCAAAATCAAAGATAAGAAACAACTAGACAAGAATTTGGAAAATTTGCTTGAGGATGTATACAACTAGGTACAATGTCTGAAGTTTTCCTTTTGAAAGGGCACTCACAATTTGGAAGTCCATATGTGAAAGAAGAGGGTTGTGCAACACTTCACATGTTAGCGACATTGGCATAAATGACAGTGAAACAATGAATGTTGAACTTGAGATGTATTTAAGCGAACGTACATAGGGCAAAGAAAAACCAGACTTAGAGTCAAGACAACTCTCAATCTCATCATCAAAGTGAGGACCAAGAGGTAAATTGGCAAATTGAAGGGATTTAGCAGTTTTTAGGTATTTATGCTACATTTCATGAATCATATTCCAAACCGTCATTGACGATATTTTATATTGTATTCCATGAATTTATGAATTAGATTGAATAAATTAATGTACTACTATTTTTCACTATTCCAAATTTCCAATGTAGAATCTAGATTCTAAATTTTAACTGTTCTCTAGGGATTTAACAGTTTCTAGGTATTTATATTCCAAATTGTAGATGATGATATTTTATATTGTATTCCATGAAAATATGAATCAGATTGAATAAATTGACATATTGTTAATAATTTTATATTTTAATTGTGTCATACTTATAAGTTTTACATGTACTCAGTGATTCATCATTCAACTCAATACTTAATAACATATTAACAACACTAGCATATACAACAATAGAAATCGTTAATGTCAAATATGTATCTAGTAGTAGAAACTAGAGATAATTGAACATATTACTGAATTTAAGTTTTTTATTGATTTTAAAATGAAGGAATACATAGAGGAAATGCAAAATATTGCTCAAAGACAACTCTACACAAAGTTGAGCTGGAAACTCATATTATCAAATTATTCTATCAACTTCTATAGTATGCTCCACTATTCACCTGATGGAAGTGCCATTTGTTGTAACTAATAGTGTTTGACTTAAAAAATTTGCTAACAACTCATGATTGAAATTGGAACTTAACTTGAATGTTTCAATCAAAGTTACATTCAAGGTTATCAGTGGTTTGATGGAATCCAAATAGTTTGCCTCATCCGGGTTCGTAGGAAACTGGTCCAAATCAATCTTCCTTTTATCCTCTATATTCTTTCTAAAATCATCATTTCCAATGAATCGCTCAGTTGTGTCAAAAGCCTTTGACAAACCAAGATCTGTCAAGTTCCTTACCTTTTTATCTAGCTACTTCATCTTTTCTGTAGCCTAATCCAAAAATTCCCCTGTTTCACGTATTCTCAAACACTTTTGAATGATAGATGACACCTTCATTGAGGTATCAATCCAGTCATTAATTACTTTTGATTTAAATTCATTATCATTGGGTTTGTAGACTATTTACAAAATTTGATTTACAATTTTCTCTATTGAAATCACATATTTGTTTCCATTACATATTTCTTGAGCTTCCTATTATGCACTATTAGATCATCAATCAATTGAAACAATTCACACAATCCTTTGCATTATTTCCTCCTAGACCTTTTGTTTCATATGCCTCATTGTTTCTCTATAAAATGCAGTTAACTTTTATTGACAAGAGTTTATTTCATATTTTGCTTCCATCAACTTTTCCACCAATCTTTTAGTGGTTTTTCTCTCTTCCTCCAATTTTTGTTCCCAATATTTTACTTTTGCCAAGTTTTGTTTTAAATTTTTTGAAGCGAATTTTTCATCATCATGGTTTTTTTTGCTCTCATCTAACCTTTGCTTCAATTCATTTGATTCCACCTTTGTTTGTTTATCCTATTTGCTTGTAAATGTAGAGGCGGATTTTTTAATTCTTTTTTCTAATTCATTGCTCTTGTTATCTGTTGCTTTCCTCTTTTCTTTCTCATTTTCTAGGTCTACCTGTAACTTTTCTATTTGAATCTGCAACCTTTTTTCCCTCTCTCTTGTTTTAGCAATGATGTGTACACCAATTCATTGTTTTTTTGATACATTAATTTTGTTAGAATTTTTGTATCTAGAAAAATCTAATTGGAAATTGCTCACCTAAAATTCAGAGCGATCCATCTAATGCTTTGGTTTATTTTGAACTATGGGAATAATAAATATGTACTCCATGATTTTTGTATTTGAGTCAAATTTGGGTAATACCCTGGTTGTTGCAAGCTATGCAGTTACAATAGATGTACTCTCTATTAGTAGCTTCCTTTCTTTTTTATACATTTTTGATTTCTTTTTAAACTTATCAATGTAATCAAAACTTGGGGCCATAGACATAATGGAATGCTTGAATGGAGAAGGAGTACTTACAATGATGGGAACATCTACAATTATCTGAGATTGAGCCCAAGGTTGATGATTAGCCATTGTTGTTGCAACCATACTAATTGGAGGAGTACCTGGAAATAACTCCTTTTGGATGGAAATTAAGGTAGTGGAATTGGTACTAGTAGTTGGACTTGGACTTGTCATAATCCTTTGCTTCTTCATAATTCCTTAATCACTGGGTTCTTATGTAGTATCTTGTATTGTTTACCTCTTGTCTGTAATTTGTTGTTGTGGCACATGTTGACCACTACTATTACTACTGCCCATACCATCACCACTAGTGAAAGTGCTAGTTGCACTAGATTCTCGACCATGGGCATGTCCCAGTTGTGATTGTACCTGAACATGAGGATTAGGAATTGAAGTTGTAAAAAAATGAATTGTTTCAACTATCCTTGTATGCCATTAGGATAATTTATCAACTCCAAGTCCAAGGCCTTGCAAATCATTAGGTTTTCTATGGCCTACGTCTATTTTCATCCAAATGCCTTGTCCTTTGGACCCCAAACTGCCACATTCATAACCCATTTTTTTGGCTATGGCTACTCTTGAAGTATATGTTTGTTTTATGGTCTCACTTAAACCAAATTTGACTTTTCTTGCATATTATACACTTTGTTCTTTCATATCATCATCAATTTCTTCATGTTCAGAGGGATACTCTTTATTCCACAAATTTTTAAACTTAGAATCTTCTTCGATCTCTTGTACACTGCACTAGTTTTTGGTTCACCTAGATCCTTCCTCATAGATCAAAAGGCAATAATTTTTAATTGTCCAATTTTTTTCTTTACAACCCGTTTTTAGAGAATCTGGTATTTTTACTTTAGTAGATGGTAGATCACTTTTTTCATAAAAATTGTCGTACCTCATGATTTGCTTCTCTACTTCTCTCTGTTGGTGCAATGCCATAATTTTTGTTGATAATTGTTCAAAAGAAATACCTTTCTCAAAAAAAAAATTCTCTATTTCTATTTTGACCTCATCCCATGAATCCTTGTTTCTCAAGTTTCCAAGCAAGGGTTTACTTTGATGTTGAATTCTACTTGCAACATTTTTATTGACCACAATCCTTGATTTAATGGTGTCACATGGATCATACTTCTAGTGAGAGACAACATCAAATTGATTTTTTTTTAAAAGTTCATGTACAATACTAAATTATTTTCTCTTGAATGTGAACCATCCACATGAAAAAGGTAAAGAAGGAAACATGCTCTTCTTTTCCTGACTGACAAATCATAATTGATCAATACTCTCCATCTGTCATACACATTCTAATGCAAAAACCCTTTCTATCACATGTATTGGAAGTTTGTATGGCTCTACTCCTGATCCATAAAATCTTAACACATTATATTCTTCCATTAAGTACCAATCAACCAATTATATTTCTTTTCCTAGTTGAATGTAATTTCTACAAGACATGCAATCTAGGCATTGGACTATTTGTAATTGTTTGATACAATGGAGCCAAGAAGTAGTCTACAAAATGATTGCATTTCCTTCAAGAATCATACATCCTTATCTTAGTGGTCCAATCATATACTAAAGCCATTTTTTCCCTCAACATTCGTATAGGGCTGAATATGAAGCTTGTTGGTTAGAAACATTCCACTAAATTTTAATGGAAAAAAATAGAACAAGTAGGTTGTGAACCTAAATGTATTAGTGGAACTTCCTTTAATCATTAAAAAATGTTTGTGCATTGATTCTAAAATGTGCTCAAGAAAGTTATATTTGATAGGCCATTTACTATAGTGGATATTAAATACCATTTGAAGGAGGCTTGCACCCACTTCCTGATTGCTATCCAGTTTGAGGTAAAATGCTATCATGGAAATAGTATCTTGAACCCATGGTTTAAAAATTCCCAAATCATAAGGATTATTATTATTATTTTTGAATAAGTTACTATGAATATCTTAAAATATTTTAATTAGAAAATTATTTTTCTCCCCGTCATCAACTGCTTCATAATCATTAGCAAGCTTTTCTAGGTCAATGTGGATGTTTCCAAATTCTTCGATTGTAAACTGTTGGAAGCTTGAGTTGTTTGTGAGTTGTTCGGGTGTTATCATTGATTGCAACCCCTTGTATGAAGAGAGTGTTGGAATGTTGTTGGTGTTGATAATGTCAACCCCTAGCATTGGTGTTGTTGGAAGTATGGAATTGTTGGTATTGATGTTAACACAGTGTTGTTGTTGTTGTCATTAATGCCTTACTTTTGTATAGTTGCAAAAGAGGTGATAGTGGATGTGCTATAGTTGATGAAAGGTATTGCAGTTGCTATAGACATTTTTCAGAGATGTTACTAGTGTTCATGTAGTTGGTTCACTTGATTTCTAAGTGCTCTTGAGAAAATTTGAATAAAAGAGAGTTCGATGTGACAAAGTGGTGTTCAATATTCTGCTCCACATGTCTTGATGGTTGAAGTTATTCCTGCATGGGTTAGATATGATTATTAGAGGCTTTTAGAGGTTTTGTATCCATAGTTTCAGGTTCTGGATTTCTCTATAGTGAAAGTTGTGTTTGATAGTATGTTTGTCTGATGAAACAACGTGTCTGGGAGAAATGAGACTGCTCCACATTTCTCCGTAGTGAAGATTATTATCTTATGGATTTGGATATGTGCCTATATTGTTTGTATCTACCTTTCCTTGAAGTTTCAAGTGCTGTGGTGTTCCATAAGGTTGTTTGGTGTGTTGGATGTCTGTGCCAATGTGTTTGGTTGCACAGAGTGATGGTGTTCTCAGTTTTAGGTGGTTGTGGCAGAGTTGCAGAATATTTTGATGATGCTGGAATATTTTGAGATATTGTATGAATATTTTGGATTTTTTTTATGTGGTCCACAAATTTATTTTCAAACCTGGTTAAGCATGAGCTTAATTGTTAAGGGCGTTAATACAGGTTTGACCAATCTGGCATGTTAGCACTAATTGTAGAGGATGATTGTTGTTTGAGGAAGTGTTGTGTAGTGTGTCGGTATAGATTTGGGTCCCAGTTAATTGTGGGATGGCCTACCTTCACTTCTTTACGTCTTGGCATTGTTTGGTGACAACTTATTTGATGTTGCATGATTGAGGGGCATACGTTTCCTTAAGGTCGACCTAATTGAGATTGTTTTAGGTCGTGGATGGTATAAATACAAGGTGAGTTGTTGTGTGGATGTATTAGAGAGTGTGTGTGATGTGAAAGATGTAAAATAAATCAAGTGTGGTGATCTGGGTGTGATCCTCAATGCCTGTGACTCTCAGATGTAGTGAGCAGAAGGTGTCTACATTTTAGTCTGTTGAATGATTTGTTTGTGCTTCAGTGGAACTGTATCTTTGGTATAAGAGAGATGCATTGTTATTAGTTCAAATTGGAAGTGAGCCACCCTTTCTTCTAGACAGTGAGTCCTTTGGTAGTGCACCCTTCTTTCTTTTGGGCAGTGAGCCCTTCAGTAGTGAGCCTATTGAATTTGGTTTTGCTATTACTTTATATTGTGAGCTAATCCTCATTGTGGTTTTTCCCTTCTTGGGTTTTCCATGTAAATATGCTGTTCCTATGTGTTTGATGTGTTTGCATTACTGTTTCTCATGTTCACATTCTATTAATGCTTAATAAGGGTTTAATGGTTGATAAGGGTTTGAAAATATATCGAGGGATATATTGTTTAAAGTATGCAATTAGTTCACTCTCCCCTCTCAGTTGTTTTGTGCATATAAAAATTTGTAGTAGAGAAGGAATCCTTGGAAGAAGCTTAACTGCTTGAGGTGGATCTAGATGGCGCATAGGAAGGAGGCTCCCTTGTTTGATGGGACAAATTATACATTTTGAAAAACTAGGATGGAAGGTTTCTTTGTTTCCCTAGGGTTTGGAGTTTGGAAGTCAATTATAGATGGATATACTGTGCCCACTAATGGTCTGATAATTGATGATGAGATCAAGGCATATGAGAAAAATGGCAAAGCAAGGAACGCTCTTTTGAGTTGTCTTGCTGATTTAGAACTTGTGAAGGTTGTGAGCTACAAATCTGCTAAAGATATTTGGAAGAAGCTGGAAAGTATGTTTGAAGGAGATGATAAGGTCAAGCAAGAAAATATGTAGAATTTGAAGACTAAGTTTGAAACACTAAGGATGTTAGAGGATGAAGATATTGCAAGCTACATGCATAGAGTGGATGAAGTTATCAATTCCATCAATGGCCTCGATGGAAAATTAAAAGAAGATGAGGTGGTAAAGAAGGTATTAAGAACTCTTCCTAAATCTTATAGTCATAAATTTTTTGCTATTGAGGAAGCTCAAGATTTAGATCATTATTCTAGAGATCAATTGTTTGGTGAAAATAATTTAAAAAAAAAGACCACTTTTAAAGCTAGCAAAATAGAGAAGGATGATGGATTAGATTCAAATGATCTTGATGAGATATAAGAAAATTTTGTTAGGAGATTGAAAAAGGGGACTGAAAAATATAGAGGTAAGTTACCTTTCAAGTGTTTCAATTGTGGAAATATAGGTCATTATGCTTCAAGATGTCCAACCAAAGTTTTAAATGACAAACATAAGGATAATAAAGGTAAATCTGTCAAGATAAGTTATTATGTTAAAGAAGATGCTAGCATATCTAATGATGAATTTGACTACCCGGATGATGAAAATGATGAATGCTTGTTCATGGCTCTAAATGTTGGAAATAATTCTACTGACTCTAAAATATGTATGAAGGAAATTTCTCTAGAAATAGGTAACAACATCAAAGGAACTATCGTGACTTCTTTTCATGCTAGAGAGGAGAAAAATCATTAGATAATTGACAACAGATGCTCAAACCATATGACAGGTGATAAGAGTAAGTTTGTGAAAGTTGAGAATTTTGAAGGTGGTCTTGTTAAGTTTGGTGATGATACATTTGCTAAGATCTATGGAAAAGGTTCAATTAGTTTTGGTGGCAATCATAATACAAATGATTTCTTTATTTCAAGGGTCTTTGACATATTTTCTGAGTGTAGGAAAAATGTGTAGCAAAGGATATAATCTTGTATTTTTGGATGGTGGTTGTGAAATCAGAAAAGGAAGCTCTAGAACTTTTGTTGCTGTAGGAATAAGGATAAATGGGAATTTTTATCAGCTCAAAGGTGCTAATGGTAAGTGCTTTATGAATCAAATCAATGAAAGTTGGCTATGGAATAGAAGAATGTGTCACATCAATTTTGATAGTCTAGTGAGGATGATCTCTACTCAAGCTATGAGAGATCTGCTAAGAATTATAAAGCCTATCAATGCAATTTGCAAGGAATGTTAGGTTGGGAAGAAAACAAGAAAGAGGTTCAACATCAAAGAATATTCTACTATAGGACCTTTGGAGTTGGTGCATACAAACCTATGTAGACCTACAAGAATAGGAAGCTTTCAAGGTGACAAGTATTTCATGTTATTGATTGATGATTACTCTAGAATGACTTGGGTAACTTTTCTTAAAGAAAAATTAGAAGCTCTAAACAAGTTTAAAGAATTTAAAGCTATGGTTAAGAATGAAATGGATATGAAAATAAAATGCTTAAGGACTGAGAGAGGTGGAGAATTCACCTCCAATGAGTTTAGCAATTTTTGTGAAGATCATGGAATAAAGAGGTATTTTTTAGCTCCTAGAACTCATCAGAATGGAGTGGTGAAGAGAAATAATATGATAGTTCTGGAAGCGGCAAGGACAATGATGAAGGAAGAAAATATATTAAATGTATATTGGAGATAATATATTCATACTACAATATACATACTCAACAAAGTACAAGTAGGGGTAAACATTTCAAAGACTCCCTATGAACTATGGTATGAAAGAAATCCTACTGTCAAATATTTGAGAGTGTTTGGAAGCAAATGTTATATCAAAAGAGATGAAGAAAACTTGGGGAATTTTGATGCAAGATTAGATGAAGGAATATTTCTTGGACATTCTACAAGAAGCAAGGCTTACTGGTGTTACAACAAGAGGGTGAAGAAGATAGTTGAAAGTGCAAGTGTCAAAGTAGATGAAGAACCACATAGAAGCTTAGTACTGATGAGAGGATATGAATCTAATGAATCTTCTCATGAAGAAGAAGGAAAATAAGAAGAAAAGGAAAAGGAGATACAAGTTGAAGAGGAAGAAGCTCCGAAAAGGATTTCTAAGAATCCTAAGTATGTACAAAAGAATCATTTTTAAGATTAGATAATTAGTGATAAGAGAAGAGGTGTGTTGACAAGAATAAAGGCTGCTATGAAAGAAGAATAGGTAAATTTGTGTCTGCTATCCAAAGTAGAACCTAAGACAATGATTGAGGCATGCAAGGATGAGAATTGGACCAAATCTATGGAAGAAGAGTTGATGCAGATTAAGAAGAACCAGACTTGGTAATTAGTCCCAAGACCAACAAATAAGAATGTAATAGGCACTAAATGAGTATTTTGGAACAAGATGAATGAGAATGGAGAAGTTGTCAGAAATAAGTTTAGAATTATGTGTAAGTGCTACCTATAAGTGGAAGGAATAGATTTCGAGGAGACATTTTCTTCGGTGGCAAGAATGGATGCCATTGGGATGTTTTTGACCTTTGCAACACATAAGAATTTTATGGTTTATCAGATGGATGTGAAGTCTGCATTTTGAATGGTGAGTTGGAAGAAGAGGTATATATTGAACATTGAAAGACTTTTAGTTATCAGATGATCCTAATATGGTTTATAGATTGAAGAAGGCATTGTCTGGTCTCAAGAAAGCTCCCAAAGCTTGGTATGCAAGATTGTATAGATACTTGTTGCAACAGGGATTCAATAAAGGTACTGTAGGTAGAAATCTTCACTTTAAAGTTGAAAGGATAAAATTTTGATTGTGGTGGTGTATGTTGATGATATAATTTTTGGAGAAAATGAGGTAATGTGAAAGAAGTTTGCAAAAGAGATGCAAAATGAATTTGAGATGTTAATGTTTGGGGAGATGAATTTATTCCTTGGGCTACAAATCAATCAGAAAAAAGGGAATATTCATTTCATAGTTAAAGCATGTCAAGGAAATGCTAAATAAATTTGGAATGGAACGCTCTAAACCGATATGTACTCCTATGGTTATTGGTTGCAAGTTGAGAAAGAATGATGAATCTCCTAAGACTAATTAGAGAAAGTGAAAATCAATGATTGGTGGACTGCTATATCTAATTGCTACTAGACCAGATATCATGCATGCAGTTTGTCTTGTGGCTAGATTTCAAGAAGATCTTGGACAATCACATACATAGCAGTAGTAAAGATGATATTCAGATATTTGTAGGGAACTCCAGACTATGGTCTATGGTATCCAAAGGATATTGATTTCTCTTTAAGTGCCTATACAAATGTAGATTAGGTAGGTTGTGTGGATGATAGAAGAAGTACAAGTGGAGGTGCTTTCTTTCTTGGAAGTAGATTGGTTTCATGGTTGAGTAAAAAGTAGGATTCAATATCTTTAACTATTGTAGAGGAAGAATATATTGCAATAGCATCTTACTGCACATAGGTGTTCTGGATGAAGAAAACATTGAAGGATATCAAAATATCATATGATGAACCTATTTCTATCATGTGTGATAATACAAGTGCTATCAACATATCAAAGAAATCAGTGATGCATTCAAGAAAAAATCATATCTCAACCTAGTATCACTTTCTAAGAGAGAAGGTTGTAGAAAATGAAGTAAAGCTGGAGTATGTTCCTACATAGGATAAAGTTGCAAATATTTTCACAAAAAATCTCTTCCTAAAGATACATTTGAGTATCTCCACTAGAAGTTAGGGGTTATTGCCCCTCCTTTTAACTAGATGCATAAGAATGTGCATTAGTCTGGTGGAGCAACTCAAGATTTATTCTTTTATTTTGGACTGATGAAGGCTACCTCTCAGGGAGAGTAGGTAGTAGTATTATTGATTAGTGAAGTCAGATGGAGCATATTTTGTGTCCTTAAGGGGGAGAGTGTAGAAAAGTAAGTGCATAGAGAGAAAATAAAATTCTATGCATATTGTTGTACACGTGTTTCCATTTGAATGTTGTCAAAGGGAGAGTAAAAGAGTTTAATACAGGTTGGATGTGTCTATGGCCCTTTTCCATTGATGTCAAAGAGGGAGAGAGTTGATTGAAAAACCATAGTGAAGAAGAGAATATGGTCTGAAGACCATAGGGGAGAGAGTGTTCAGGAGAAAGAGAATGAGTATATGAGGAGTGAGATATGCCCTGGTTAGGGGGAGTGCTAATTGTTGTAGAGTTGTTAGTTGCTTTTGTTATTGATGGCTTTTTAGAAGGCAAGTGTTTCCATCAATGACAAAGGTGAGATTGTTGCAAGCTTGAGTTGTTTGGGTGTTGTAATTGATGTCAACCCCTTCTATGAAGAGAGTGTTGGAATTTTGTTGGTGTTGATAATGTCAAACCTTAGCATTGGTGTTGTCAGAAGCCTAGAATTGTTGGTATTGATGTCAACATAGTGTTTCTAGTGTTGTCATTAATGTCTTACTTTAGTATAGTTGCAAAAATGGTGATAGTGGATGTGATATAGTTGATGAGAAGTATTAAAATTAATGTAGATATGTTGTAGAGATATTAGTAGTGTTGATGTAGTTGGTTCACTTGGTTTCCAAGTGCTTTTGATAAAATTTGAATAAAAGAAAGTTTAGTGTGATAAAGTGGTGTTTAGTGTCCCACTCTGCATTTCTTCATGGTTGAAGTTATGCCTATGTGGTTTAGATATGATGGTTAGAGGTGTTCAGAGGTTATGTATCCAGAGTTTCACGTTTTGGATTTCTCTACAGTGAAAGTCGTGTTTGATAGTATGTCTATCTGATGAAATAGGGTGTTTGGGAGAAATGAGTCTACTACACATTTCTTTGTAGTGAAGATTCTTGTCTTGTAGATATGGGAATGTGCTTATATTGTCTGTACCTACCTTTCCTTGAAGTTTAAAGATTTTTGGTATTCCACAAGGTTTTTTGGTGTGTTGGATGTCTGTGCTATTGTGTCTGGTTGCACAAAGTGATGGTGTTCTCATCTTTAGGTGGTTGTGGCAGAGTTGTAGAATATCTTGATGATATTAGAATATCATGAGATATTGTATGAACATATTGGAATGTTGATATGTGGTCTACAAAGTTGTTTTTGGACCTAGTTAAGCATAAGATTAATTGTTAAGGGCATTAATACAAGTTTGGCCGACTTGGCATGTTAGCGCTAATTGTGGAGGATGATTGTTGTTTGAGGGTGTTGTGTAGTGTGTTGATGTAGATTTGGGTCCCAGTTAAGTTGTGGCATGGTTTCCTTCACTTGTTTACATCTTGGAAGTGTTTGGTGCCGACCTATTTGATGTTGCATAGTTGAGGTGCATACATTTCCTTAAGGGTGACCTAATTGAGATTGTTTTAGGTCGTAGATGAATACAAGATGATTTATTGTGTGGATGTAGTAGAGAGTGTGTGATGTGATATATGCGAAAGTGATCAACCGTGGTGATCTAAGTGTGAGCCTTAATGCCTATGAATCCTAGATGCAATGAACAAAAGGTGTCTATATTTAAGTCTGTTGAATGAGTTGTTTGTGCCTCAGTGGAACTGTATCTTTGGCATAAGAGAGATGCATTGTTAGCAGTGAGCCACCCATTTTTCTATCTTATTTCTTCTAGACAGTGAGTCCTTATTTCTTTTGGGCATTGAACCCTTCAGTAGTGAGCCTATTGTATTCGATGTTGCTATTACTTTATATTGTGAGCTAATCCTCATTGTGGTTTATCCCTTCTTGGGTTTTCCACGTAAATTTGGTGTTCCTATGTGTTTACTTTACTGATGGGTCTGGTTATTAGTATATTTTTGTTGATTTTCATATACTTCTAAGATACTCTATGTTTTTAAATTATCTTTTAAGACAATACTTCCATAATATGTCATCCTTTCATACATACCTTGCAACCTTGAACCCATTTTGTGGAAATAAGATATGGTGAAAATACTTGTAGCATTGCATGATTTAAATATGAATATATGTGTATGAATGAAATTCTATGATTTAATTATGGTGGTTAGTTGCATATGAATGTATATGGATTAATCTATTTGCAGCTTAGCACGTGGTAACAAGGAATAAGTATTTGTAGCAAGCACCAAAGTAGCAGAACAGGGGATTAATGAAGTTCAAGCCGTTCAAAGTGTAGGAAGTTGTGGAGTTGAGCGCGGTCATTATTGAAGGAATAAATGCTGGAAGATATTTGTTCTTGAATGTTGGATGTTTTCCTATGTGTTTCACATGAAAGGTGTCCTTATTTGAATAGGCTCTTTTTCCTTTTTCAGTTAGATGAATAAGTCAATCATTATTCCATCTCCTCGTATCTAGGAATGGGAATTATGATTGCAGTTAGTTAGTTAGTTGGTAATTCGAATAAGAGTCTCCCCATTTTGTATAAAGTCTAGGGATGAGTTCATAGTTCAGTTAGTTGACTTTGTTACAAGTTACTAGCAATTGGTAGTTTTCCAGTTATTCAAAGGCATGTTGTTACAATGATATTATGAAATAAAATCTGCAAGAAGGATTCTGTCTGATATTTGGTGTTTTGTAATGAATGGAGTTGTATGATTCATGAATGCATGAGAATCTAAGTTAGATATGGTTTTTAATTAAGTGAGATAGTCTTCTAAGCTGGCCACTCAAGTACCGTTCTTCACTTTAATTATCTATTTATTCATTTATGCATTTCCAATAATTCAGTTTTCATTATTTTACATGCACAATGCAAGTGGAATGGTTTATGGCTAGTTAAAGTTGTAGCTGTTCGTGAACAAAGATAAAACATACTTCTTTGGAGATTAGGAATAATTAATTTTTCATTATAATTAGTTTCAGATTAAGTCTGCACTCGTAGATCTTTAGCAGTCACCTATAGTTTATGTTGCAGGTACCTGTAGCCACTAGGTTATGTAAGCATTTTCATTGTTTTTGCAATTCTGTAAAATTCCAGCAAGGTATAATAATTTGAATAAGTTTGTGTAGAGTAATTTAGGTTAACACAAGCCTGTGAAGGCACATATAGTGATGTAACATCAAAATTTTATGCTCCTTGGTTGATAATTTAATGTAGGCTTGCAATGTTAAGAGGACTGTTCAGCTTGGCACACCCTTGAATTGTGTAAAATTTACCAAGTCCATAACACATTATTTTTCCTCTACATTTTTGGCACCGTTTCCAGGGATGGTGCTAGCTTCATACCTACCTATTTTTACAAGCTTTCATAGTTAAAAATTTCATAGTTAAAATTTCCTATTTTGCATTAAGACCGATAAATTTCATCTTCAAAAACCTGGACCTATACTAACATTGTGCAGGGTCATTGCCACACAAAGAAAAATCTACTAATGCAGAGGCGGAGAGATAACCAAGGAAGATTCATCCCTTCTGACACTCAAGATAGAGAAGATACTGGTGGTTTTGCTGAAAATACTGTGAATATTGTTGAAAGAGTAGACACTTCCTTTCCATCTTTATCATCTTCATCATCATCATCTTCCACACCTAATGAAGGGACCTTTCGAACAATGGGAGATGTAGCAGAAGATCCACCAGATCATGGTACCTTTGAGTTCCCTATTGCTGACCAAGCTAGAGCTACTGTGCTGAAAAATATTCCTCCATCAACACTACCATTATTTTATGGCTTGGTAACTAAGGACCTAGATACCTTTCTCTTTGAGTTTGACATTTTGTGCAGAAGTTATGATTACACTACTACTACCCACCGACTCAAGCTCTTTCCAGCTACTCTTAAGGATGTTGCCCTTCCATGGTTTATGGGGTTTGGTAGGGATGTTGTTCCATATTGGGACACGATGAAGACAAAGTTCTTGGAGAAGTATAAAGACTATTGCAGAGGATTAGACTAGAGAAGATATGATATTTTATCAATGTCTCGAGAAGAGGATAAGCTGTTAGAAGAATATATAGAAATATTTCAATTCATTTTGAAGAAGAACCCACAACATAAACTGTCAGAGGAATCTCTTAAATTGATATTTTTAAGGGGGATTAATGAAGAATGTATGGATGCTCTCAACTTTATTGGGGGAGGAGATATTTCTACAGGTCCATTTGAAGACATTTGTAAAGTATGTAGGAATTATTCAAGGACTCTTTCCAGAAATCCAAGAGGGGAGAGGTCATCCATCACAAGTAAGTCCTCTAATGGGGTCTCCAAAGTTGAAATTAGTAATTTATTATCCAACATGAAGCAAGATATAATCAGTCATCTAGAAACATAGTTGGACACCCTCCATATTAAGAAGAAGTAGTAGGAAGAAAAATCCATGCTCACTGAGTACTATCCTAACTATAGGAAGAGGAAAGCTAGTTGTAAGTGAAAATGAGTGGCCAGTATCCAACAAGAAAAGATTGAGAAACCAAACTTCTAGGCAATGGGAAGAGATGATGGAAAAAATTTCTACATAGCATAAAGGAGGCCTTGGTAGTAGAGACAAGGTATGCCACCAGACCCCCTTGCTTTTAATCCATCTTTCCCTTTGGCCAATCAAAACTTTTATGCTTGGAACACTGAGCCTTGACAAACAAATAAAAACTAGTGGCACAGTCCTCAGCAATGGCCACAAGCCTAGCCTAATTGGAACCAACAACCAAACCAATGGGCACAACAAAAATTTCAAGGTTCCAACTACAATCCACAATGTCCAACTCAACAAAATCAATGGCAACCTCAGTGGTAGAAGGGTTAGCCATGGCAACAAAATATGAATTACCAACAACCTATGCTACCACTTCCTCCACCTCAATAGAAAGCTCTAATGACACCATCAAATCCTTAGTCTCAACCACCTAGACCATTGCAGATACCCACCCAATCTGCACCAAACCCTAACACTAAGCCTGTTCAACAGGCTTACACTAACAAAGCTGTCCAATACCCCATTTATGGGGTAGAGGTGAGTAACCTTCATCTCAGATCAGGGAAGTAGCTTGCAGGACCTTCATCTCCCAAAATTATAGAATTAGATGATGAAGAACCTACAAAGGAAGCCTCAGATAACCAACCTTTGAATTCTCAGTCCAATCAAAGGCTCCAAAACACATCACATCCAAAGCCTCCATTCCCTGAACGTTTGGCTATCCAACAACAACACACTCCGACTGAAATAGACCTTCTAAGCTAGTTAAAGGATGTCAGCATTAAAATCCATTTGATCCAAGCTGTCAAAGATATTCCCATCTATACTAAGACTGTTAGGGATCTCTACATTAAAAATCTAGGGAGGAAAAGAAAGGACCCATAGACAGTCCATGTTTTGGGTAACCTTGATGATACAATGTTGGAAAATATAAGATCCTGGTAGTCCATTTGTGGACGTTAAAATCAATGGGACCCTTATTAAGAGTACTTTGATAGACCTGGGTGCTACAATTAATGTGATGACCAAGGAAACCATGCAACTACTACAATTAGCCAACCTTAGGCCTACTCAAGCAGTTTTACAATTAGCTGATAGGTTTATAGTTAAGCTTGAAGGAGTTATTGAGGACCTTGTCATTGCATTAGATTCTTGTGATTACCCTGCTAAGTTTATAGTACTTCAACCCAAAGTTAATCTAGTTGGTTATCCACTAATCTTAGGTTGACCTTGGTTGGCCACAACCGATGCATTCATAGACTGTAGGTTAGGAAAAATGATCATATCGAAAGGAACTATAACCAAGAACCAGGTACTCTATCCACCAGATCAACCACATCACGACCTTGAGCAAACATTTGGCCACACCTGGATGATGAGGAAAACTACTTATTATAGACCTTAATGACCATTGAACGTAGCCCTCTACTGGATATTCAAGATGAAGATAAGCTGATAGCTGATATCATCCAAAATGACTGTGGAAGGAACCCACAATAGTAGGGTTGTCTATCCTGTTTGCAAGATCCTTTGGAAAGCATAATACCTACCAGTTCCTCACAAGAAGTACCTCAAATAATACAAAATTTTTTGCCCCAAAAGTGCTCGCCAATAATACCCAACCTTGATCTATCCTCTGTAAAAGACATGTCTATGTAATTAGAGGTCAAGCCTGGAAAGATGCTGAATGTTAATAATGCATTGATTGATGAACAATATAAAACCTTGCACACTGTGCTGCAGTAACATGCAACAAATTTTGCATGGCATTACAGTGACATGAAAGGCATTGATCTTTCCTTATGCATGCACAAGATTTACATCAATGAAGGCTACAGACCCATAAGGCAGCCATAGAGGCGCATGAATCCAGATCTTAGAGAAATTGTGAAAGTCGAACTACAAAAGATTTTGAATGCATGATTCATATATCATATATCAGACAGAATGGGTTTCACCATTGGTCATAGTGTTGGATATTATTGATATATGGTTGTCATTGATGTCAACACTATTGGCATTAATGTCTTTAAGGCTGTATCTGTCAAGGATATTGAGAAAACTGTAATAAAATAAGTTAAAGGTTGTCAGTAAAGTAGTGAAATTTAGTATGATGGATAGTTCAATATATTGATGGTGAGAAGTTGCGAATCAAAGGGTTTGTTGACAGTTATATCTAGTTTATCCATCGAAAGTTTTAGAGGTTCACATGAAGATTTGATCAAGTTATGAGTATCTATGTTTTGACAGTTGTTCTGTTGCTTTAGTTGGTGTTCCTGAAAGAAGATGATGTGATTCTAGTAATCTGACTTGTTGGGAATGCTTATGAGGTGATTCACGGTGCTTGTGGATGTTTCTAGATCATTCTATATCTATGTTGTTGGTTCGTATCGATCGTTGTGCTCGCGATTGGTGATTTTCTTCTGTGTGTTCATGTTTTTCATGTTCATAGCCAACAAGGTGATTGTAGCGTGTTGTAGATCTTCGAGGCTAATTGTTTATGGTGTTTCCTATTCGATACATGTTGTTTTGGGTCCCTACTATGTTTTGGCCGATATTGGTTGATTCAAATTGACATTATTTATTAATTTGGGCCGATAGTTTGTACACATTTTATATTTTATTGGGCCGACATGTAGTTGATGTTATCCTTAGATGCGGATATATATAGCCGATTGTTTATATCATTTGAGACACACGAGATGTGCGAAGTGTGAGTGCTATGTGCGAATAAAGTTTAGATATTTCGAAGACAAAATTAAAGTATGAAGAAGAGTGAGCAGAAGAAAGAGTGTTCATGTGCTTAACCAGAACTATAATCAGGCATTAGCAGATGCTATCTTCTCAGTTCAAAATATCTCGAACTGATGTAATCCAAATGTGACTGTAAGAGTGTGTATTCCTTTGGGTAGTAAGCCTTTTTGTATTTGAGTAGTGAGCTCTAGGCAGTGTGCCTGAATGCATGTGCATTCCCCATTTACTATACTTTTAATAGAGTATAAACTTGTGGATTAACCTCCACCGTGGTTTTTCCTATAACAGGGTTTCCACGCAAAAATCTTGGTGTTATGTGTGTTTCTGATGTGGTGATGGTTTTTGCTTTCATGTTTAATTATCAAATATGAGAATAAGTTTAATAAGTATAATTTTTGAGACAAATGATTCATCCCCCCTCTCAATTATCTGCCCTTGTGTTGCCAAAAATTGGTATCAAATCAGGTTCCTCTGGAGAATGTCGATCGCTTGAGGTGATCCGGGATGGCGACATATAAGAAGGATAGTTCGAGATTTGATGGAACAAATTATTCTCAGTGGAAGATGATCGAATGGAGTGTCATATGAGATGCATTGGTGAACCTTACTGGACAATTACAAGGAATAGATATATCATACCTCAGAATGGTCCTTCTACTATAGGTGACATTAAGGAAGCCGAGTACAATATCAGGGCTAAGGAAGCATTGTTGAGCGCTCTGATTGATTTTGAAATGACAAATGTAATGGAGCTGAAGACTGCTTATGAGATATAGAAAAAGTTGGAAAATTTGTAAGAAGGTGATACTCATGTGAAGATGGCTAAGCTGCAGAGCCTGAAAGGGAAATATGAAACATTGAGAATGGGTGAAGATGAGAACATTACTTCTTTTATGTAGAGAGTGAATGAACTTGTGTGTAGTATCAGATGTGCTGGTGGAAGATTGGAAGAATCATAGATTGTTGCTAAAGTGCTCAAATCCTTGCCTACTCACAAAGCTGTTGCTATTGAGGAGATCCGAACTGTGAAAAATGTAACTAGAGACATGTTGATTGGTAAGCTTTCTCTTTTGAGTTAAGTGAGTTTGGTGAATCTCTTCCTAAGACAAAATCTACATTTAAAGCTATTGTATCCAAGAAAGATAAGCAAATATATGATCTGGGAGAAAGTTCTTCTAGAAAAATGGCTAACTATGAGCAATAAATGAGAGAGATTGAAGAAGAAGAGAGAAAGCTAAATGAGCTTGAAGCACTTCTTGTCAAGAGGGTAGCCAAAGGAGAAGGTAAGTATAAAGGGAAATTGCCTCTTAAATGTTTTTCTTGCAATAAGATAGGTCATTTTGCCTCAAGGTGTCCTGAAAGAGTTCCTAAGCCAAGATCTAACAAGCCTAGACTCTAGAGAAAGTGTTATTTTTCTGTTGATGAAGGTGTGACAGATGATGAATCTGATAAAATAAATGTAAGTGAGGATGAGTTTTTATTTATTGCTATCAAGGAAAGTAATCCTGTACCTACTGAATCTACTAGTTGCATGAATGTGGAGAAAGCTCTAGCTGCCCGAGTTGAAGAAAAAGATGAATGGGTGATTGACAGTGGATGCTCTCATCACAGACAGGTGACAAAAGTAAATTTGTGAGCTTGGAAAAGTATGATGGTGGTGTTGTAAGATTTGGTGATGAAAAAGCTGGTGTAATCCATGGCAGAGGATCCATTTCTTTTGATGGTAAGCATAATACTGAGGATGTTTTATATGTGGAAGGTTTGAAGCATAATATTTTAAGTGTTGGAAAGATGGTTGACAAGGGATATAATATTCAATTCAAGTATGAAAAATTTAAAATATTGGGGAGTTGTGGGAATGTGATTGCATGTGGTAAAAAAAAAGGAAATATTTTTCGCCTAAGTATTGCTAATAAAAGTTGTCTGATTGCTCAAGTTGATGAAAGTTGGTTGTGGCATAGGAGATTGTGTCATGTAAAATTTGACAATATTATCAAGATAATTTCTACCTAGGCAGTGAGAGATCTTCCTAAGTTGATAAAACCTACCAATACTATATGCAAGGAATGCCAGTTAGGGAAGCAAACTAGAGTCTCATTCCGAAGTAAACAGTATTGCTCAAATGAAGTATTGGAGCTTGTGCGTACTGACTTGTGTGGTCCTTCTAGAATTAGAAGCTTATAAGGAGACAGGTATTTCATGTTACTTATTGATGATTATTCTAGATTGATGTGGGTTACTTTCTTAAGGGAAAAATCTGAAGCTCTAGAGAAATTCAAGATTTTCAAGGCTATAGTTGAGACAAAGACATGTTTGAAGATTAAATGTCTGAGATCAGATAGAGGTGGTGAATTCACTTCCAGTGAGTTTAATTCTTTATGTGAAGAGCATGGGATAAAGAGACAATTGTCTGCCCCATGGACCCCTTAGAAAAATGGAGTTGTAGAAAGGAAGAACAAAACAATTCAAGAAGTTGCTAGGACTATGATGCTGGAAGGAAATGTTAGTCATATCTACTAGAGACAAGCTGTAAGTACTGTTGTTTACACTCTCAACCGGGTATATGTCAAAGGTGATACTGGTAAGACTCCTTTTGAGCTATGGTTTGGTCATAAGCCTACTATTAGATATTTCAAAATATTTGGAAGCAAATGTTATATCAAAAGATATGAAGATATAGGAAATTTTGATGCTAGAAGTGATGAAGGAATCTTTCTTGGTTATGCTACTAAAATTAAAGCCTACTGGTGCTATAATAAGAGATTGAGGAAAGTAGTTGAAAGTGAAAGTGTAAAGGTTGATGAAGACACATTTAGACCATCCACAACCTATGGATATGATTCAGACGATCATAATGACAATTCAGATAAAGGAAAGAAAGTTCAAATCATTCCAGTGAATTAGGAAAATCAAGAGGAAGAAACTGGTGAAAGTGTAGAAGCAAGATCACAAGAGCCTGAAATTCAAGAACAACCTAAGAATCCAAGGTATGTAAGACTTAATCATTCAGAAGATCAGATTATAGGTGATAAGAACAAAGGTGTTTAGACTAGGAGAAGAATTACAGAAGAGTACTGTTTGATTTCGAAGACTGAGCCTAATAGTGTCAATGAAGCATGCAAAGATGAACATTGGATGGAAGCAATGAAAGAAGAACTACTGAAAATTGAGAAGAATGATACATGGACTCTTGTTCCTAAACCTAAGGACAAAAATGTAATTGGAACTAAATGGGTCTTTCAAAATAAATTTAATGAGCAAGGTGAAGTTGTCAGAAACAAAGAAAGATTGGTGTGTAAAGGATACTCTCAGATGAAAGGAATTGACTTTGAAGAAATTTTTTCTCTTGTTGGTAGAATTGAAGTTGTGAGACTATTTCTTGCTTATGCGGCTTACAAAAACTTCAAGGTTTATCAGATGGATGTCAAGTCAACATTTCTAAATGGTGAATTGGATGAAGAAGTGTATATTGAGAAACATGATGGATTTCAATTGACTGATCAAGGAGATATGGTTTTCCTACTGAAGAAAGCATTGTATGGACTTAAGCAAGCCCCAAGAGCATGGTATGATAGATTGGACAAGTATTTGTTGAAGGTTGGATTTAACAAAGGTACTGCTGATAGTAATTTGTATTTCAAGATTGATTATGATAAAGATTTTATTGTTGAATTCTTTGTTGATGATATCATTTTTGGAGGAGATGATAGTTTGTGCATGAAGTTTGCTGATGAGATGTAGAGTGAGTTTGAGATTTCTATGATTGGAGAAATGAAATTCTTTCTGGGATTAAAAATTGCTCAGTTAGACAAAGGGATTTTTATATCTCAGTCCAAGTATGTGAAAGAACTGCTAAAGAAGTTTGGTATGGAAGATTCAAATCCAGTTGGTACACCTATGGTGACTGGATGTAAGTTGACTCAAAATGATGATTCTCCTAAAACAAATCAGACTAGATACAAATCCATGATTGGTGGATTGCTATATTTGACTCAAACTAGACCTGATATCATGAATGTTGTATGCATTGTTGCAAGATTTCAAGCTGATCGTAAGGAATCACATGTGACAGTTGTGAAGAGGATTTTCAGGTACTTGAGGGGAACAGTTGATTTTGGCCTATGGTATCCTAAAGAGGATGGCCTTACTTTGAGTGCTTTTACTGATGCTGATTGGGCAGGAGATATGGATGAAAAAAAGAGTACTAGTGGTGGTGCATTTTTCTTGGGAAATAAGCTGATTTCATGGTTAAGTAAGAAGCAGAATGCCATTTCTTTATCTACTACAGAGGTAGAATACATTGTTGCTGCTAACAATTGTACTCAAGTATTGTGGATGAAGCAAATGTTGAAAGATATAAAAGTTGTGTATGATGAACCTATTGCTGCATTGAAAAACCAAGCATATATCTATCAAGTTTCACTTTTTGAGAGACAAGGTGAGTGAAAAGGAAGTCAGACTGTAGTATGTGCCTACTAAGGAATAGATTGCAAATATCTTTTCTAAGCCCTTGCCTAAGGATACTTTTTATTATATCAGAGGGAAGCTAGGGGTGATTACCCCTCCTAATCAAAATTAAAGATGCATTGACTTGTATCATTCTGTACATTTCATAGTCATATCTTGAGATTAAGATTGATGTTGTGGTGGCTACTACTCAGAGGGAGTATTCAGATGTTCAGATATGTGTTTCAGAGCTTGTGTGGAGAAAGATAATGTGTACCTTTTTCATTGATGTCAAAGGGGGAGAAGAGTCATGTGAAAAATTATGAAAGAAAAGACTCAAAATCAAAGGGGGAGAAAGTGCTAAGAGAAAGTATCGTTGATGGAATTTTTCACATCTTTGAGGCTAATTGTTTATGGTGTTTTGTGTTCGAGACATGTTGTTTTGGGTCCCTACTATGTTTTATCTGACATTGATTGATTCACATTGACAATTATTTATTAATTTGGGCTGACAATTTGTACACATTTTATATTTGATTGGGCCGACATGTAGTTGATGTTATCCTTAGATGCAAATATATATAACTTCTTGTTTACATCATTTGAGATATGCAAGATGTGCGAAGTGTGAGTGCTATGTGCGAATAAAGTTTAGATCTTTCGAAGGCAAAAGTAAAGTGTGAAGAAGAGTAAGTAGAAGAAAGAGTGTTCATGTTCTTAAGTGAAACTGTAATCAGGCATTGGTAGATGCTATCTTCTTAGTTCAAAATCTCTTGGATGGATGTAATCCAAATGTGACTGTAAGATAGTGTGTATTCCTTTGGGCAGTAAGACTTTTTGTATTTGAGCAGTGAGCTCTAGGCAGTGTGCCTGAATGCATGTGCATTCCCCATTTACTATACAACCTCCACTGTGGTTTTTACTATAACAGGGTTTCCACGCAAAAATATTGGTGCTATGTGTGTTTCTGATGTGGTGATGGTTTTTTCTTTCATGTTTAATTATCAGATATGAGAATAAGTTTAATAAGTATAATTTCTGAGACAACTGATTCACCCCCCCTCTCAGTTCTCTGCCCTTGTGTTGCCAACAATAGTAGCTAAAAAGGGTGGCAAATGGAGAGTCTGTGTTGACTACAAGTAACTCAATATTGCCACCAGGAAAGATCATTTTCCATTTCCATTTATTGACCAAGTTCTATATTCTTTAACAGGGAAGAAATATTTCTCTTTTCTTGATGGTTTCAATGGTTATAACCAAATTAAGATTGCACCTAAAGATCAAGATAAAACCACATTTACCTGTCCCTGGGGTACCTATGCATATTCCGTTTTACCTTTTGGTTTGTGCAATGCTCCAACCACATTTCAAAGAGTAGTGCTTAGTATATTTTTTGATTTTGCACATGATAATATGGAGATTTACATGGATTATTTCACCACATATGGTGAAATATTTGATGAAGCTTTGCAAAATTTAGAAATAGTTTTGAAAAGATGCACTGAGAATAATTTATCATTGAGCAATGGAAAATGTTTTATGATGATGACCGAAGGCATTGTCTTGGGACATTTTATTTCTAGTGTAGGGATACAAGTTGACTCTAAGAAGATTGAGATCATATCTACATTGCCTATCCCTTAGAAACCAAAGGATGTGAGAAGATTTCTTGGACAGGTAGGTTATTACAGGAGATTCATTCAAGATTATAGTAAGATAACTACCCCTTTTTTTACTTTGTTGACAAAGGATATTGAATTTGAGTGGACTCGAGGCTGTCAACAATCCTTTGAGAAGTTAAAAGTAGCTTTGACTAATGCACTAGTTGTAAGAGGTCCAAATTGGACATTGCCATTTCATATTCATACTAATGGATCGGACTTTGCAATTGGAGCTATCTTAGGATAGAAAGAGGGGACTAAGGAGTATGCCATATATTATATCAACAAAAACCTATATGGAGCAAAATTAAACTACACAGTGACTGAGAAAGAAATGCTTGCTCTTGTTCATGCCATTAACAAGTTCAGACACTACATTATTGGTTATCAAGTATTCATACACACAGATCATACATCAATTAAATACTTGATGAATAAACTAGTGGTAGGTGGAAGACTTGTATGGTGGTTATTGTTGCTACAAGAATTTGACATCACAATAGTTGATAAACCTGGAAAAGCTAATGTGGTTGCTGATTTCCTATCTAGATTGCCTACTCAACCAGCTGAAGGGGTGGTTGATGATTCTTTTCCTGCTGAGCATCTATTTTCTCTAAGTATATACACCCCATGGTATGATGATATAGCTAATTAATTGGTAACTGGGAAGATTTCAGCTTACTTCTCTCCTAGGGAGAAAAGATAGTTAGTTCATAAATGCTTCCCTTATTCTTGGATTTCTGGATTCTTATTCTACACTGGCCTAGATAACATTATGAGAAGATGTATTAGTGAGGATGAAGTGTTTGATATATTGAAATCATGCCATGATGAACCTTGTGGTGAACATTTTACAGCCAAGAGGACAATTTTCAAAATCTTAACAACAGGATATTACTGGCCAACCCTTCACAAAGACTCTATTAAGTATACTAGTGTTAGGAAATTTATGCCTCAACATTTTGGTTTCCCTTGAAGACTTGGCCGATTTCTCCATGTTTATGGATTTTACCGCCATACCGCTGCATGCTTTCCATAGAGGTGCGGTTGTGCGGTTAATCGCTTTACTGCGAGCCTTTGTTGCTCGGTCTGCGGTTGGGCGTTGTTATTGCTCTACCGCGGTGGTCTTCTTTATGCATGGCAGTGGCATGGTGAGTGGCGACAGTCTGGAAGGCGGTTACCTCCTTACCGTGGGGTGTCTGTCTGGCGGTGGAGGTAGCGCGGTGAGCGGCGCAGTAGAGGCGAGCTGGCAGTTACCGCCATACCACGAGCAGTGAGATGCCTCACCACGATGGCCGCGGTATGCGGCTAGCGGTCAGTGGTGACCATTACCGCCCCACCGCACTTGGTGAGAATTCTCACCACGGTGGCTATGGTGAGACCGTTGGCGGTCTGCCAGAGCGGTCACCGCCTACCACAGTAGCACGGTGAGACCACTAATGGTCTGGCCAACAGTTACCGCCACACTACAGGAAGATGTGGAAGGGATAATGGTAGTGCGGTTGATAGTGTCGATCGGGGCTGGTGGTTACCGCCATACTGCGGGCGGTCAACCTATGCTTGGCGGTAGCGTGGTTGGAGGCCGAGGTCATGTCGACATAGGATTACCACCATACTGCAAGGCGAGTTCAATAGGGCAGTGATAGCATGGTTGAAGGCTAAGGTCGTGTCGACATAGGCTTATTGCCATACCGCGAGGCAAGTCCGACAGGGTAGAGGTAGCACGGTAGAAGGCAGGGTGAGCTCGGGCGAGCTCACCGCAATATCGCAGCCTGGTCAAATGGACTCGGTGGTAATGCGGTAGAAGGCCAAGAGTGCTTGGAGCTTGGTTGATCGAACTTGACCAAGATGGATCGGAAGTCAAAGCGATAGGCAAATGGAGTGGCGAAACATGGATGGTTATCATCGATTGATTGGCTGAAGTCTTGAGCGGTGAATGCATTAACTGCATGGCTCAGATTTGAACGGTTATCAAGATCTGATTGTGGCAAAGAATTGAATACCTGGATGGATCAATGTGTGCTTGTAGGGTGACTTGGTCAGAGGCGATCGGATCTGTCTGACAGAGGTAAGGTGCATATTAATGCCACCCGATTGGTTGGTTGATAGTGATTGAAAAGTATGACTTGGGTTAGTTGAATATTTTGAACTCAGTCGCAGAAAGGTGGCAAAGGGTTAGAGCCATATGCTATGGCATTGAAATGGTTAACACTTGGTGTCATAGATCAAATGGGAGGTGAACTTGATTTTCCTTAAGGCTGGACTGGCCGAGAGGCTAGCTGAGATAGTCTTTTGAGGAGCTAAAGGGAATCTACATGGTATGTCTTTTGAAGACATTGTAACTGTGTGAAAATTCTATTTTGGTGTTGCCTGCCTTTTCTCCAGATGGACAAGATGTATTCTCCTAAAGAGCATAGCTCTGGTTTTGTATTGTAACCATTTTAGTTACTGAATAATACATGTGAGCTGAGTGTTTTGGAGGGTGGGGTTTTTTACCCGAAAGGGTTTTCCCCACATATATCTGTGTGTTCATAATTTTGTCTTTCATGGTTGTTTGATTCTGCAAACTGAATATGTGCTTGTGTTGAATCTGTTCTTTGTCGAGCATTTACTTTTCTCAGAGGATCAATGGGGGATCAACTGTGCCTACTTCTGCTTTATGGCATAGTTGTTTGTGTCTTTGTTGTGATAAAAATGAAAATCACTAAGACATTGCTGTCTTAGATGCTGATCTATGATGACATAACCGATCTCGTATCCCCAACAAGTGGTATCAGAGCTGGTTAAGGGAGGTCAAGGGTTGATAATATGAACAAGTGGTGTCAAAGCCTTCTCCTGGTTACTGAAGTTATGGGTATTTCTCCTGTGGTGATTTCTTAGCCTGGCAAGCTTAAGGAAATCTGGAAAAATCGATTGGTGTTTGATCCTTCGATGAGTGGAAGTTGTTGCTTCTTTGATTCAACACATAGTTTTTGAAAGACACTTGGAGTTTCTTGGAGTTGACCATATTGTGGCAATGTGGTCTGAGGCTCCTGGCTCGTAGCAAATGTTCCTGATGCAAGGGGCGTGAGATGTGCTTGTGGTTGTGTTGCAACAAAGTGTGGTTTCATACTGGGTGTCTATGTGAGAGGCTCCCTAGTGGTATGGAGTTGCTTGTGTTGCTGTTCAACCATGAAGTTTTGCTGCTTGTGTTGGGTGTTTTGACTTAGCACTGAAGGCTGTTTCTCTACTACTCTGATTGCATGGAGGCTATGAAGTTGATCCCAATGGTCTGCAACTTATGAATATCCTGGCTCTTTTGTATGCTTGTGGTTTTGGAACTGGTCTGAAATGGACCTGCTGTTTCATTCTTACCTGTGTCTTGCACTTACATGGTTCAGATTCATGTCTTTGGCTTTGAAGGTTTTGTGTAGATTTTCCTAAAAAGTCTATCATGCATATTCATGTTTCTTTTCATTGTTCTGGTTAACCATGATGGTTGTGTGCAAACTCCTGAGTCGTCCAGATGAGCAGTGACTATGGAGATGCGTGGGTGTTTTATAAACACTGTGGTTTTGTAGGTTTTGCACGGTCATGTAAAACTTGTGGTTTGTGGAGCTGCTATTAAGCTATTTTCTAGACCCTGGCTTCTAGGGTGTGACTGGATGAGATAGCTGCAGTTCAACATGTATCTTGAGGAGGTGTGTCGTCTTCTTTGCATGGGAGTGTTGTTATGTGTTTTACTCATCCAACATTCTTGTGGTGTGTTTGCTTAATTGTTGCTTGGACTATGGTGCTTGAGTTGTGGACGTGATTGGCAAATCAAATCTAGTCTTTGATCTAGTGTTTGAGTCATGTTCTTCTATGTGGTTGTTCTCTTTGATGATCTCATTTTTTCAGTTTCCAGTGCAATAATAGATTTGCACTTTTTTGAAGTCGATCCTCGAGTTGTGTGGCTGATGGATTAGCTACCCATTGGGTGCAGTGAGACAAATCAGATGTGGACTGTCCATATCCACAAGATTGCTTTTGTGTTGTTGTAGATCTGTTAGCTGGCCTTGTTTGTGGCCACTTGTGCATTGGTGTAGCTGTTTTGAGATGAGAAGGTGAATGGCGTTTTGAGTACCTGAATAGTTAGTTATGGGGACCTGTAGCATGAGAATCACGATGTCATGGAGAGCTTGTTAAGCTTTTGACAGTGATGCTGTTGTCTGCACAATTTGGGAATCTTGGTGTTGTTCGACGTTGTTGTCCGATGGGCATGCTGTCGGTTGTACCTGAAGGTTGTTTTGGATCAGCAGGTGGTCGGTCATGATGCTTAGAAATATCGATGTCACGGTTCAGTGGGAGCTTTAGCAGTGAATGTGGATTCATCACTTGGTGATGAATGATCTGCTTTGGTGTTGCAGATGCTTCTTGAGGACTCTTAGATCCTGTTGCTGCAAAAGAGCTTTTTCGTGTGTGCATGATCACTATTTGAATATGTGCAGCATCTTGGAGCCATGGAGAACTTTGTTAGTTTTTGGCTGAGATGTTGGTGGTTCTTGACATGTGATGTTGGTTTAGAGATTTGTTTTCTTTATGCCATGGTATACTCTTTCTTGTGCATTAGAGTTTTGGCATGTTGCATTTCTCTTGAGACCATAGTTTGTTCACTTGAAGCGTGGTATCTCCTAAAGGGGGATGTGTAGATCATGGTGTCATGATAAGTTCCTGTTCCTAGTTTTGGAGCTTTGACAGTGGTTTGGGGTTTCTCTATGTTTTGAGTACATTGGTCATATGCTGGAGGACTTCATGTAAAGTGCAGTATTGTAGATTGGAGTTAGCATGAGATGATAGGTTGTTGGTACTCATGGATGCATGAAGAATAAGGTGAGGCTGGAATTCTTTTGAGAATGTTGCTGTTATAGCTGAAAGTCTGAGTAGCCTGCACCTTGGTTGAATGCGAGTTGAACAGTGACCATGAAGGAGAATGCTCTTGGGTAAGTCATGGTGACTTGTATATCTTGGAGGAGCATTTTTTCTCTTCTTCTGGTCTGCTCGACAGTGTTTATTTGAAAGGTGTTTACCCATTACATCTTTCAGATGTATGTTGTATGCTTTATTTTTCATGGATATGAATCTTGAGTTGTTTTAAGATTCTGGAGCATTCATAATGAAAGGTGGACAACATAGTGGATCTCCTTGTGCTTTTCAGGACTGATAGGAGATGGTTATATGGGTTAGTCTAATCTTCTTTGAGGTGCTTACATCCATGGAACTGTTGGGTGTTGTTATGGATTTTTTCCTTTGGGATGTGAAGAAGATCATTCTTGACACAACTGTCATTTAGAAATGTATGTAGGAGGATGCTACATGTTTTGATTTACAGTCTCTCTAATCTAGTCTTTTCTTCCTGTATGTTTGTTTTCATATGACTTTAGATGTGAGATGCTTGTGTGGAGCCAATTTGGTCACAGTTTGTGGTCATGCGTTGTCACTTGGGTGATGACACGAAGGTTCCTGTGCCTCTTTCTTCAGTCAGATATGAAGGACTTTAGAAGAATGGTGGAAGACAGTTGAGAGAAATGTTTCTTGCAGTAGGGGTTGCAGGTTGTGCATATCAATGTGGATGTTGCTCGGAACTACATGGTTACTCATTTCTATGTGCAGGGATTGGTGGACTTGGTATACCTGGATCACTTGTGGTGGTGCTTTGTTTGCATTCATTTGGATAGTGCCCTTGCAGTGGGAGTACCTAGATGTGTTTGGTCTTTTCACTGGTTGACACATGGTGCTTGTTTTTGCTGCTGATGGGTGGTAATGTGATGGCATGAGTTTACTGATGTTCATACCTTTGAGGTATGTGTGGTTGGATGAATTAGCACGAGCTGTGTGTGCTATTTTTTAGTCATGTGGGTTTTTCTCAGTTGGATGAAGGGCAGTCAGTTTTCTGGTTGCAGTTCGAGCTGATGGTTTGTCTTGTTTTGGAGAAGTGTTTCTATTTCTATGTTTACATTTGTGTGCTTTTTTGTTATTGCTATGGTGCCTTTGTCGGCTGAAGGATCAGATTTTTGCATTCCTAAGATTGATGCTTTTTCACCTTGGCGTGTTCCTGTATTTGGAGCTGTTGCCTGAGATGGTGGACATTTTTCAAATGTCGTTGCAAGTGTATTGGTTGGAATGTGGGGGCATTGTGTTGGTCCTTGTTCATGTTTGGAGGAAGCCTGAATGTCTTCGTCATGTGGGAGATTCTTGGGAAATTTATGCCTCAACATTTTGGTTTCCCTTGAAGACTTGGCCGATTTCTCCATATTTATGGATTTTACCACCATACTGCTGCATGATTTCCATAGAGGTGTGGTTGTGCAGTTTACTGCTTTAATGTGAGCCTCTATTGCTCGGTCTGTGGTTGGGCGGTGTTATCGCTCTACCATGATGGTCTTCTTTATGCATGGCGATGGCGCGGTGAGCGGCGATAGTCTGGAAGGCGGTTACCTCTTTACCGTGGGGTGTCTATCTAGTGGTGGAGGTAGTGTGGTGTGCGGTGCAGTAGTGGCGAGTTGGTGGGCTGGCAGTTACCACCATACCGCGGGCGGTGAGATGCCTCACCACGGTGGTCATGATATGCAACTAGTGGTCAGTGGTGACTATTACCGCCCCACCACAGGCGGTGAGAATGCTCACCGCGGTGGCTGCAGTGAGACCACTGGCGATCTGCTAGAGCGGTCACCGCCCTACCATGGGTTGGCCTAGCGGCCTCCGTGGTAGCACGGTGAGACTGCTGACGGTCTGGCCGTTGGTTACCATCGCATCGTAGGAAGACGTGGAAGGGACGACAATAGTGTGGTTGACGGTGTCGATCGAGGTTGGTGGTTACCGCCATACCACGGGTGGTCAACCTATGCTCAGCGGTAGCGCAGTTGGAGGCCGAGGTCATGTCGACACAGGCTTACCGCCATACCGCGAGGTGAGTCCAACAGGGAAGTGGTAGCGCAGTTGAAGGCCGAGGTCGTGTCGACACAGGCTTATCACCATACCATGAGGCGAGTCCGATAGGGTAGCGATAGCATGGTAGAAGGCAGGGTGAGCTCGGGTGAGCTCACCACAATACCGTGGCCTGGTCGAATGGACTCGATGGTAATGTGGTAGAAGGCCGAGAGTGCTCAGAGCTTGGTTGATTGAGCTTGACCGAGCTAGATCGATAGTCAAAGCGATAGGAAAATGGAGTGGCAGCACGTGGCTGGTTATCATCGATTGATTAGGCGAAGTCTTGAGTGGTGAATGCATTAGTTGCATGGCTCAGACTTGAACGGTTATCAAGATATGATTGTGGCAAAGAATTGAATGCCTGGACGGATTGATGCGTGCTTGCAGGGTGACTTGGTTAGAGGCGATCAGATCTGTCTGACAGAGGTAAGGTGCATATTAATGCCACCCAATTGGTTGGTTGACAATGATCAAAAAGTATGACTTGGGTTAGTCGAATATTTTGAACTCGGTCTTATAAAGGTGGTGAATGGTTAGAGCCATATACTATGGCATTGAAACGGTTAACACTTGGTGTCACAGATCAGATGGGAGGTGAACCAGATTTTCCTTAAGGCTGGGCTGGCTGAGAGGCTGGCTAAGATAGTCTTTTGAGGAGCTGAAGGGAATCTACATGGTATGTCTTTTGAAGACATTGTAACTGTGTGAAGATTCTATTTTGGTTTTGCCTGCCTTTTATCTAGATGGACAACATGTATTCTCTTGAAGAGCATAGCTCTGGTTTTGTATTGTAACCATTTTAGTTACTGAATAATACATGTGAGCTGAGTGTTTTGGAGGGTGGGGTTTTTTACCTGAAAGGGTTTTCCCCACGTATATCTGTGTGTTCATAGTTTTGTCTTTCATGGTTGTTTGATTCATCAAACTGAATCTATGCTTGTGTTGAATTTGTTATTTGTCAAGCATTTACTTTTCTCAAAGGATCAATGGGGGATCAACTGTGCCCACTTCCGCTTTATGGCATAGTTATTTGTGTCTTTGTTGTGATAAAAATGAAAATCACTAAGGCACTGCTGTCTTAGATGCTGATCTATGATGACATAACCGATCTCGTATCCCCAACAACTAGAAGTTGTGATAGATGCCAAAGAATGGGGAGACCTACAAGAAGTGATGAAATTCCTTTGCAAACCCAACTAGGACTGGATCCTTTTGAAAAATGGGGGGTAGATTTTGTTGGCCCTATATCTCCCACTGCAAATAACAAAGAATATATATTGGTATGTACTAACTACTTAACCAAATGGGTAGAAGTCAAAGTATTGCAGTTTACCAAAGATGGCAATGTTGCAAAATTATTATATGTGGAAATATTCACTAGGTATGGTGTTCCTAAGGAGATAGTGACTAATCAAGGGAAAAAATTCACATCTAACCTCATAGCCCAGTTGGTGAAGGAATATCAGATAAGGCACAAGAAATCTACCCCATATCATCCTTAGGCAAATGGACAAGTTGAAGTTACAAACAGGGAGATTGAGAACATATTAACAAAAACAGTCCAACTTCATAAAAGAGATTGGGTATCTAGATTACCAGAAGATATTTGGGCATACAGAACTACCTGGAAGACAACTATAGGGTTTACCCCTTATGAGTTGGTTTATGGAAAAATAATAGTGTTACCTATAGAGTTTGAATACAAAACCCTCCGTACAACAATTGATTTAGGGATTGAATTGACAGAATCTCAGAAAGAAAGGTTGCAACATTTGAATGCCCTGGATGAAATTAGATTGTCGGCATTGCACCATACAGAGGTTTTTCAAAAATATAGGATTAAATGGCATGACCAGTACATCAATACTAAATAATTTGTTCTAGGCAACTGGGCACTTCTGTATGATTCTAGATACAAAGATTTTCTAGGAAAATTACAGTCATGGTGGCCAGGACCCTATGAAATACATGTATTTCCTAATGGTGCAGTACAACTACAAACTATTGATGAGGTCAAATTTTCACTTTTGCTTAATGGTCATAGACTCAAGCTATACAAGAAACCACTTGAGCATGATGATTTCATAATATCTCTAATGGATGAGTCTGGTGTGCATAGTTCAGGTAATTCAGGATCTAAGACATAGGATGATGTTCCAACAAGAAGTGACTTACCCACCACATCTGGTAGTATAGAGGTTGAGTTACACAAATCCACCTCTGAGATTACCCAGGCCTAATCTGCCATGTTTTAAATCACATGCACACACAACACAATTTCCGTAATGACGTTGTTCTAACTCTAGAGGGACTTGTACTTTAGTTTTATTGGGACCTCTTCCCAGCGGGACCTGTTACACATAGTTTAGTCAGGCCCTGTGTGTGGAGTACCTATAGCAATACCCATTGCATGCATGTTACAATCATTTGGTGGACTAAAATTGATTTTCCCTTGAAATATCCTAGACCACACACGTGTCCTTTATTTCCCAGTAAAGCGCATGTCATTGGGACAACTGCCACTTTTCATCAACTCTTATGCAATCAATGCACATCACATCACTTGTACGCCACGATATGTGCTCTTTTAGTTCACATCTGCGTTGAGATATGATTTTCATTTCGTACGTATGGTAGGTAAATTCGCATGATTAAAGCTAGCTTTCATTTCATATTCATTATTATTCATTGTTTAAATTATGTATGCAAATTTATCACCATTAATTTTCATAATTATCCTATCACCCTAACCAAGTTACGCATGAAGTGCGGTCACTTCACTTTAAGTTGGGGGGAGGGATATCATTTTTATAAAATATTATTCGATTTTTCCACCCAAGTTTGTTAGATTGCATTAATACCATCCTTTAAAACTATAAAAAATTCTTTGTGTTTCCAATAAATGTGATTCCTTCCTTGAGATGAGCTAAGGTATAATATTTTCAATACTGGATTGAACTAAGATAAAGGGGATTGTGAGTATTGGTTACATAGAAGGCATTTTGAGAAGCAACTGAATTTAATGGATTTTGGGTGGTGGAGTTGAATTTGAACTCTTTGATGTTACAAGAATCAACAGAATAATGGGAGGTGATGTAATTCGTAGAGAACCATTTGCTCACAAGGAAATATTAGAGGATACGATGGTTATACCTCTATTCACTAAAGTAGGATGGCTGGACTATTTCTTGAAGTTGATAGAATATGATAATGATATGGCCAAGGATTTTGTAGCCACGTTAAAGTATGATGAAGCAACAATAAAGGGATTGGTGGTGGATGGCTCAAAGATGGCGATCGCTTAAGTAACAGGGTTAGCTCACAAAGGATCTAAGTACCCAGCTCGTGCAAATGCGGTAGCAGCAAGGGAAGCATTTTGTGAATGGGGCGAGAACCTGGATTCAACATCACAAGGTACTAAAAGACTTTCCCTTCCATTATTTTAGGGAAAATGTGTTGCTTATATTATCAAATACCTTAGCTGTGATGGCCGCCACAATATGTTATATACTGTGCATTTCAAGTTGTTGAATCACTTACGACATGACCAATTAGTTAATGTACCCAATTTTCTATACAACATGCTAAAAATAATGGCCTCCGAATATCAGAGGAAACAAATCGACACTACATTGTCTCAGATCATTGTCTGATAACCTTACTAGTTAAGATAAGTTTGAAAATTTAACATCCCCAGGTTGATTGGGATGCTTTTAAATATTGCAAAGAAATCATTGAGTTACTTGAGGCACCTGAAGCAAAAGATGAACCCTTACTTGGGCCTAAACTAGAAGTTGATCTGGAGCATGATGAATTTGAAAGAGAAGATTCCCCTGTTACACCATATTCTTCACCTACCCGCAACCAAAGTGGGACCAAGAAATATGATATATTGGTTGCGGTAGCACAGGAATCCTCATCTTCCAAAAAACCTAGAGTTAGGAGAAGTACTGCGTCAACATCCTCAAAAAGGAAAAGAAAGAAGAAAGGAGTTGATAAGCAGGAGAATGTTGTGAAGGAAGAAGATGAAGGCAGGAAGAAAGGGAATAAAAGAGGAAAGGAGAGTAAAGTTACACAGGAAACCACTACTCCCTGACACTCAGGAAGGCTAAAAAGATAGAGAATTGAGAAGAGAGACATGGAGGAACCATTCCAGGAAGGAAAGGTTGGGGAACAACATCATATTCCATTGATGGTAGACACAAATACAAACAAGGGAAGAGATGAATCTAACAGTGTTTATGTTGAAAATGTTGATGTGCTTGCTAAAAGGAGAAGATATATATCATCTTCCTTTGAATTTGATTCAAAGGATGTTTTCATTACCAAGAATACCAAAAGAACAGTTCCTAGTGACTCTCTTAGAGAAGTTTTTGATGCCATAGGTGATAACAGTGATGGTTTTAATTTTGAAGAAGAAAAGGAGTTGTTAGAGGATGGAAACATAAGGAAGGAACTTCAAGAAGCCATTAATAGGATACAACAATTGGAAGAACAAGTAAAAGGGTATGAATAAAAAGAGAAAGAAAAGGAAATGAGAATTAAGGAGCTGGAAGAGAGTACAAACCCACGACCATGGAAATAAATTGGACTTATTTGCATAGTTGGCCGAAGGTAAAAAGGGAATTGAAACTGATTTGAATTTACAATCCCCTATTGCAAAAACACTAGCTTACCATACTATGTTGTCTTTAGGCTTTGAATTGATGAAAACTACTTCTCAATTTCGGCAGGAAAAAGAAAACCGGGAAAAAGAAAAGCAAGTCTTGAATGAAACTAAGAATTTGGAGTTGAAAAGACTAGAGGAGAAATTGACAAAAGTGGTCAATAGAGCTATCCAAATAATTGAATGTAGACCTCCGTCTAGGGTATATGCAGTGTTCTTAAAGGAAAAAATTCCGAGTTTTCAATTCAATAAGTTTGTTAATTACTAGCCCTTTTTCTTTGGATAAGAAACATAGTTTTCTCACTTTTTTCAACAAGATTAGTTTAGAAGAGAAAGACTAGTTATGTGAATATTATTTGCATAATTATGTGATGGAAGAAGATACTGAATGGAATCCATTGATTTATGTTGAGGATTTTCAAGTGAGAGCTCTTGCATCTTACTTCAGAAATGAACAACTCCTTGGTGAGTTAAAGGAGAAATATGAGGAACAAGAGAAAACAATGGCACTGCAGATTAGAAAGGATGCAATGAATCCTGATATAGTCATTACTCAATGGTTAAGACTCCTTTCTCAGAAGGGGCTAGGGAAAATAATGATAGACTTAAGAATCAAGGATTATAGAAGGATTCAACAATTGGCAGTGATCACTCTTCAGAACTGCCTGGTACATGTGAGGAATAGATGGGACAATCTGACTCCAACATTGCAGAGGAAGGAGCTTCACTCCCTCTACAATTTTATGAGCATGTTTGAGAGGTTACACAAGTATATTGAGATCTCAGGAATGAGGGGAGTGGAGTGGGTTCCACTGACTTACCACCCTCCTATCCTACTTCACCCAATTCCACATTGGACTAGATAGATTATTGATCAGGACATGAATGCAGAATTGGAGAAGATGAATAGGCTTGAATGTTATAATGGTTTCTACCTCAAATAGGGACAGAGAGTCAACACAGTCATGGATCTCAGAAAAATTTCTTTGTTTTACAATCTTCTCCCCTAGGTGATTTAGTTTGATATTTTTTCTTGAGGACAAGGAAAATGACAAGTTGGGGGGAATGATGGGTCTAGTTATTAGTATCTTTTTGCTGCTTTTCATATACTTATAAGACACTCTACCTATGTTTTTAAAGTATCTTTTAAGATAATACTTCAATAATATGTCATCCTTTCATACATACCTTGCAACCTTGAACCCATTTTGTGGAAATAAAATATGGTGAAAATACTTGTAGCATTGCATGATTTAATTATGGTGGTTAGTTGCATATGTTTGTATATGGATTAATATCTTTGCAACTTAGCATGTGGTAACAAGGAAGGAGTATTTGTAGCAAGCACCAAAGTAGCAGAAAAGGGGATTAATGAAGTTCAAGCTATTCAAAGTGCAAGAAGTTGTGGAGCTGAGCATGGTCATTATGGAAGGAATAAATGCTGGAAGATCTCTGTTCTTGAATGTTGGATGTTTTACTATGTGTTTCACATGCACGTTGTCCTTATTCAAATAGGTCTCTTTTTCCTTTTCTAGTTAGATGAATAAGTCAATCATTATTCCATCTCCTCGTATCTAGGAATGGGATTTATGATTGTAGTTAGTTAGTTAGTTGGTAGTTCGAATACGACTCTCCTTGTTTTGTATAAAGTCAAGGGATGAGTTCATAGTTCAATTAGTTGATTTTGTTACAAGTTACTAGTAGTTGGTAGTTTTCCAATTATTCAAAGACATGTTGTTACAATGATATTATGAAATAAAATCTGCAAGAAGGATTATGTCTGATATTTGGTGTTATGCAATGAATGGAGTTGTATGATTCATGGATGAGTGAGAATCTAAGTTACATATGGTTTTAAGTTAAGTGAGGTAGTATTCTGAGCTGGCCACTCAGGTACTATTCTTCACTTTAATTATCTATTTGTTCATTTATGCATTTCCAGTAATTATGTTTTTATTATTTTACATGCACAATGCAAGTGGAATGGTTTATGGCTAGTTAAAGTTGTAGTTGTTCTTGAACAAAGATAAAACATACTTCTCCAAAGATTAGGAACAATTATTTTGTCATTATAAGTAGTTTTAGATTAAGTTTGCACTCACAAATCTTTAGCAGTCACCTACAACTTATGTTGCAGGTACTTGTAGCCACTAGGTTATGTAATCATTTTCATAGTTTTTACAATTTTGTCAAATTCCGACAAGGTATAATAGTTTGAATAAGTTTGTGTAGAGTAATTTAGGTTAACATGAGCCTGTGAAGGAACATATAGTGTTGTACCATCAAAATTTTATGCTCCTTGGTTGATAATTTAATGTAGGCTTGCAATGTCAAGAAGACTGTTCAGCTTGGCACACCCTTGAATTGTGTAAAATTTACCAAGTCCATAAGACATTAGTTTTCCTCATCCAAATCGAACAAAGCATTATCATTAATGAAATTCATAAGATCAAATCAGATATCCTTCACAACTTGGGAACCCCAAAACTTATCTAAATCATTGAGCGGGGTGTTGAATTCCCCCATAACCATCCAATTCTGAAAAGATAATTGAGATTTAAAAATGTGCAAGCCATCCCAAAAATGCTTCAGAGCACATTTCGAGTTAGGAGCATAGATATTAGAAATCACCCATGAGAACTTATCTATGGGACATGAAAAAGAGGTAGCAACATGATTATAAAAACCAAACAGATTAGAACTAGAAACCACCTTAGGATTCCAAAAAGTTGCCACACCACCTGAAGCCCCATCAGAGTCAAATGCATGAAAACTACAATCCTTAAACAACCTATTCTTAATTTTTTCCACTTTCTCCACCCCCATCTTAGTCTCCTAAATCAAGATGATATCAGGATGATGATCTCTTACATGATTAGCAAGAAGATACTATTTGTGAGGATTATTTAATCCTCAGATGTTCCGGGAAATGATCTTCATAAAGAAGTCTGCAATTAGGAGCCCTTGAGGCCCATCTCAAGCAGAGTCGCCTGCGAACCATCAACTATATCAAGTTTGGTCTCTTTCTCCCAAAGTTGTTGCAATGAGGGTCTCCCTCTACCTCTCAGCTCAGAACCACAATCCATCTTCAAACGGTTTCTTGTAGCCATATCTGCCAAAGGAGAAGTAAGTTTCTTCCTATTCCAATTTTTAGAAGCTGAGTGAAGAGGATCCCCAATCTCCACCACCAGAGAATGAAAAGAAATGTTGGGAAATTTATGCCTCAACATTCAAGTTTCCCTTGAATACTTGACCGATTTCTCCATGTTTATGGCACTTACCGCCA
>CM021110.1:14528735-14546660 GCA_007115665.2 Sequoiadendron giganteum | reverse complement strand
TGGGGGATACTCTGTGCCTGCTTCCATTTTATGGTACAATTGTGTGTGTCTTTGGAGTGATTTTGAATTGAAATCACTAAGGCACTGCTGTCTTAGATGCCTATCTTGATGACAGACCGAACTCCTTATCCCCAACAAGAAATAAAAACTTTGACAGAAGAGGTGAGCACCATCTCTTTCTCTGACACTATTGAGACCACTCCTTCATCCACCTTCAAAACCCCAAAGGCAACCACCCTTGAAGCCACAACTGAGTTCTCCACAAGAGAACTAGTCAAATTAGTTACCTTCTTGAAGGGAGAAGAAATAACATTCGAGACCATCTTTAAAGGAGTCACCTTCTCAGGTTCAACCACCACAAGAGCCAAAGATTTATCAACCACATCCTTAACCACACCCAACATAGGCTCCTCTTCCACCACAATAGAGGCATTGAAATCAACCTGCATAGAGAAACCATCAACTACCACAATAGGGATGACCCCAACCTTCTCAGGTTCGGCCACCACAAGAGCCAAATATTTTTCAACCACAACCTCAGCCAAACCCAACACAAGCTCCCCTTTCACCGCAACAGAGGCATTCAACTCAGCCTCTATAGAGAGACGATCAACTTCCACAACAAGGGTGATCCCATAAATATGCAAAGCAGGGCTGACATCCCCAGGAAAAGCAACAATAACCTCACACTTATCACTAGGACCCAACCCGAATTCCAACACAACAACAATCGAAGGCTCAACAATACTCAACAAAGCCCTAGAATCATGACACCTTCCAATGTCCTTCCAAACTTTTGTAGGAAAAATAGTATCCAGCTTAGGGGTCAAGACCTTTTGGGGAGGATTCATGGGATCCAATGGACATTTTTTCACCCAATGACCAACCTTCTTATAGTGAAAACATGCAAAAGGGATAGACTCAAACTCAATCGCCTGTTCCTAGACTCCCTTTGAATTAATCTTGATAGCAACCGACAAATCAATAGATTGATCCATAATCACATAGAGTCGAGCATAAACCAACCGATGCCTCAAAGGAGTTAAATGGTCAATGGATAACATGAGCCCAAAGGTACTAGCAATACCTTTAAAGACTTGCTCATCCCAAAATTTGAGAGGGAGCCCAGGAAAACACACCCACACATGCACTAAATCGAAAGAGCAATATTTTGGATTGAAGCTTGCCTCCCATTTCTTTAGCCCCAAAGTAGACTTGACAATAAGCCATGCCCCCCCACCAAGACCTTCAAAAGGTATTCCTCACAAGAGATTGTAAAAGAGAAGAAGCCCTTGGCAAGTGCAACTACCTTCACCTACCCCTTCAGATGCCAACGATTCTTTGAAAGGTTACGAACCAGGTCGATATTAGGATGGGCCCCCAAAAAGTTGCCCACCAACAATTGCTCCATAGACATGATACCCTTCTCAATAATACAGTCCGACACCGAGACAAAATACTCACTAGATGAAGGGTTAGTGAAGAAATC
The DNA here is from genome assembly GCA_007115665.2 of Sequoiadendron giganteum. NCBI lineage: Eukaryota > Viridiplantae > Streptophyta > Pinopsida > Cupressales > Cupressaceae > Sequoiadendron > Sequoiadendron giganteum. The sequence goes on along the minus strand of CM021110.1, from coordinate 14,545,171 downwards.
CATCAGAGGAGAAGAGCTCTTTTCCTTAAGCTTCGACCCAAATAGATTTGACCAACTCATCCCCTCCAAAGAAGAGTCAACAACTTTATGACCGACTCCCAAATCATCAGAAACAACCTTAGGAGCCACAAAAAGAGTCCCCACGTTGCCAAGGGAAGTACCATCATGAACCAAATTGCCAAAGACATGAAGCACTTTTGGAATATTCGATGAAAAGGACCCACAAGTAGTCCCATCCATCAGACAACCGTCCGACACCCCCTTAACGTCAGCCAAACCTCCGCTATTAACACCGGCTTCAATAACAGGACTTCCCGCCTTGAACAAATTTGAAAAAACCTTACCCACAACACCACCCGCAGCTCCACTTGATGATGGCTCCATTATGATTTACTTTCCTAGTCTATAAGTTGTTTGGGTATAAAAACATATTTTATAAGATTATGAGTCGGTCTACCTTCATTATAAATTTTTTTTCAAGGACATTTTAATTGTGTTTAGTTGCCCACTTAGTTGGAAACTTTCTTTCTTGGTAATTAGTCCTATTGATATTGTTATATTTGAATCTATAAGACAAATAGTTATTAATAATTTTTTAAAGGAAAGTGGTATTGTTTTCTTTAATAGGTTATAATCTGGACTTTAAAAATTATTGTTCAAGTACTTTATACTAATATCCATTCTAAGTTGCCACACCATCAAATCTTATGCATGATGCTTTGAAGACCGATCAATAACTAGTAGAACAATTAAACAAGATACAAGATTAGATTGCTCAATTGGTAGTTGATTAGGAAGAGATAATGAATCATCTCATTTCATTACAACCATGCAAGCTACTTGCTCTACCTTACATGATAAGGAAAAAATTAGTAGGAACACATTCCACTATATATAGACCATGTATCGAGGCATGTAAATGATGCATTTCAAGCTTAGTGTGGACTCCATCATGCCCATTATTAAAGAACAAATATTTTTGCTGGTTGTTGATCTTGAATGAATAATTTTACTTCAAATATTCAATTAAATTATTTTTTGTGTTAAAACAATTATTACTATGAACTATTGTTATGTTCTCTTATTTTCTTTGTAAACAACTTTTTTCAATACAAAAAATACCACAAATGACTACATATCAACTTGTTAAAAAACTAAATGAAAATAAAACAAATTAAATTAAATAAAAAGACATACATACAAACATATAAATCAATTTTTTTACCATAACCATCCAATCATTTATACGGAAACACCCAATAAATAAGACCTAATTTGACCCCCATATAAGGTAACACCTTTACACCCTTTTACCTCATGAAGTGGATGGCTCCAAAGTTTTCAATCAATAAAGCACATATGTACATACTTTTTTGTAAATGCAATTACAAGTCAATTTCATGCTTATATGGTTGTGTGTTTGTTACAACATTAGATAGTCATTCAATCGATATAGACATAGACATAGACATAGACACTTCAAAAACTTTATTGAAAAAATTGGTTGGTATGGACACAAACACTTGAAAAAGTTCCAAATATGATATTTATCTCCAATTAACCAATAAAAAAAAATCACAGTACTAACTTAAGACAAAACAAAAATCAATTTCATAAAAAACATACCTTAACCTAGACATCAATCTCAATGCAAATAATTCCAAAATCTAAATAGTTCATCAATTGTCTCATCTCAAGTGGCTGATAGCAAGTACATCCAAACCTTTTTGACTTACTATGGGGGGAAAGAGTTTGTTCATGGCATTCCTTATCATTCAATAAGGTTTTATCTTAAAGTAAAGAAACTATCATATTTGCAATTAAATAAAACTCCTTGGCAAATAATATCATCCCTTTGGTGGCACGTCGCTTTCAACTGGTCCTCCTTTATCCAAAATGGATTGCATGCATGGGGTGGAAAGAGAAATGGTCGTAAGTTCCAGAATGGAAAATTGACTGGCCACCCAACGGAGATTTCTTGTTCTGTGACGTCCCAGTCTCGAATCACAGGGGGGCCGCTTCCGCTCCACAACAGTATCACTTACATCATGTGAAGTCTGCATATGAATCAGCAACGGGAAATGGGAATCCCGTTTCATTTGACATTCATCTCAAGGCTGAAAAGGCAGTGAGTGGTGGCCATTGCCTCTGATGCTGCAAATGAATGTGAAGGTGATCAGAAGCGTGACTCTTTCCTTCTTTTATTCATTGCTTGCTATGGTCCCCCGCCTTCCACACGGGAACCTTTGCTCCATTCGCCCTCACCAACTCAGTGGGGCCCAAGTTCTGTCCATTGTAGGTAGTTTAATTGATAGGTGTCAATGGCTTGTGTTTGCGTTATACAATCTATGATGAATAGTATAAATGCTTGTTGTTTAAACTGTGAATGTCTTTTTGAATTGACGTTTTGAATCACACACAGTGATCCATCATCAGGAAGAGGACAATGGAAAATTGAATCACACAGTGATCAGGAAGAGAACAATTGAAAATTAATGGATCACTATGTGTGATTCGAAACGTCGATTCAAAAAGACATACACAGTTTAAACCAGAAGCATTTATACTATGTGCTATTTTTAATAATATTCGATACATTCAAAAGTAAATTTTGGTCAATAAATTTTTTGTCACTTTTTGGTATGGATGGGATGTAAAATTACTATTAACTTATTGCATGATGTTTAAGTATAGTAGTTTTTGGGTTGGAATGTGGTGTCTTGTGGGCTTTAAATTTGATGGTCATCTATGATTGTCGAGTAAGTTTTTACAAACAGACTGATGTATTATGTTTTCTTTTTCTAATGTAGTTTTACAATATTTCACATTGTCATTTGTTTTAGTTATAACATGATCATGAAGAGATAAATTGTGAGTTATCAAGGTTCTGAGTTGGCTTGGTTTTTATGTTCTTACTTATGTTGCTCTATTATCCTTGTCATCCTTGCATCGTATCGTTCTTTGGACTAGGAGATCTTTGTATTTATTGTGATTTTTCTTTGTCGTCTCTCTTTTAGGCAATTTCTTTTGCTTTTCGCTCCTTAAATGATTTTCATCCATTGTGGCCTCACATTTGATGTTGGGGTTGCTAGCTTTGACACTCAGGAAAATGGCTCTCAAATGCTTGGAAAGTTTACATCAAAGGTGGTTCACAAGGCGATTTCTCTTGCTCTTATGTTATTAAGAGGTCTTACTTAATAATGGAGTGCAATTTATACTAATTTTTCTCAATATTACACATTTTTCCAATGTATAATTGACATTAAATACTTATCCTAGTGTTACACACAACATACAAGTGGCCCTAAGAATATTTAGCCCCATGTGATGCATGCATCCCTAGATTCTTTAGTTTCATCATAAATAAAAATTAATTATACATTATTAGCATTATGCAAGGTGTACAACATACCTTTCCCAACATGCCAAATATGCCTTTTCCATGGATGTATATTGATCTCATATACAACCAAGGTCCTAATTGAGTAATAAATGACTCTCTCTCACCCTTAATCATCATATTATATTAGAATGGCTCCCAAATAATATTACGTAGTTGAAATATAAATTAGAAAGGGTTTGTTTGGTGTATGTGCCATGAGAATCAACATATTTGTGAGATATTTCTTAAGTTGATCAAAGGCTTGTTGATACGATTTTCCCAATGAAATTTTATATTTTCTTCGAGAGATATGAGAATGGTTGACGCTTGTAAGAAAGTTGAGCAATAAATATTTGTATGGCTTGGAGTTTCCCTCATAGACTATGGAGTTTCTTAATACATTATGGTGGAAGAATCTAGGTTATTGCGTTAAATTATGCATCATCCACTTCCATACCTCTTCTAGAAACAATGAAGCCCAATAGATTACATGGTGTTACAATAAACACAAAATTAGTAGGTTTAGGTAGACCTTGTATTCTCCTAATCTTTGAAAGATGTACCCTCATAGTCTTTGACAATATGATGGAGCATATCATGAAATATAAATATCATTTCCCACTAGTATGTTGCCTTGAAATTATTCGAGCCAAAAGACATGAGTTGATAGCAAAAGGTTCGCTAAGGAGTTATGCATTTTTTACTTTGATGCTTGGGCACTATTTACATTTGATTATAGTTGGAAAATCCATGCATAAGTAATAACATTTCATGTCTTTTGGTAAGAATGACTATCATGTCAATATTAGGAAAACATAAATCATCTTTCAAACATGCCTTGTTGATGTCAAGGAAGTATGTGCATACACAAATACCCTTATGCTTCTTGCTCACATGAACAATGTTAGAAATCCATTCTAAATAATTGATTGGATGAATAAACATAGCTAAATTATTTTTTTTTGCAGTTATTCCTCAACAAGGAGAGTTATCTTAGAATGCATCTTTCTCAATTTATGTTTTATTGACTTAGAAACAAGATGCACAATGAGATGGTGCACCGCAAGAGATGGATCTAAACTAGGCACGTCCATATAAGACTAGGAAAATACATCTAAATATCCTTCAATTCATAGCAATGAAAGCTTCCTTCTCTTCAATATCTAAATTTGATGCAATTTGAGGTACCTTATGATTTTCTTTTGTTCCAAGATTAATAACCAAGGCTTCTTCAACTAATGATGCAAACTTATCTTGTAGTTGAACAAGTTCTAGGGGAAGGTTGAGTTCATTTTCCATTGACACCCCTAAGGTATTATCATCAATACATTATATTCCTTTATTTTTCTTCATTCAATACTACCCCAGAGAGGTTTTCACTAGGGGACATTTTTTAAAATTTTAATTTTTTTTAAGGAACTCTTCCTAGTCCTCGTATTGACATGCATAGAGATCAAATTCTAAACCTTTCTTGTGATCTCCTCATGGAATGTTACCTCAAAGTCCCATAAATTTGGTGAGTGCTTCATCATTTTGAAATGCATATGATTTCACTGGTTCCAATTAATAAGCTTATGGTATTTAAGTTCAAAGTCAATAGTGAAAATAGAGGTTTCATGGAAAAGGTTGGTTGAGACAAGATCTTGGTACAGGTCATGAATGGATCTCGTTTCAAAATTTTCAGTATGAAAAGAAAAATTCCCAATAATCTTAGAAGTATCAAGTTGATATTTATATATTACTCATTAAAATTCCTATATCCTAACCCCCAAGTTTCTATATTATCATATATAGGTATACATTCTATGGTTCCTTGTTCATGAAGTCTAAATATTTTTCCTTTATATTTCATGTTCTTACATGTTTTGTTGTGTACAATATACTCATTGTTTTTGAAGCAAGATTTAAGATTTTCATCATCATAGAGCCAATAATCATTTGCATAGGTTTCAATATTTTCGTCTACAAGGAAACCATGTTGAATTCAAAATTAGTTGATCAATACTACAACAAGGAATTTTCTTTTCACTAATTTATGTTAGTCCTACTGTGAGATCGAGGAGAAAGATGAATCTTACCTACATGAAAGGAATCTTAGATCTAGTATTCTCTACAACCTTTATCAATTATCTTGATATGTGTTTTAGGATGTGGATGTAAGGTTATCGATTTATGTAGGATGCTGGTTTTTTCGCTTCAATTATTAGAGGTGATTTAATGATGGGGAAATAATTAGCTCAATTATTAGAGTTGATTTAATGGCGGCGAAATAATTAGTTTTACGATCTAGTACCCTTTGAAAATTTTATAATATTAAAAAGGTTGAGAATTGGTGAGAATAATTATTTATATTTTTTAATGAGAAAACTTGATGCATTGATGGAAAGTGGAAGTAACAAATTACATGGCATGGATCCAAGAGTGACCTAAGAGGATGTTATATGGAAGATAAAGATTAATGAAATGTCATAAAGTTTGTTACATAATAGGGACAACCTCAATGAGAAAATGTATTGTCCTTATTAACTTTTTTTATTTATTATCATAAGCCTTGGTAGTAATAGTTTTTGGATCTAAGGAATTTTTTGAGTAATCAAGATGTTCCACCAATCTCATTTGAAGTGAATTTCTAAAAACTTGATCCATTATATACAAGGAATTTCACTTTATGTTTTCGGATGAAGGAGTTGATGTACAAACTTGGAGGTTATGATATGGCCCTATGAGAGGCATGCCATGTTGACTTAATGTGAGGTGTTGCTTTGATTATTAGTGTCCCATGAGAAATTTAAATTGTGATGAATCAATACTGTTTGGGACTCTTAACTCCTACAAGACATATACACTTAAAGTTGAGATTGATACCAATAACTAAATGTGTAGAATTTAAATAATTAAAATACATATACTTAGCTTTAGATTTGATGTTGATATGACTATTATATATATTATAAATGATTCTTCTTGATGTTAGAACCTTGTGATGTGTTAGACAAATTACTCTTAAATTAATAAAATGATAAACACCTTTAAGGAGCTTGCTATGTGAGTGTCATGTTCTCCTTAGTTAAACTTAGTAGGTTGATTCAATGGCTTGTGAATAAAGCTTGAAGACAAGCAACCATACAATATTCCCATCAATTGCTAAGTATGTAAATATTTATTTGGCAGTAAGTGCTAACATGTTCTCTTTGAATAATGCAAAAAGTAGTGAGTGAGAGCAAGATACTAGATGTACGTTAGATGGTAATAATGAAGTAAGACTTATCATTTATACAACACAATAGAATATATTTTTAAAAATTTATTAGGTTGAAAAGGAATGACTAGTTGGAAGAGGATAACATGGGGCCAATTTTAAAAATTGAATTTAAAAATGAAGGGGTTGCAACCAAGTTCAATTTCACACCACAAAATCAAACTAGGGTGGAAAATACAAAATTACAGATCAAGTTTGAATGTTTGTGATGTGGAAAATCAAAATCAATCAAGGCTCAAGTAACTTGCCAACTTTTATGTAGAAATATGTCACTTCTATGCTAGTTGTTACACAAAGGATAAACCAAATCAAAATAATGAATGGAAATGCTATCAAAACTTACTTATGTTGCTATCAAGGTTATGGGTTGGCTTGGTTTTTATGTTCTTACTTATGTTGCTCTATTATCCTTATTATCCTTGTCATCTTTGCATCGTATCGTTCTTTGGAGTAGGAGATCTTTGCATTTATTGCGAGTTTTCTTAGTTCCCTCTCTTTTAGGCAATTTCTTTTATTTTTTTTCTCCTTGAACGATTTTCATCCATCGTGGCCTCACATTTGATGTTGGGGTTGCTAGCTTTGAAACTTAGGAAAATGGCTCACAAATGCCTAGCAAGTTTACATCAAAGGTGGTTCACAAGGCGATTTCTCTTGCTCTTGATGTTAGTAAGAGGTGTTACTTAATAATGGAGTGCTATTTATACTAATTTTTCTCAATATTAAATATTTTTCCAATGTATAATTGGCATTAAATACTTATCCTAATGTTACACACAACATACAAGTGTCCCTAAGAATATTTAGCCCATGTGGTGCATGCATCCCTAGATTCTTTAGTTTCACCATAAATAAAAATTAATTATACATTATTAGCATTATGCAAGGTGTACAACGTACCTTTCCCAACATGCCAAATATGCCTTTTCCATGGATGTATATTGATTTCATATACAACCTTGAGGTCCTACTTAAGTAATAAATGACTCTCTCTCACTCTTAATCATCATATTGGAATGGTTCCCAAAGAATATTACCTAGCTGAAATATAAAGTAGAAGGGTTTGTCTGGTGTATGTGCCATAAGAATCAACATATTTGTGAGATATTTCTTAAGTTTATCAAAGGCCTGTTGATACGATTTTCCCAATGAAATTTTATATTTTCTTCGAGAGATATCAGAATGGTTGACACTTGTAAGAAAGTTGAGCAATAAATATTTGTATAGCTTGGAGTTTCCCTCATAGACTATCGAGTTTCTTAATACATTATGGTGGAAGAATTTATGTTATTGCCTTAAATTATGCATCATCCACTTCCATACCTCTTCTAGAAACACTAAATCCCAATAGATTACATGGTGTTACAATAAACACAAAATTAGTAGGTTTAGGTAGACCTTGTATTCTCCTAATCTTTGAAAGATGTACCATAATATTTTAGGATTTTCTTCTCTATATTTGGAATTTCCTATTAACATATCACCCTCATAGTCTTTGACAATATGATGAAGAATATCATGAAATATATATATCATTTCCCACTATTATGTTGCCTTGAAATTATTCAAGCCAAAGGACATGACTTGATAGAAAAATGTTCCCTAAGGAGTTATATTTTTTTTTACTTTGATGCTTGGGTACTATTTAAATTTGATTATAGTTGGAAAATCCATCCATAAGTAATAATATTTCATGTCTTTCGGTAAGTGTAGTGTAGTAAAATGCATACCCTTGCATTTTCACACTTGTTTGGGCCCGCCTTGCTTTATATATCTTTATTTATGTCTTAATTGGTCCTATTTGGCATCCACAAGCCCAATAAATGATATCTTTTTATGGCTAATCTTGACAAACATGAAAGGATAAATGATAATTTTATGATTTTGGTTGTGTGTCCCTGATTTTTAGACCAAGACTAAGATGCCACCTAGGGTGTCTTTGTCCCCCAAAGATCTATGGACCCTTAAAAGGTCCCTTTTTGGAGTCTATGCCCCGAGTTTCAAGCCTTGGGACTAAGACACCACATAGGGCATCTTAGTTCCCCTTAAATTATTTTTTAGGATTTAATTTCAAATCTTGGCGAGATTTAGCCTCCTTTAATTAATGATTTCATATGTCATCTTGTTGTGGTGTAATTTAAGGATATTAAGCATGGATAAGTATAAATACAAGGTTGTTTCACTCATTTTTAATCTAACGAGCAATCAAGTGACCTAAGAATTTTGTGAGAGAATTCATAATAGAAAATTGGAGTTCACAAGAGCATTCAAGAGTAATTCACCAAGCATTTTGAGCCATCATCAAGATTCAAGCATCATGTAAAAGATATTCTTATATCATGTGTGTTTTTGAGCTAACATTTGTGATGTAGGGTTTTGATTCAAGCAAGCAATTCAAGTCAATATCTATCAAGCATTCATTTGATTCAAGATCTACATTCAAGCTAGCCACTTCATACAAGCTTGCAGATTTCATAACAAGGGTTTGGTGAGTTACAACATAGCAGTTTGTTCATTCATCATTTCCCTTCATTATTTCATTTCATTCCAAGGTTTAATTACCAACAAGGGGTTTGACCAAGGCAAACCCCCATTTAGTAACAATCAACAAGTGTTTTTTCTCTTGTGTGTTTATGTTTGCAAATTTAGGTTGAAGATCATTTGAAGTGCAAAGCTGTAAAGTTACAAAGTTGCATTGCAAAATTGTCATCTTCATGGAAAGTCACCTACAAGCCAGATTTGGAGGTTTCAGGACCCGAGATCTAATAAGAAGGAAGTGTAGACATTGAACCTCAGGATCACATTTTGAAGTTGCAAAAAATCAGATCGGGATTAAGTCGGCAGTAATGGCATCTTAGTCCTCCAAGTGGTATTTTGTAGAGATTCTTTCAGATTTTGTTTTGACATTTGAAGATTCTACATCTGCCTCAAAAAACAATAGCGGGATAAGACAACAATAAGGGCGTCTTTGTCCTCCCTATAATATTTTGACAACATTTTTGTATTTCCAGAATCCTTATCACATTTCCAGACTTCCTAGGTACATACATCCTAACTTGTTACTTAGTTTTGTCATTTGCACTCATTATTTGGTTTGCATTATTAGGTTTTGTGGGTTGAATATCATGTTGTCTTTTCCAAGATTTTCCTTGGTGGTGAACCCTTCAAAGCCTAAGGAATCTTCCTAGGTCTCCTTTGTTGAGAATTGACTCACCTTTGTGTTGATAGTCAATCCAATTTGGGATCCTAGGTTTTGTTGAATGAACCAACCCCCTATAGAGAAAAAAATGAGGATTAGGGATTCCTTTCTTGTATTGCGAGTCCCTTCTCCTCCAAATATTTTGCCCCATAATTCATTATGGTGAACTTAACATTCTGGACATTCATTTTTCTGTTTTGGAGTTCATTAAGGTCCTAGATCTAGGTTGCATTCATTCTTGCATCGCATCTTGCATTAGTGAAAGTGCATCTAGGGTTTCTCACATTTTCATTAGTGAAAGTGCATATAGGTTGCATTTTTGCTTTCTTGCATCATCTTATCTCATTGAAAAACTGAAAAGTGCATTGCCAATCATCCTAATTACATTGTTATTGCATTCAAAATTGAAAAAATCGCATTCAACTTTGCATTCAATTGCTTGTCATTAGTCACATTTTCTTGCATTCATTTTCACACTTTTCTGTTTCTAAACATCAGTTCCCTAAGTAGGCAACCTGGGAACACTGTAAACAATCCAAATTTTGTTTTTTTTTTCTAAAAAAAGCCTCTACTGGGACTAAAACGCCCTTACTGGCGTCTTAGTCCCTTTGTGGGTTTTTGACTTAGAACCCTATCTGTAATGTTTGTTTTCAATTTCAGTTTCTTGAACCTCAAAATCTCATCAGTAGGAACAAGATGCCCTTACTGGCATCTTAGTCCCTGTTGAATTTGACCTTGCAATTTTTAGGGTTTTAAAATTACTCTTTTTTAGTTTTGTTGGCTTCTTTCAAATTTTTGTTACAGTTTGTAGAATTTTTGTTATTTTAATTTCTTTCATTTCAAGTGTACTTGTAAGCATAGAATATTATGTTCATTGCACTTTCTTTGGTTTGTCCCTTGCATGAGTTGTACTAATTGGTGTCCTACTACTAATATTGTGGTTAGACGAAGGGCGAGACTCATGACATCCCACGATAAAACACTCGCTATGGATCTTGGGTTATCTAGCTCTCTTGCTTCTAGTGTTGGTACTAGTTCACTAGGTATGGAACATACCTTTGATAACTCTTTTTTTATGCCTACTTATCCTACATGTGCTATGCCAAGTCTTCAAACAATTGTTGATCATATCCCTCAAGAAAACATAATGAAAATACATGAAGACCTATCCCATTTACAAGATAGCGTGAGTACTAAAAACATTTCCAACACTGTTATACCCGCCATAGATACTATTCACCGCATGATGTTTGTGATGAAGGGCTGGAAGTTGTGTGTAATATAGCTCAAATATTTGGAAAACACCTTCCTTCCACCGCCAATGGTGCTCAAAATTCAAACAATGAGCAAAGCCAAGGAGGAATTCAAATCCCCCTACAACCATAACCTCCATTCCCACCTATAAAAATCCTCAAGTGACCACAACAATGCAACCAACTAGCAATGTCCTTCCTACCTCAAAAATTTACACTAGTGCTCCTTATACCTATGTGGCATCTAACCTTATATCTCCTTCCAACACATACACACCACCACCATATTCACCTCCATTCCAAACCACAAATAATGACCCTTTCATTAACCACCTTTTACAAAAAAATTCATCCCTTCAGCACCAAGTTTACACCATAAATTAAAATCAAAATGGTCCACCTTAATACTATGTTAGAAGCAATCCACTATCTTTGGAGATATTAAGAACTCTGGTGCCAGAAGGTATAAAGATCCCTAGATTTGAGGAATATGGAGAAAAGGGAAATCCTACTAGTCATGTTAATGCCTTGAATTCTTTATGTAGCGACTTTATCCTTGAGGAAAAACTTTTGGTTAAGCTTTTTCCTCGATCCTTGAAAGATGTGGCCTTGGACTGGTTTGCTACATTACTGAATAACTCAATTCATTCATTTAATGAACTTGTTGAAGCTTTTATTGACCATTTTCAAGTGCATATGGTTCCTAAAATGACATTAGATGATTTGATGATATGCAAAAAAAATGAGGGTGAAAAAGTCACTGACTTTATTTCACGTTACCAATCGCTTTATTCTCAAATTAGTGTGAAGATTCCCGATCCTCACCTTCAAAAGATGTTTATAGAAAATTTACAAATTAAGATACAAGACAACCTTACCATGATGAAATTCCCTTCCTTCATGCACTTGTGCACTGCCCTTCGAGATTATTATAATCTCATAGGTAGTCGTGAAACAAAAACCACCTTTACTCGTCCTGAAAAGTCCGAACCTTCAAACCAAAACACCTACCATCCTTTCAAAAGAAAAAATAAAAGTTTACTTCAACTAAATTCTACCTCCCAACCTACCCAACATGTTGATACCCAAGTAGTTTCTATTTAATAAAGAAGAGTAATCCTTTTATCTTTGGGGATCCGCAAAGACAATTTACTCACTTACCCAACACACTTGAAAATATCATGACTTAGCCAATAAACAAGAACATGCTTACCGTACCTCCCATTCGGCCTCTTGACCCTAGCAAGCTGTTACCTCCGAGCTTTAGACATAATACCTATTATGCTTATCACCAACAAAAATGACATGATATGAAACATTGCAAGTGTCTTAAACATCTTGTGCAAGACCTCATTGATTCTAATAATATTCAAATTAGAGGTGTGAATGACAATGTTAATAAATCTGTAGCTCCTCCTAACCAAAACTTGCAAATGTTTACCAATTCCATGCCTAACAATAATATTTCATTTGTCAAGGCTAGTGAAACTAAGCTTGATGTGATGAGCGTTGACATGGATGATGATAACATGAACAATAATGAATAAAATCCTAAGGATAATGATGAAAAAAATCCTATGGATACTAATGACCAAAGACCTATTAGTACAATGATAGGAGTGATTGACATCAAACCTCATAAACAACAAACCAAAATGCCTATTGACATTACTTTCTCTTTAGAAGAAACAATAAAAAAATGCACCTGATGGTCCTCTTTACATAGCCAGTAGAATCAATGACAAGCCCACTCTTGGGATTCTAATTGATCTCATCTGTGGAGAGAATGCGATCACAGAGGAACTCTTATATGTAAATGAAATTACTCAAGATAGATATGCTAAACTAACAACATGGATTAAAATGCATGATGGTTTTGCTCATGCTATGATGGGCTCAATCACACTTCCTTTACAAGTAGGACCAAAGAAATCAAATGTATCACTTTCTATCATCTCTAATTTAGATCAATTACATGTGAACTTAGGCTATAAATGGCTTCGCTCCATGAATGCATTCCCATCCATTGTCCATAAGTGCTTAAAGTTTCCAATTGGAAATGAAATATTCACTATGAACCATAGTGGCTTTAGACCTCCGTCTTCCCATGGAGATTTTTCCTTAGACTATTTTTGGCCTGAGCCCATGGAGCCTATAAGACCCCGTGAGGACTTCCTTTTCCTATCCTACCAAAAGTTTAAAGAAAAATGCATAACCAATCTATCCCTTGAAAATTTTCCTCTACCCATGATTTAACATTTTCCCCTTGAAGAAAACAATATTGAGCTTAAAGCCCTTTTGACTAACCAAGACCCATCCATAAAAAATCCCTTGCCTATTTCCTACAAAAGGAAAAGAGAGAACCAAACAAGTCCTAATCCGCCTCCTAAGAAAATTTATAAATCCAAAGAGAAAGTAATTGAACAACCTTCCATGGTTTCTTCCGTTCTTCCCTCTTAAGAAGAAAATGAACCTATGGTTGACAAACTCTCTCCTACACAAACACAACTTGAAAACCATAATAAAAGAAACAAAAATGCTAGAGAGCGTAGGCATAGATGTTGTGCTATCGCTCGCAAGATGAAAGAAGAAAACAACATAGAAAATGAAAATATGAATTTGACAGAAGCAATAAATAATGAGCCTCCTCCATCACCAAAACCAACATATCATATGCCTCCAACACAACAAGGACCAACACCTTCTATGGATATATCATTCGTCCTCCTGCTGTAGTTAACTTGGATGACGATGAAGAAACTGCTAAAATTGATGAGCAAGTAAATAATGAGTTGAAATTATTATTTTCCTCTTCTATGAGCTTAGACAATAACAACCATCATGATTATCCTAAACTGAGTGATTCACCACATGTTGAACCTGGTGATTCTCCTAGTAATACACTTGATGTTGTCCCTTTCACTAGTGATCTACATTTCACATTTACTGAACAAGACTGGGATGTAGATGACATGCTCGATGGTTGAATCACATGTATTTTACTAGTCTTTTGCATTATTTCCTTTTCTTTTTGGTTGATTGCATGTGTGTAATGTGATCCCCTGTGACATTCTATTTGATGATCTCTCTCTCTTTGTGTATTCCTCTACTTGTACCTACATTCTTGTATATGTCATAAGCCTTTGCATTTTCATTGGTATTTCTCCTTTAATTTATCCTTTCATTTTTGTCTTGTGTTTTCCTTTTGGGGATGACACAAGGCGTCAAGACACCCTATGTCTCTTCCATGTTTACCCAAAAGATCTTTCATTATCTTTTCTTATCCTTTCATTTTTGTCTTTGTTTTCCTTTTGGGGATGATGCAAGGTGTCGAGACACCCTATGTTTCTTATATGTTGACCCAAAATGTTTTTCTTTGTTTTCACTCTCTTTGTGTCATTCTTCCAATTCTATGTGTATTTGGGGAATGATGACAGTTCCGAGCTCTCTAATATCATTGCAACAAAGACAAATACTGACCCTAAATCCATAGATCCCTTATGTGTTTCTGGGGGGAAACCCTCTCTTCCTTTTCCTTTTCATGTTTGTCTGCTTTAATGTAGTTTCTCACAACATGGTGTTTAGTAATTTATTTAAAGTGGGGGTATACATTGGCATTATTTTGGCATGATTTCATTTGTAGTTTTTCCATGTTCCTTGATGTGATTTTCTTACTTCATGTGACGTGTTTTTCTCCTCGTGGTGACATTGGGAGTAATTTCCTTCAAGAGATTGATCTATCTTAGCATATTACATTCCTCTTAGTGGTGATGTGACACATTGCATTCCCTAAGTTGCGAATCTTTTATTCTTTAACTGGTCCTCTCTTGGAGACATTAGGAACAATGTCCCCTAAGATTAAGACCTCACACAAACTAAGTTGAATCCCTTCGAACATCCCTCTTTCTTATTGCATTGCATATTTGTGCCTTATTAAATTCGTGGAGGTATGTATTTGATATGGTTCCTTGGGGCTCACCTAGTGAACAACTAGCTTCACTAGCCCTTGTGAGTGTGCATTTTTATTTTCATCCTTATCATAGTAATTGGGGTATGACTTTGATATGGATCTCTTGGGGCTCACTTAGTGGACAACTAGCTTCACTAGCCCTTGTGAGCACATGTTTTTGTTTGCATAATGGACAACACGTTCCACTTGTAATTTTTTTTGGAAAAACAACCTAGACCTTGTCCACAGCGCGTTGGACGGCCAGTCGAAGGTTGATATGTTGCTTTTTTTTCTTTTTCTTTTTTCTATCTTTGATGGTGTATGTTGGCGATTTGGTTATGGCTTCATATATCATCCACAAGTGTGTTCCTTTGTGCCTATGTTGGTCTGTCATAGGATCTTGATCTTGGGGGCTTCGCCACCCTCTTGGTTATTGCCATCCTATCTTACTAGCATTCGTACATTTGAACCCCTCTTGATTGTGTGGTTGGCTACTTTAGTGTGAGTTTGAAGCAAGTTCATCCTCTCACTAAAGTGGGGGCTAAATGTAGTGTAGGAAAATACATGTACCCTTGCATTTTCACACTTGTTTGGGCCCACCTTACTTTATTTATCTTTATTGGTCCTATTTTGCATCCACAAGCCTAATAAATTATATCTTTTTATGGCTAATCCAAACAAACATAAAAGGATAAATGATAATTTAATGATTTTGATTGTGTTCTTGATTTTTGGACCGAGACTAAGATGCCAACTAAGGCATCTTTGTCCCCCAAAGATCTTGGGACCCTACTTTTAAAGGCACCTTAAAAGGCCCCTTTTTGGAGTTTGTGCCCCGAGTTTCAAGCCTCGGGACTAAGACGCCACCTAGGGTGTCTTAGTCCCCCTCAAGTTATTTTCAGGATTTAATTTCAAATTGGCGAGATTTAGCCTCCTTTAATTAATGATTTCATATGTCGGCTTGTTGTGGTGTAATTTCGGGATATTAAGCATGGATAAGTATAAATACAAGGTTCTTTCACTCATTTTTCATCTAACAAGCAATCAAGTGACCTAAGACTTTTGTGAGAGCATTCATAATAGAAAATTGGAGTTCACAAGAGCATTCAAGAGCAATTCATCAAGCATTTGGAGCCATCATCAAGATTCAAGCATCATGTAAAAGATATTCTTGCATTATGTGTGTTTTTGAGCTAACATTTGTGATGTAGGGTTTTAATTCAACCAAGCAATTCAAGTCAAGATCTATCAAGCATTCATTTGATTCAAGATCTACATTCAAGTTAGCCACTTCATACAAGTTTTCAAATTTCATAAAAAGGGTTTGGTGAGTTGCAACATAGAACTTTGTTTATTCATCATTTCCCTTCATTATTTCATTTCATTCCAAGGTTTAA
>CM021110.1:14348476-14528635 GCA_007115665.2 Sequoiadendron giganteum | reverse complement strand
ATTGTCCTTATTAACTTTTTTTATTTATTATCATAAGCCTTGGTAGTAATAGTTTTTGGATCTAAGGAATTTTTTGAGTAATCAAGATGTTCCACCAATCTCATTTGAAGTGAATTTCTAAAAACTTGATCCATTATATACAAGGAATTTCACTTTATGTTTTCGGATGAAGGAGTTGATGTACAAACTTGGAGGTTATGATATGGCCCTATGAGAGGCATGCCATGTTGACTTAATGTGAGGTGTTGCTTTGATTATTAGTGTCCCATGAGAAATTTAAATTGTGATGAATCAATACTGTTTGGGACTCTTAACTCCTACAAGACATATACACTTAAAGTTGAGATTGATACCAATAACTAAATGTGTAGAATTTAAATAATTAAAATACATATACTTAGCTTTAGATTTGATGTTGATATGACTATTATATATATTATAAATGATTCTTCTTGATGTTAGAACCTTGTGATGTGTTAGACAAATTACTCTTAAATTAATAAAATGATAAACACCTTTAAGGAGCTTGCTATGTGAGTGTCATGTTCTCCTTAGTTAAACTTAGTAGGTTGATTCAATGGCTTGTGAATAAAGCTTGAAGACAAGCAACCATACAATATTCCCATCAATTGCTAAGTATGTAAATATTTATTTGGCAGTAAGTGCTAACATGTTCTCTTTGAATAATGCAAAAAGTAGTGAGTGAGAGCAAGATACTAGATGTACGTTAGATGGTAATAATGAAGTAAGACTTATCATTTATACAACACAATAGAATATATTTTTAAAAATTTATTAGGTTGAAAAGGAATGACTAGTTGGAAGAGGATAACATGGGGCCAATTTTAAAAATTGAATTTAAAAATGAAGGGGTTGCAACCAAGTTCAATTTCACACCACAAAATCAAACTAGGGTGGAAAATACAAAATTACAGATCAAGTTTGAATGTTTGTGATGTGGAAAATCAAAATCAATCAAGGCTCAAGTAACTTGCCAACTTTTATGTAGAAATATGTCACTTCTATGCTAGTTGTTACACAAAGGATAAACCAAATCAAAATAATGAATGGAAATGCTATCAAAACTTACTTATGTTGCTATCAAGGTTATGGGTTGGCTTGGTTTTTATGTTCTTACTTATGTTGCTCTATTATCCTTATTATCCTTGTCATCTTTGCATCGTATCGTTCTTTGGAGTAGGAGATCTTTGCATTTATTGCGAGTTTTCTTAGTTCCCTCTCTTTTAGGCAATTTCTTTTATTTTTTTTCTCCTTGAACGATTTTCATCCATCGTGGCCTCACATTTGATGTTGGGGTTGCTAGCTTTGAAACTTAGGAAAATGGCTCACAAATGCCTAGCAAGTTTACATCAAAGGTGGTTCACAAGGCGATTTCTCTTGCTCTTGATGTTAGTAAGAGGTGTTACTTAATAATGGAGTGCTATTTATACTAATTTTTCTCAATATTAAATATTTTTCCAATGTATAATTGGCATTAAATACTTATCCTAATGTTACACACAACATACAAGTGTCCCTAAGAATATTTAGCCCATGTGGTGCATGCATCCCTAGATTCTTTAGTTTCACCATAAATAAAAATTAATTATACATTATTAGCATTATGCAAGGTGTACAACGTACCTTTCCCAACATGCCAAATATGCCTTTTCCATGGATGTATATTGATTTCATATACAACCTTGAGGTCCTACTTAAGTAATAAATGACTCTCTCTCACTCTTAATCATCATATTGGAATGGTTCCCAAAGAATATTACCTAGCTGAAATATAAAGTAGAAGGGTTTGTCTGGTGTATGTGCCATAAGAATCAACATATTTGTGAGATATTTCTTAAGTTTATCAAAGGCCTGTTGATACGATTTTCCCAATGAAATTTTATATTTTCTTCGAGAGATATCAGAATGGTTGACACTTGTAAGAAAGTTGAGCAATAAATATTTGTATAGCTTGGAGTTTCCCTCATAGACTATCGAGTTTCTTAATACATTATGGTGGAAGAATTTATGTTATTGCCTTAAATTATGCATCATCCACTTCCATACCTCTTCTAGAAACACTAAATCCCAATAGATTACATGGTGTTACAATAAACACAAAATTAGTAGGTTTAGGTAGACCTTGTATTCTCCTAATCTTTGAAAGATGTACCATAATATTTTAGGATTTTCTTCTCTATATTTGGAATTTCCTATTAACATATCACCCTCATAGTCTTTGACAATATGATGAAGAATATCATGAAATATATATATCATTTCCCACTATTATGTTGCCTTGAAATTATTCAAGCCAAAGGACATGACTTGATAGAAAAATGTTCCCTAAGGAGTTATATTTTTTTTTACTTTGATGCTTGGGTACTATTTAAATTTGATTATAGTTGGAAAATCCATCCATAAGTAATAATATTTCATGTCTTTCGGTAAGTGTAGTGTAGTAAAATGCATACCCTTGCATTTTCACACTTGTTTGGGCCCGCCTTGCTTTATATATCTTTATTTATGTCTTAATTGGTCCTATTTGGCATCCACAAGCCCAATAAATGATATCTTTTTATGGCTAATCTTGACAAACATGAAAGGATAAATGATAATTTTATGATTTTGGTTGTGTGTCCCTGATTTTTAGACCAAGACTAAGATGCCACCTAGGGTGTCTTTGTCCCCCAAAGATCTATGGACCCTTAAAAGGTCCCTTTTTGGAGTCTATGCCCCGAGTTTCAAGCCTTGGGACTAAGACACCACATAGGGCATCTTAGTTCCCCTTAAATTATTTTTTAGGATTTAATTTCAAATCTTGGCGAGATTTAGCCTCCTTTAATTAATGATTTCATATGTCATCTTGTTGTGGTGTAATTTAAGGATATTAAGCATGGATAAGTATAAATACAAGGTTGTTTCACTCATTTTTAATCTAACGAGCAATCAAGTGACCTAAGAATTTTGTGAGAGAATTCATAATAGAAAATTGGAGTTCACAAGAGCATTCAAGAGTAATTCACCAAGCATTTTGAGCCATCATCAAGATTCAAGCATCATGTAAAAGATATTCTTATATCATGTGTGTTTTTGAGCTAACATTTGTGATGTAGGGTTTTGATTCAAGCAAGCAATTCAAGTCAATATCTATCAAGCATTCATTTGATTCAAGATCTACATTCAAGCTAGCCACTTCATACAAGCTTGCAGATTTCATAACAAGGGTTTGGTGAGTTACAACATAGCAGTTTGTTCATTCATCATTTCCCTTCATTATTTCATTTCATTCCAAGGTTTAATTACCAACAAGGGGTTTGACCAAGGCAAACCCCCATTTAGTAACAATCAACAAGTGTTTTTTCTCTTGTGTGTTTATGTTTGCAAATTTAGGTTGAAGATCATTTGAAGTGCAAAGCTGTAAAGTTACAAAGTTGCATTGCAAAATTGTCATCTTCATGGAAAGTCACCTACAAGCCAGATTTGGAGGTTTCAGGACCCGAGATCTAATAAGAAGGAAGTGTAGACATTGAACCTCAGGATCACATTTTGAAGTTGCAAAAAATCAGATCGGGATTAAGTCGGCAGTAATGGCATCTTAGTCCTCCAAGTGGTATTTTGTAGAGATTCTTTCAGATTTTGTTTTGACATTTGAAGATTCTACATCTGCCTCAAAAAACAATAGCGGGATAAGACAACAATAAGGGCGTCTTTGTCCTCCCTATAATATTTTGACAACATTTTTGTATTTCCAGAATCCTTATCACATTTCCAGACTTCCTAGGTACATACATCCTAACTTGTTACTTAGTTTTGTCATTTGCACTCATTATTTGGTTTGCATTATTAGGTTTTGTGGGTTGAATATCATGTTGTCTTTTCCAAGATTTTCCTTGGTGGTGAACCCTTCAAAGCCTAAGGAATCTTCCTAGGTCTCCTTTGTTGAGAATTGACTCACCTTTGTGTTGATAGTCAATCCAATTTGGGATCCTAGGTTTTGTTGAATGAACCAACCCCCTATAGAGAAAAAAATGAGGATTAGGGATTCCTTTCTTGTATTGCGAGTCCCTTCTCCTCCAAATATTTTGCCCCATAATTCATTATGGTGAACTTAACATTCTGGACATTCATTTTTCTGTTTTGGAGTTCATTAAGGTCCTAGATCTAGGTTGCATTCATTCTTGCATCGCATCTTGCATTAGTGAAAGTGCATCTAGGGTTTCTCACATTTTCATTAGTGAAAGTGCATATAGGTTGCATTTTTGCTTTCTTGCATCATCTTATCTCATTGAAAAACTGAAAAGTGCATTGCCAATCATCCTAATTACATTGTTATTGCATTCAAAATTGAAAAAATCGCATTCAACTTTGCATTCAATTGCTTGTCATTAGTCACATTTTCTTGCATTCATTTTCACACTTTTCTGTTTCTAAACATCAGTTCCCTAAGTAGGCAACCTGGGAACACTGTAAACAATCCAAATTTTGTTTTTTTTTTCTAAAAAAAGCCTCTACTGGGACTAAAACGCCCTTACTGGCGTCTTAGTCCCTTTGTGGGTTTTTGACTTAGAACCCTATCTGTAATGTTTGTTTTCAATTTCAGTTTCTTGAACCTCAAAATCTCATCAGTAGGAACAAGATGCCCTTACTGGCATCTTAGTCCCTGTTGAATTTGACCTTGCAATTTTTAGGGTTTTAAAATTACTCTTTTTTAGTTTTGTTGGCTTCTTTCAAATTTTTGTTACAGTTTGTAGAATTTTTGTTATTTTAATTTCTTTCATTTCAAGTGTACTTGTAAGCATAGAATATTATGTTCATTGCACTTTCTTTGGTTTGTCCCTTGCATGAGTTGTACTAATTGGTGTCCTACTACTAATATTGTGGTTAGACGAAGGGCGAGACTCATGACATCCCACGATAAAACACTCGCTATGGATCTTGGGTTATCTAGCTCTCTTGCTTCTAGTGTTGGTACTAGTTCACTAGGTATGGAACATACCTTTGATAACTCTTTTTTTATGCCTACTTATCCTACATGTGCTATGCCAAGTCTTCAAACAATTGTTGATCATATCCCTCAAGAAAACATAATGAAAATACATGAAGACCTATCCCATTTACAAGATAGCGTGAGTACTAAAAACATTTCCAACACTGTTATACCCGCCATAGATACTATTCACCGCATGATGTTTGTGATGAAGGGCTGGAAGTTGTGTGTAATATAGCTCAAATATTTGGAAAACACCTTCCTTCCACCGCCAATGGTGCTCAAAATTCAAACAATGAGCAAAGCCAAGGAGGAATTCAAATCCCCCTCCCCACAACCATAACCTCCATTCCCACCTATAAAAATCCTCAAGTGACCACAACAATGCAACCAACTAGCAATGTCCTTCCTACCTCAAAAATTTACACTAGTGCTCCTTATACCTATGTGGCATCTAACCTTATATCTCCTTCCAACACATACACACCACCACCATATTCACCTCCATTCCAAACCACAAATAATGACCCTTTCATTAACCACCTTTTACAAAAAAATTCATCCCTTCAGCACCAAGTTTACACCATAAATTAAAATCAAAATGGTCCACCTTAATACTATGTTAGAAGCAATCCACTATCTTTGGAGATATTAAGAACTCTGGTGCCAGAAGGTATAAAGATCCCTAGATTTGAGGAATATGGAGAAAAGGGAAATCCTACTAGTCATGTTAATGCCTTGAATTCTTTATGTAGCGACTTTATCCTTGAGGAAAAACTTTTGGTTAAGCTTTTTCCTCGATCCTTGAAAGATGTGGCCTTGGACTGGTTTGCTACATTACTGAATAACTCAATTCATTCATTTAATGAACTTGTTGAAGCTTTTATTGACCATTTTCAAGTGCATATGGTTCCTAAAATGACATTAGATGATTTGATGATATGCAAAAAAAATGAGGGTGAAAAAGTCACTGACTTTATTTCACGTTACCAATCGCTTTATTCTCAAATTAGTGTGAAGATTCCCGATCCTCACCTTCAAAAGATGTTTATAGAAAATTTACAAATTAAGATACAAGACAACCTTACCATGATGAAATTCCCTTCCTTCATGCACTTGTGCACTGCCCTTCGAGATTATTATAATCTCATAGGTAGTCGTGAAACAAAAACCACCTTTACTCGTCCTGAAAAGTCCGAACCTTCAAACCAAAACACCTACCATCCTTTCAAAAGAAAAAATAAAAGTTTACTTCAACTAAATTCTACCTCCCAACCTACCCAACATGTTGATACCCAAGTAGTTTCTATTTAATAAAGAAGAGTAATCCTTTTATCTTTGGGGATCCGCAAAGACAATTTACTCACTTACCCAACACACTTGAAAATATCATGACTTAGCCAATAAACAAGAACATGCTTACCGTACCTCCCATTCGGCCTCTTGACCCTAGCAAGCTGTTACCTCCGAGCTTTAGACATAATACCTATTATGCTTATCACCAACAAAAATGACATGATATGAAACATTGCAAGTGTCTTAAACATCTTGTGCAAGACCTCATTGATTCTAATAATATTCAAATTAGAGGTGTGAATGACAATGTTAATAAATCTGTAGCTCCTCCTAACCAAAACTTGCAAATGTTTACCAATTCCATGCCTAACAATAATATTTCATTTGTCAAGGCTAGTGAAACTAAGCTTGATGTGATGAGCGTTGACATGGATGATGATAACATGAACAATAATGAATAAAATCCTAAGGATAATGATGAAAAAAATCCTATGGATACTAATGACCAAAGACCTATTAGTACAATGATAGGAGTGATTGACATCAAACCTCATAAACAACAAACCAAAATGCCTATTGACATTACTTTCTCTTTAGAAGAAACAATAAAAAAATGCACCTGATGGTCCTCTTTACATAGCCAGTAGAATCAATGACAAGCCCACTCTTGGGATTCTAATTGATCTCATCTGTGGAGAGAATGCGATCACAGAGGAACTCTTATATGTAAATGAAATTACTCAAGATAGATATGCTAAACTAACAACATGGATTAAAATGCATGATGGTTTTGCTCATGCTATGATGGGCTCAATCACACTTCCTTTACAAGTAGGACCAAAGAAATCAAATGTATCACTTTCTATCATCTCTAATTTAGATCAATTACATGTGAACTTAGGCTATAAATGGCTTCGCTCCATGAATGCATTCCCATCCATTGTCCATAAGTGCTTAAAGTTTCCAATTGGAAATGAAATATTCACTATGAACCATAGTGGCTTTAGACCTCCGTCTTCCCATGGAGATTTTTCCTTAGACTATTTTTGGCCTGAGCCCATGGAGCCTATAAGACCCCGTGAGGACTTCCTTTTCCTATCCTACCAAAAGTTTAAAGAAAAATGCATAACCAATCTATCCCTTGAAAATTTTCCTCTACCCATGATTTAACATTTTCCCCTTGAAGAAAACAATATTGAGCTTAAAGCCCTTTTGACTAACCAAGACCCATCCATAAAAAATCCCTTGCCTATTTCCTACAAAAGGAAAAGAGAGAACCAAACAAGTCCTAATCCGCCTCCTAAGAAAATTTATAAATCCAAAGAGAAAGTAATTGAACAACCTTCCATGGTTTCTTCCGTTCTTCCCTCTTAAGAAGAAAATGAACCTATGGTTGACAAACTCTCTCCTACACAAACACAACTTGAAAACCATAATAAAAGAAACAAAAATGCTAGAGAGCGTAGGCATAGATGTTGTGCTATCGCTCGCAAGATGAAAGAAGAAAACAACATAGAAAATGAAAATATGAATTTGACAGAAGCAATAAATAATGAGCCTCCTCCATCACCAAAACCAACATATCATATGCCTCCAACACAACAAGGACCAACACCTTCTATGGATATATCATTCGTCCTCCTGCTGTAGTTAACTTGGATGACGATGAAGAAACTGCTAAAATTGATGAGCAAGTAAATAATGAGTTGAAATTAT
This sequence comes from Sequoiadendron giganteum, assembly GCA_007115665.2. Classification (NCBI taxonomy): domain Eukaryota; kingdom Viridiplantae; phylum Streptophyta; class Pinopsida; order Cupressales; family Cupressaceae; genus Sequoiadendron; species Sequoiadendron giganteum. The sequence continues at coordinate 14,520,633 of CM021110.1, read as the reverse complement.
TATTTTCCTCTTCTATGAGCTTAGACAATAACAACCATCATGATTATCCTAAACTGAGTGATTCACCACATGTTGAACCTGGTGATTCTCCTAGTAATACACTTGATGTTGTCCCTTTCACTAGTGATCTACATTTCACATTTACTGAACAAGACTGGGATGTAGATGACATGCTCGATGGTTGAATCACATGTATTTTACTAGTCTTTTGCATTATTTCCTTTTCTTTTTGGTTGATTGCATGTGTGTAATGTGATCCCCTGTGACATTCTATTTGATGATCTCTCTCTCTTTGTGTATTCCTCTACTTGTACCTACATTCTTGTATATGTCATAAGCCTTTGCATTTTCATTGGTATTTCTCCTTTAATTTATCCTTTCATTTTTGTCTTGTGTTTTCCTTTTGGGGATGACACAAGGCGTCAAGACACCCTATGTCTCTTCCATGTTTACCCAAAAGATCTTTCATTATCTTTTCTTATCCTTTCATTTTTGTCTTTGTTTTCCTTTTGGGGATGATGCAAGGTGTCGAGACACCCTATGTTTCTTATATGTTGACCCAAAATGTTTTTCTTTGTTTTCACTCTCTTTGTGTCATTCTTCCAATTCTATGTGTATTTGGGGAATGATGACAGTTCCGAGCTCTCTAATATCATTGCAACAAAGACAAATACTGACCCTAAATCCATAGATCCCTTATGTGTTTCTGGGGGGAAACCCTCTCTTCCTTTTCCTTTTCATGTTTGTCTGCTTTAATGTAGTTTCTCACAACATGGTGTTTAGTAATTTATTTAAAGTGGGGGTATACATTGGCATTATTTTGGCATGATTTCATTTGTAGTTTTTCCATGTTCCTTGATGTGATTTTCTTACTTCATGTGACGTGTTTTTCTCCTCGTGGTGACATTGGGAGTAATTTCCTTCAAGAGATTGATCTATCTTAGCATATTACATTCCTCTTAGTGGTGATGTGACACATTGCATTCCCTAAGTTGCGAATCTTTTATTCTTTAACTGGTCCTCTCTTGGAGACATTAGGAACAATGTCCCCTAAGATTAAGACCTCACACAAACTAAGTTGAATCCCTTCGAACATCCCTCTTTCTTATTGCATTGCATATTTGTGCCTTATTAAATTCGTGGAGGTATGTATTTGATATGGTTCCTTGGGGCTCACCTAGTGAACAACTAGCTTCACTAGCCCTTGTGAGTGTGCATTTTTATTTTCATCCTTATCATATGATGGGGAGGAAAAGGTACGCATTCTGAATATAATAAAGAAACAAAACATTCTCTCAATCCTTCATACCTTGCGAGTCTTCCATGACATGGGATGGAAGTTTACCACCACCATAGTGGTTGTAACCCGAGCATGAGCGTGGAGAGCATATCCACCATCCTTTCCTCTAAACTATCCGCCACCTTTCCACTGTCCAAAGCTGAGTCACACACACTGCTCAAACACAATGGTCGAGCTCAAACCATGATGGGGTTCGTTGGTCACTCTAGGAATGATATTTGATATCATTCAGTCATACTAGATACACATAGCTCCGCAAAACATATCTTCCTTGGTCTCCTTCAAGGCAACTATCGAACAAAGGCTTTCGGGACTGTCATACAGGAACCTGACTCATAAACAACAATGGGTTATTTTAAAATAGTCCAACAATATCGAATCCCTCAAAACTGCTCTGCACTAAGAATTTGCAAAACATATAAACCAAGAAAGATAGAGAGAATGACAAGATGGGAAATGGAAACTCCCCTTTATCGAATTCCATATATTAACACTTCAAAAACATACATACTCAGCTAGAGAGCACGATTTCTTCTCCCTCTTGTTTACTCTCTTTTCTATTTTCCTGTAGTTTCCCTCTATCCCCATATTCGGTTACATGTTGTCTCTTTATAGAGATTTTAGGGTAGTTAGACAAACCATTCATCTACCGGATATTCCCATTCCCACATTCGGTTACAAATGTCATTTAATCCTTTTATGAATACATCAATGCAATTTTAAACACTTAAACCATTTCTTAACATGGTCCCATGAAATTCTAAATGACTACGCCATTACAATATTATGAAACTTGTCATAACTTCCAAGAGTCGAGGTGCCCCCGCACCATCATAGTAATTGGGGTATGACTTTGATATGGATCTCTTGGGGCTCACTTAGTGGACAACTAGCTTCACTAGCCCTTGTGAGCACATGTTTTTGTTTGCATAATGGACAACACGTTCCACTTGTAATTTTTTTTGGAAAAACAACCTAGACCTTGTCCACAGCGCGTTGGACGGCCAGTCGAAGGTTGATATGTTGCTTTTTTTTCTTTTTCTTTTTTCTATCTTTGATGGTGTATGTTGGCGATTTGGTTATGGCTTCATATATCATCCACAAGTGTGTTCCTTTGTGCCTATGTTGGTCTGTCATAGGATCTTGATCTTGGGGGCTTCGCCACCCTCTTGGTTATTGCCATCCTATCTTACTAGCATTCGTACATTTGAACCCCTCTTGATTGTGTGGTTGGCTACTTTAGTGTGAGTTTGAAGCAAGTTCATCCTCTCACTAAAGTGGGGGCTAAATGTAGTGTAGGAAAATACATGTACCCTTGCATTTTCACACTTGTTTGGGCCCACCTTACTTTATTTATCTTTATTGGTCCTATTTTGCATCCACAAGCCTAATAAATTATATCTTTTTATGGCTAATCCAAACAAACATAAAAGGATAAATGATAATTTAATGATTTTGATTGTGTTCTTGATTTTTGGACCGAGACTAAGATGCCAACTAAGGCATCTTTGTCCCCCAAAGATCTTGGGACCCTACTTTTAAAGGCACCTTAAAAGGCCCCTTTTTGGAGTTTGTGCCCCGAGTTTCAAGCCTCGGGACTAAGACGCCACCTAGGGTGTCTTAGTCCCCCTCAAGTTATTTTCAGGATTTAATTTCAAATTGGCGAGATTTAGCCTCCTTTAATTAATGATTTCATATGTCGGCTTGTTGTGGTGTAATTTCGGGATATTAAGCATGGATAAGTATAAATACAAGGTTCTTTCACTCATTTTTCATCTAACAAGCAATCAAGTGACCTAAGACTTTTGTGAGAGCATTCATAATAGAAAATTGGAGTTCACAAGAGCATTCAAGAGCAATTCATCAAGCATTTGGAGCCATCATCAAGATTCAAGCATCATGTAAAAGATATTCTTGCATTATGTGTGTTTTTGAGCTAACATTTGTGATGTAGGGTTTTAATTCAACCAAGCAATTCAAGTCAAGATCTATCAAGCATTCATTTGATTCAAGATCTACATTCAAGTTAGCCACTTCATACAAGTTTTCAAATTTCATAAAAAGGGTTTGGTGAGTTGCAACATAGAACTTTGTTTATTCATCATTTCCCTTCATTATTTCATTTCATTCCAAGGTTTAATTACCAACAAGGGGTTTGACTGAGGAAAACCCCCATTTACTAATAATCAACAAGTTTTTCCTCTCTTGCGTGCTTATGTTTGTAGATTTAGGTTGAAGACCATTTGAAGTGCAAAGTTGCATTACAAAGTTGTCATCTTCACGGAAAGTCACCTACAAGCCAGATCTCGAGGTTTCAGGACCTAAGATCTGAGAAGAAGGAAGTGCACACATTGAACCTCAAGATCACATTTCAAAGTTGCAAAAAATCAGACCGGGACTGTCGAAAGTAAGGGCGTCTTAGTCCTCCAAGTGGTATTTTGTAGAGATTCTTTCAGATTCTATTCTGACATCCGAAGATTTCGCATTTGCCCCAAAAAATAGCAGTGGGACTAAGACAACAGTAAGGGCGTATTTGTCCTCCCTATTATATTTTGACAACATTTTTGCATTTCTAGAATCCTTATCACATTTCTAGACTTCCTAGGTACATACATCCTAACTTGCTACTTAGTTTTGTCATTTGCACTCATTATTTGGCTCACATTATTAGGTTTTATGAGTTGAATATCAAGTTGTCTTTTCCAAGATTTTTCTTGGTGGTGAACCCTTCAAAGCCTAAGGAGTCTTCCTAGGTCTCCCTTGTTGAGAATTGACTCAGCTTTGCGTTGATAGTTAATCCAATTTGGGATCCTCGGTTTCCTTGAATGAACCATCCCCCTATAGAGGAAAAACTGAGGATTAGGGATTCCTTTCTTGTATTGTGAGTCCCTTCTCCTCTAAATATTTTGTCCCGTAGTTTAGTAAGATTGACTATCATGTCAATATTGGGAAAACATAAATTATCTTTCAAACATGCCTTGTTGATGTCAAGATTCAAGTATGTGCATACACAAATACCCTTATGCTTCTTGCTCATATGAACAATGTTAGACATCCATTCTAAATAATTGATTGGATGAATAAACACACCTTTTAATTTTTTTTGCAATTATTCCTTAACAAGGAGAGTTATATTAGAATGCATCTTTCTCAATTTATGAACATTTATTGACTTGGGATCGAGATTCCAAATGAGATGGTGCATTACACGAGATGGATCTAAAATAGTCACATCCATATAGGACTAGGAAAATACATCTAAATATCCTTCAACATAGAAATGAAAGCTTCCTTTTCTTGAAGATCTAAATTTGGTGCAATTTGAGGTACCTTATGAATTTCTTTTGTTCCAAGATTAATAACCAAGGCTTCTTCAACTAATGATGTATACTTATCTTGTAGTTGAACAAGTTCTAAGGGAAGGTTGAGTTCATTTTCCATTGACACCCCTAAGGTATTATCATCAATGGATATTCCTTTATTTATTTAATTAATTTATTTCATCCAATAGTTCCTCAAAGAGGTTTTCACTAGGGGACATTTTTTTTTTTTAGGGAAATCTTTCTAGTCCCTAAAGTATTGACATGCATGGAGATCAAGTTCTAAACCTTTCTTGTGATCTCCTCATGGAATGTTACCTCAAAGTCCCATAAATTTGGTGAGTGCTTCATTATTTTGAAATGTATATGATTTCACTGGTCCCAATTGATAAGCTTCGTACAGGTCATGAATGGATCTTGTTCAAAATTTTCAATATCAAAAGAAAAATCCAAATAATCTTAGAAGTATCACTGATATTTCTAGATTACTCATTAAAAGTCCTATATCCTAACCCCCAAGTTTCTACATAATCATAAATAGGTATACGTTCAATGGTTCCTCATTCATGAAGTTTAAATATTTTTCCTTTGTATTTCATATTCTTACATGTTTTGTAGCATACAATATACTCATTATTTTTGAAGAAAGATTCAAGATTTTGATCATCATAGCTCACTAAGAATCATTTGCACCTTCAATATTTTCATCTACAAGGAAACTGTGTTGAATTAAATTAGTTGATCAATACTATAGTAAGGAATTTTCTTTTCACTAATTTATGTTAGTCCTACTATGAGATCGAGGAGAAAGATGAATCTTACCTACATGAAATGAATCATAGATCTAGTATTCTCTACAACCTTTATCAATTATCTTGATATGTGTTTTAGGATGTGGATGTAAGGGTATCTGGATTTATGTAGGGTGATGGTTTTTTCGCTTCAATTATTAGAGGTGATTTAATGATGGGGAAATAATTAGTTTTATGATAGTACCCTTTGAAAATTTTATAGTTTTAAAAAGGTTGGAAATTAGTGAGAATAATTATTCACATTTTTAATGAGAAAACTTGATGCATTGATGGAAAGTGGAAGTAACAAATTACATGGCATGGATCCAAGAGTGACCTAAGAGGAAGTTATATGAAATATAAAGATTGATGAAATGTCATAAATTTTGTTACATAATAGGGACAACCTCAATGAGAAAATGCATTGTCCTTGTTGACTTTTTTTATACATTATCATAAGCCTTAGTAGTAATAGTTTTTGGATCTAAAGAATTTTTTGAGTAACCAAGATGTTCCACCAATCTCAAAGTGAATTTCTAAAAACTTGATCCATTATCTACAATGAATTTTCACTTTATGTTTTGGGATGAAGGATTTGATGTACAAGTGGGGGTTATGATATGGGTCCTATGGCATGCATGTCATGTTGACTTAATGTGAGGTGTTGGTTTGAGGATAAGTGCTCCATGAGAACTTTAAATTGTAATGAATCAATGTCGTTTGGGACTCTTAACTCCTACGAGACATATACACTTAAATTTGAGATTGATACTAATAAATAAATGTGTAGAATTTAAATAAATAAAATACATATACTTAGTTTTAGATATGATGTTGATATGACTATGATATATAGTACAAATGATTCTTCTTGATGTTAGAACCTTGTGATGTGTTACACAAATTAAGTTCTTAAACTACAATTTTGGCTTTTAAAATCTCCAGGTCTAGGATGAAAGTGCATCATGAAATTGAATTGGATCCTACACAATTTTTCTTCTATATGTGAAATCAATCTTCTAAAATTTGTGATCTACACTAACTTGAATATTTGAACCTACAATGAGTAACTAGTGGTGTTGATAAAAACCCTTACGCAACTTGCTAAGTAAGTGCCATGCTCTCTTTAGTTAAACTTAGTAGGTTGATTCGATGGCCTATGAACAAAGATTGAAGACAAACAACCATACAATCTCCCTATCAATTGCTAAGCATGTAATTATTTATTTGGTAGTAAGTGCTAAATATTATTTTTGAATAATGCAATAAGTAGTGAGTGAGAGCAAGATACTAGATGTGTGTTAGATGATAATAATGAAGTAAGACTTGTCCTTTATAGAACACACTAGAATATAATTTTAAATATTTATTAGGTTCACAAGGAATGACTAGTTAGAAGAGGATAAAATGGAGGCAATTTTAAAAATGAAGGGGTTGCAACCAAGTTCAATTTCACACCACAAAATCAAACTAGGGTGGAAAAATACAAATTACAGATCAAGTTTGAATGTTTGTGATGTGGAAAATCAAAATCAATCAAGGTTCAAGTAATTTGTCAACTTTTATGTAGAAATATGTCACTTCTATGCTAGTTGTTACACAAAAGATAAACCAAATCAAAATAATGAATGGAAAAAGAGGGGTATGCAAGTTTCATCATTACAAGATAATTATAATTATTTGCGTGCTAGATTAATCCTTTTATTATAACTAAAATCCCATGAAAAATACAAAAAATTATATTTGAGTTAATTATAAATACTACCAATAGTGGCATGATGTGATGGTTAAGTTGTTGTGTTGTTATTCCTACCATCAAGGTTCAAACCCCATTGGGGTGTAATTGTTGAGAATTTATTTTGGGGATGAGCTCCCCCGTTTGTGACCTCACTGATTCATTCAAAAGCATTTACCCCTTAATTATAATTACTAATTTTTAAAATTTAATTATAAATGTCTATGAAACTATTTATATTTAATGTAAAATGTATAATCAAATTAATTGTATATTATTTATAATTACAATGAGAACAAGGGGTAATTGTGTGAGTGCTTTAACAAAAACTCCTTAAATTAATTTGATAGTCATTTAGATATCAAGTTATCAATATTTAATAATAAACATAATATTATTGATGTCATTTAATAAAAAACATAATATATTAGTAACGTCTTATTAAATAACCAATAAAAAAAGATCAATGAAAACAATTGATAAATAGAACAAAATATATTAAAATCACTATGTTTAAATCTTTTTTAGTCAATCTATTTGTCCATGTATCTAAATGATATTTATAACAAAAAAAAGAAAAACCTAAAAATTAAATAAATGATTTGTTTTCCTTTCCCATTCAAAATAAATTGACTCTTCAATAAAAGATGAAGTAAATAATGCTTTAAATAAAATAATTTTTAAGTAAAACTTAAAAAATAATTAAATAATAATAATTTAGATAAATATTAAAAATTGATATCATTATATAAATATTGTAAAGGATTAATTTAAATTAATAAAATGATACAATAATAGGTAAAGAATTTAATATAGATATCTCAAGATGGTATCTTTAAATGTCTTTTAAATATATGTATTTAAGATATTTTAATAATATTATAAAATTTATCATTTATAACAATGAGGTTTTATAGTCTCTATTCACAAAATCAAATAATAAAAAATGATCATAAAAGCAATCTTTTATTTTATTTAAAACAATTTCAAATAAGAATACAAAAAAATAATAAAAAAAAAAAAATAAATTTATCTACTTTTATTATCTAACTTAATATAAATGTTGTCACCTATTCATAAAAAATAAAAATTAATATAAGTTCAAAAAAATCTTTCATGATAAAGAATTGAAAAATAAATAAAATAAATATTATTAATTTATAAAAAAAATATGCATAAAATAAAAAAACTATTTTTGAAAATTATCTTCTTTCAATAATAATAATATATATATTTTTATAAGAATATAATATAATATTATATTAAATAGACACTGCTATAATAATATCTCTCAAGTAATTTTTATATATTTATTAAAAATATAGTCTAAACATAAAATATTCTGAACTTTAAAATATAAATATGTATTAAAATTAAAAGTTAAAACATATATTCGAATGCTTAAAATTTTTAATTTTTTAAAATCAAGGACCAAATAACAAAATAGAAAACAAAATAAACACGTAACCCAAAAACTATTTCAATAAAAACAAAAAGCCCAAAATAATGAGTTCGCTTATAATAATAGTATAAGCTGCGTTGCCCGATAGTATCCTGATAAAATTTGACGGTGAAATATACGGTCTCGAAAAAGTATTTAAGGCACGTGTTCCAAAACTTGAGATATTCCGTAGAAGACTGACCATTTTAGTGAGGGTGACGGGCGCGTGAATAATAGGCGTACACGTGTATGTCGTCAGAACATCATTGAAGAAGTTGCGAGAATTCCACGCCGTCTGAAAACGTATGTAAGGCTTAGGTAATAAGTAATGAAGAATGAATTTGTCTTGAGAAAGGAGTCAAAGATAGAAATATTTTGTAAATCTGTTTTTTAATAAAAATCAAGGTGTATCCCATGTTTTCATGAGGTGGTTTAAGTGTTTTTTTTTATAAAAAAATTATGATAAAAATGATAATTTGAATTTTTATTTTATTTTAGTAGAGTAACGATTGTTTAGGAAATTGAAAATAGGTCGTGGAAAAAAGAAGTGATAGAAATAAACACCAATTATATATTGACAAAAATGTCACATGGTTCCACAAATTTATTACTATTTAAGATGATTGCTTAAAAAAATAAGTAAAAAAAAATAAAATTTATGGACCACCAGCTCTACAAATAACTCCTTAAAAAGTTAACCAGTGGTTGCTAGCCAAAATAAGTTAAGCAATTGCATGGGGTCTTAGGGCCTGCCCATAGCTTTGTTTATAACATGGAGATATTCTTTTATAATTTGTGTTTAATGATTTGCTCTTAGTTCTTGTTATTAGATTTGGTAATTTAGTAAAGTTCTACTATATGAAAGATTATATGTACTCTATTTAAGGCTTTTGTTGTACTTGTAGAAGTGATCATTGCATATGGGAATATGACCTAATATCTATGGGCTTTTGAATTTCTTCTATGGTTGTGATACTTACACTTTGTTCTTTACAAATTTATTTGTATTTTTTCTTTGAACTTGGTGGTGCCTAAATATATTACTAGAGTTTGTTGTGTTAGGTGTGGGTGACTTGCCTCCCCTTTGCCTTAGTCAAAGCCTTGGATTAATTTAATGATTGTGAACAAGTTGGAAGACATGACGAGAAAAAATGTAGATGTATAGTCCTAATGTCCTTAGATATTGTTGTGATGCTAGATATTGATATAAGAATGGTATTAAGGAATAGTAATATTACTCTCAACATGGAAAAAAAAGAAAAAAATGGTGATACGACCCTCAATGGCCAAAACTCGTGGTAGTGCATAAGGAATAAAGGTATGAAGTTGGCACAAGGCATGAATCTAAAATAAAGGCATAAAGCTATGAAAATAAATCAAATTGAATCAATCAAGCAAAGCCCCCAAGATATATTAGTTGTAGGCACAATGTGTGAAGGGGAAGCACAATGGTACCAATGTTAGACTATGGTAAAGAAGATGTAAGATATAGAAAAGGGAGGGCATGATGCCCCCAAATATAAAAGTGTAACCTAGAAGGTGTGACATATAGAAAATAAAAATACATGATACCCCCAATGTAAGGATGTAAGTGTCAAGTTATGGAAATATGAACACATACGAATGTAAGTGCTAAGTTACATTACATTAGAGTGAAGACAAAAGAGAAAGATCGATACATGACACCCTTTTATGTTCTTCGCTAGACTTGTGGGATAAATTGGTGTTGGTTAGCAAGAGCACTACCTTGAAAAGCTTATGCTTGATTCAAGGCAGTAGTTTCTTTACTCAAAGAAAATGAGGAAAAAACCTTCTAAGCTTACTAAAGAAACTTTGATTATTCATGCATAATCCAAAGGGAAAGGAAAGAAGATGGATATAATTAGATCTAAATCTCCCAGTAAAAAAATCTAATGCTAAATGTTGGAGCTACAACAAGCAAAATCATTTAAGCAAAGATTACAAGGAGGATAAAAATAAGAAAAAAGGTGCATCTAATAATAATTCCAATAATTTTTTTTAGGAGGATATAGGCTATGCCTTTGTAATGACCTTGATAATGTATGAACACACGGATGAATGGATGATTGAATTCATAGCATCTTTCCATATGACTCACCATTGGGAATGGTTTCTAGAATGTGAGAAATATGATGTTGGGAAGGAATATCTTGATGGAAATTCTTACCTTATTATTGTTGGTCATGGAAGAGTCAAGGTCCAATTCCTTGATGGGAGGATGAAAGATATTTTTGGAGTCTTGTGCATCCCTAATTTTTCATGAAACCTATTATCTATTTAAAAAATGAATAATGTGTGAGTGTACGTTATCTCTGGTAATGAGAGTGTAAGATGGTTTGGGGATCTATAGTCCTCATGATGGGGGTTTGAGTTAGTATTCTCTTTCAACTTGTTGTATGAACTTGAATTTATCATAATAGTTATTGTTTACATGTATAACTCGTAAAGACATTACAGGTTAAACTTGTAGAGTAGTCATGGGTTGGTAAAAAGTTTATAGAAAAACTTGTAGAGAAGTTACAATTTAGTTACAAGTATACAACAAAATTTGTAAAGAATTTATGGGTTTGTTACAAGTATTCATCCTTGGCTTTAGGATTTATAGAGAAGTTACAGTTGAACCTACAAAAAGGTTATATATTGGTTAGATTTCTTCAACTTCTAGTTCTTATGGTTGTGTATTTTTGTGCCTAAACACATTCTTACCTTAGAAAGCAAGTTACGTACTAAGAGGGTAATGCTATGTAACCAATGCATGGGGTTTATAGATTAACAAGGTCTACATGCCTTAAAAACTAAAAATATTATCGAGGGGCTTACAAATTGCTCTCTTGAATTTTATTTTTATGAATGTTACATTTATGGAAAGTAGAACCATGAACTTAGTTTTATTCTAGAATTGTCATAAATATTTTGGGTTGTCGAATTTGATTCATTTTGATGTGTTTGGTCTTGCAAATGTTCCTTCATTGTTTAAATCATTGTATTATGTATCATTTATTGATGATTATTTTAGGACATGAATGTATTTTCTTAGGATCAAGTTTGAGGTCTTTGATCACGTTAGGGAGTTAAGGATTTATGGGAAACTTATACTAGGAAAAAGATCCTGGTATTAATGATTGATACTAGTGGTGAGTATTGTTCTATATATTTTGATAGATTCTATAAGGGTAATGGTATTGATAGAATTAAGACAACTCCATACACCCCTTAGCATATTGGAGTTGTAGAACACATGAATAAGACATTGATGGTGAGAGATATGAGTATGCTTAATGAGGTCAAATTGGAACATAATTTTTGGGTAGAGGTAATTTCTATTGCATGTTACCTAATCAATGGGCCTCATATAGATATTTATTCATGTATTTTGTTGTGATGTATATGGTTGTGTTTCTAGGGAGAAGAAAAAAAGTTGGATAACATAGTTGTAAAATGTATCTCCATTAGCTATGGTGTTGGTGTGAAGGAGTACAAGCTTGGGGATCTTGTGATAATCTTTTTTGTATATTTGAAATGTGCTATTTAGATAAATCAAGCCTTCTCCTATAATTGAGTAGCTAAAGTATGATGGGAAGTCATTTGTGTAGCTATAGCCTAAGATTGAGAATGCTACACTAAAATCTCCAAAGGTTCTGGATGGACCAGATAAGGAAGATATTTTAGAGATCTTGGAGAGTTTTTGAAGAAGTTGAACCTCCACCTCATCATATTTGAGGAGATCCACTTGGAAAATTAGGCAACTAGAAAGGTATAACCCGCTTCATTTTATATGTATATTTCTTTGTTGTCTAACATTGATGAACCTAAAATACTTAAAAAGGCAATAAAATGGATAATTGTGAGTTTTAGATATTAACCATGACTGAGGAGATGGTAGTATTGAAAAATAATGATACTTGGGACTTGGTTTAATTTCATAAAAGAAAAAATATTGGATGCAAATGGGTGCTCAAAATAAGTGGGACTCATATGATAACATTGAGAAGCATAAATCATAGTTGGTTGCTAAAAGTTATTCCTAAGTTGAGGGAATAGATTTTGATGGGGTTTTCTCCCTTGTTGCAAAGTTGACATCTATAAAAATGATTTTATCTTGTGCAACTAATTTTGATCTTAAGATTGAGTAGATATATGTGAAGACAAATTTCTTTCATGGTGAATTGGAGAAATGGATCTACACATCATAAAGTTAGAGCGCTACCTTGAAAAGGGTAAGAAAATTTTAGTTTTTTGGTTGAAGAAATCCCTCCATGGTTTAAGATAATCTCCCAAAATGTGTTATAATTTTTTTATTCATATTTTTTAGATTTAGTGTTTAATATTTCTAAGTTAGATAATTATGTTTACTTTATTTTATAATTGTCACTTTTTATGCCAATGATATGTTGATAATTGGTAATAGTAAGGAAACAATTAGGGACTTGAAATCTCATATATCTTTATATTAGGAATGAAAAATTAGGAGCTACTAAGTACATCCTTGTCATGGAAATTATAAGGGGTAGAGCTAACTAAAAAAAATAGGTTGGATAAAGGAAGTATGCTGAGTCTATTTTGTATTTTTTTAGCATGAATAACAACAAACTAGATAATACTCCTATTTATGTGGGAACCAAGCTTTTAATTGAGAAATATCCTAAGATGGAGGAGATGATATTGGTTCCCTATACTAGTGTAGTAATTATTTTGATGTATGTTATAGTTTGAACTCAACTAGAATTTTTCCAAGCAGTGGGACTCTTGAGTCACTTCATGGCTAATGTTGGAAGAGATCATTGGGTGGTAGTGAATAGGGTCTTTAGATGCTTGTAGGAGACTACATATTATTCTATTTAATATCAAGGCAGTATTTTGGGTTACTTTTATCTAACCTATAGAAGACCTATAACCAATCTATAACAATTCCATGGGTTACTTGGAGCATGCCAAAAATTATGTTGGTTTTACATGTAGAGGACTTATAGGGGGACTCGTAACAAACTTATAGAGATCTTGTAGATGACTTGCAACTAACCTATCGAGGAATTTCATGTGACTTGCAATACTTCATGAACATTGAGGTATATGTGGACTTAGATTGGGTAGGATATGTTAAAAATAGAAAATCCATCAATGGATATGTGATTAGCATATTGACTGGTGTAATGAGTTGGATGAGAAAGTGATATGGCGTGGTTTCTTTATCCATAAATTATGTAGATTATATGTTAGCTACTCATGATTGTAATGGTTCCTTTTGAATATTGAGACTATGCATAGATGTGGGGTTGAGTCAAAGAGTAGTTGGAATTTATTGTGATAATCATAGTGCCATCACTCTAGTAAAGAAACCAACCTTTCATGCACATAAATAAAGTATATTAATCTAGTTCTATTTTTAAGATATGGTAAAGGATGGGAAGGTGATTCTGGGGAAGATTGATACTTTGAATAATCATGTAGATATTGGAAAATTTAAGAAATGACCCCTAAAAATTTCTGTAAAATCAAGGAAAATTGTGGCCAAGTGCATTAATTTTCATAAAGAATCTTTCCTGTTTTTGAAAAATATTAATTTTACTAGCAAGTTTATGTACATTGTAATAATTGTTTACTCAACCCATTATTTAATTTGGGTCCTGTGATTAGATATTGATCAACAGATGAATACTATCTAATTGTGCAACCCCAAATAACTTTCTGGCTAAGTAAATGATTTTCATAACATGTGCTTATAAACCCACCAAATTAAATTACAGTCATCAAATTATAGTGGAAACCAATGGTGGGAAATGAATGATCTATTTCTTCACACATTCAAACTATGAAACTATCCTACTATATATAGTGGATTCAATGATTCATGATACCTACAAGCCTATGGGGGTCACTATAATGTCTAAGTTGCATTCTCAATAGAATCTAGGTTAGATTTGTTACAAGGGCTTTAGATACTCCTACTTACAATTAGTGTGGAATATGATGATAAAGCTTAATATCACAACCATCTTAAGAGGACTTTACCAAAAAAGAGACATTAAAATTATTATATAAAGTGAATATTAGTCACATATTGTAGACAAGATCTCAATTTCTTATCCATATAAACTTTAACAAATAATATTAGTACATGAACCCTATGCCACCTATATTCTTCCTAATCATAAAATTTGAGGCCTTTTAGCCCTATGCTTTATAGGTTGTGATAATAACATAAATTTTTCAGTTATCTTCTTGTTGTCAAACCTAATTTATATACAATTTTTAAGTGGCAAATTTTTCCAAAAATTTTAAAACAAAGAAGGCTCCAAAAGTAAGCAAGAATTTAATATACTTAGTTGCAAGATGGCCTAAAAAGTAAGTAGGAATGTAATATTTATGGAGAATATGATTAATATTTTTAATGATATTATAAACTTTTAGCAATTAACCTCTAATCACACATTATTTACTATAGTGAAGCAACTTAAATAATTTTTTAAAGAAAATAATAATTGAGTGATTTAAACAACAATAAACTAAATTTTCATTAAAACATGAGAATTTAGTCCCTTTTATAGCTTGTCCTATTTTCCAAAAAATAGGGACCCCAATCTCAATTATTTTTCATTTGGTAAAAAATGTCACTATAAAAATCTATGGTTGTAGATGCATTGACCAAGCTAATGAACACAAATAAGTTTAGGTTATACTACAAGACCATGGCCCTCTTAGTCCCTATCAGTTGGATGATAGTGTTGGTGTTCCCCTTTTTCTCTTGCAAGGTAAAATTTTAAATCTGTGCCCCACTTTTATAAAGGAAATAACCAGCACTTAATTAACTTTTTAACTTGAATCATTAGAAAGTGACATATATGTTTCAAATTTTGAAATGATGTAAAATAATGAATTTTTTTTTTTTTTTTTGTGTATTTTATATTTATATTTTTTAAATACTAAAAATATTTGAATACATAGTTTTTTTTTTGTAAAATTGACACTAAAATTTAATTTCTAGTAAAATGTTAAAAAATGAGGTTAAGTGGGAAGTCGCTTTTTATATAGTAATTTTTTCCTTTCATTTTTTTTAATAATTATAACTCAAAAGTTTAGTTCATGGATTAATTTTTCTTTGCTGAATGAATATATTTTTGAATGAATCTTGAATGCTACACGTACTAAAAATACATCTATTTTCATGGGGTATGAATTTTTTTCTTAACTATTTATACAAAATAAAGAAATTTCACCATTTCAATATGAAATGTCTCCTCTAGTACATCATATTTTTAATAAGATAACCAATCTTATATTTTGGTGTTGATGGTTTACTTTAAGTTAAAGATAAAAAAATATTAACAATAGTTAAAATATTAAAAATTATATAATTATATATATATATATATATATATATATATATATATATATATATATATATATATATATATATTTGAAAACTGTTGGAAATATGTGCCTCAATCTAGCTGGCTTGTATTGCTTCGGTCCGAGGACTTCATGTGTTCAACTTATCTTTGTCGTCGAGACTCTGTCCGGTCGGCGAGACTCCTGGTGGTGTTTCGGCGACAGCCCGACGGGTTTGGCTTGGCAGAATTTCTTATCAGCTGGCGTTCACTATCGGTGGGAGTCTTTGTGCTATTCCACCGATGGGCTGATGCGGCAAAGCGTTCGCATATCGGCGGGTGACATTTCATGTCCCACCGATATGCCGATATGTGTTGAGCAGTTGAAGTTGGACCAAGCGGTGATGAACCTGATCGACGATTGTGATTGGTTTGATCCAACGACGTCCATCACGTTCCACGCCATCCTGAGGCAAGTACCGCTAAGAAATTTTTGGCCGAGTGGAATTGCTTGTGCGTTCAATGCATGGCAGTGAGTTAGGTGGTGTTCACAGTGGAAGGATGGTGGGTCCCAAGCTTTATGCTAAGTGTTGTTGGCGTGTGACACTTGTCAACATTTCGGGAGTTCTTTGGGGAATATAGCAGATGCCGCTTGAGATTCCCCGAAGGAGCTCCAACGGCTTACATGTGGCTCGGTGGGACCCAAGTGTGACTCATGCGAAGAGCGAAAGGATGATGGACGCGTGTCAGCAGCAAAAGCTTGTTCCGGGTGAGCTCGAGGGAATATTTGTGATTCCCTCCTCGGTGCCCCAGAAGTCCACGAGTGGTGGACTAGTGTCTAGGTGGGCTCGACTGTGGTGGTGGTTGTGTTTGGCTGGCGGTTTTGCGAGGGGTCGTTGGCTATTGGCAGTTGTTTGGATAATCGCCATACCTTGAGGGCTTTGCCCTCGACTAGCGATAGGGCTGTTAACCACCTAACCTTGGAGGTTTGACTTTTGGTTAGCGATGGAGCTCAGGGTGACCGATTTGTAAGCGACAAACGAATGGCAGGGTGACACATGGCAAAATCTCATTGGTTGATTTTGCATCGTTGTTGCAAATCAATGGCTAGTTGCTGAAAGCTTGGACGTTTGTCTCGAGGGTTTGATCAGAGTGCAGAATTGATTGCAGGGCGGCTCGATGTCAGTTTCTAGGGCGGTGCACGCAACCCAAAATGGTGAAGCTTGTTGGTGGAGTATTATGAGACCCTGATGGCCGTTTGGTGAGTATGCAATTTTGACTAGAAGTTGAGAGGTCGGCCTAAGGCCGATGGAATGTTGATTGGTGCTGAGCCGAAAGGCGAGGTCGGATGTTGATCGATAGTAAGCCAAAGATGAGAAGCTAAAGCTGAAAGCAGAGCAAGCTGATAGAGATTAGATCGAAAGATCGAATGATCGACGGATTGACGAATCCATAATCGGCATGAGCTTGGTCAGTGATCAGAGTGTGTGTGTTTGAGTGGTATGTGCAGAGCATTGTAACCACAAACACTAAGACACACTGAACCTGAGAAGATGTGAACTTGAGGAGGCCTTTAGACTGTGTCGGTTGAAAGGCTGGTTGTGCGAGTGGGCTAAGGAGCTGAAGGGAATCTTCACTATATATCTTGTGAAGACATTGTAATAGTGCAAGGTTGCAGATCTATGTTGTTTCATGTATTCTCCAGATGAACAAGATGTAACTCTTGTAATGGCTATGAGCCTGATATTGTATTGTAACCATTTTGTTGCTGAATAATACAATGGCTCTATCTTTTGGAGTGGGGTTTTTTACCCGAAAGGGTTTTCCCCAAGTAAATCTATGTGTTCATTTATTTGTCTGTTCATGGTGTTGAATTTGGTTTAAGTTTGCATGTGCTTTTCTCAAAAGGATCAATGGGGGAGAACCACTATGCCTGTTTCTGCTTTATGGCATAGTTGTTAGTGCTTCTAGAGTGATTTGAAGAAATGAAAGTCATTGAGGCACTACTAGTTTTAGATTTTAGATCTGAGAAATTCTCGTACGGTAACCCCAACAAGTGGTATCAGAGCTGGTTAAAAGAGGTCAAGGCTTGTTCATGATACCAACAAGTGGTATCAGAGCCTTCTCCTAGTTACCAGGTCTGGGTATTTCTCCTGCGAAGATTTCTTAGCCTGACAAGCTTGAGGAAATCTGGAGGAATCAGTTGATGCTTGATCTTTCCGATGAGTAAGAGTTCCTGCTTTTTTGGTTCAACACGTAGCATGAAAGACATAGGAGGTATGGAGTTGATCATATTGTGGTGATGTGGTATAAGGCTCTTGTTTGGCAGCAAATGATCCTGATGCAAGGGGTGTGAGTTTATGCTTATGATTGTGTTGCAGTAGAGTGTGGTTCATACTGGGTGTTTGTGTGAGAGGCTCCCTGGCAATATGGAGTTGCTTGGGCTATTTCTCATCCATAGAGTATTGTGCTTGTGTTGGATGTTCCGACTTAGCACTGAAGGCGGTTTCTCTGTTGTCTTGATTGCATGAAGTCTATGAAGTTGATCTGGGTGGTCTAAAACTTCTGAATTGCCTGGTTCTCTCGTATGCTTGTGCATGGTTGTGGTTTTGGATTTGGTTTGGAATGGGCTTGCTGTTCCTGTTTACCTATACCTTGTACTCGCATGTTTTAGATTCATGTCTTTGGCTCTGAAGGGTTTTCTATAGATTTTTCTAAAAAGTCTATGATGCATATTCATGGTAATTCACTATTTTGGTTAACCATGATGGTTGTGTGCAGACTCCCGAGTCATCCAGATGTGCAGTGAATATGGAGGTGCATGGGTGTTTTGGAAACAAAGTGGTTTTGCAGGTTTTGCACGGTCAAGTAAAACTTGTGGTTTGCGGAGCTGCTGTTAAAATATTTTCTAGACCCTAGCTTTTGGGGTGTGACTAGATGAGATAGTTGCAGTTCGACATGTTTGAGGAGGTGTGATGTCTTCTCTGCATGGGAGTGTTGGTATGTGTTTTTCACTTAGCATTCTTATGGTGTTACTTGCTGGTTTCCTAGACTATGGTGCTTGAGTTGTGGACATGATTGGCGAATCAAATCTGAGCTTGATCTGGTGTTTGAATTATGTAGTCTACATGGGTTTTCTCTTTGAGATCTCAGTTTTGCAGTTTCTAGTGCGATGATAGATTTGCGTTTTTTCATTGGTTGCATCTACGAGTTGTGCAAATTTGTGGGTTGTCTTTACCTACATGTTTGTTGTGAGTCAACTCGGAAGTGGACTGTCAATATCCATGAGGTTGCTTTAGTGCTGGTGCAGATATGTTAGTTGAACTTGTCAGTGGCCACTTGTGCATTAGTGTAGTTGTTTTGAGATGAGAGGAGGAATGGCGTTTGGGTACCTGGATAGTCAGTTATGGGAACCTATAGCATGTGTATCACAATGTCATGGAGAGCTTGATACAATAGTTAGTGTAATATTTTGGCAGTGGTGATGCGGTCTACGTGATTTGGAGATCTTGGTGTTGTTCGAAGTTGTTGTCTGATGGACATGTTGTCAGTGGTACTTTGAGGTTTTTTTTTTTGGATCAGTAGGTGGTTGGTCATGATGCTTGGAAAGCTCAGTGTCACGGTTCAGTGTGAGCTTTAGCAGTGACTGGTGATCTTCTTTGGTGTTGTAGATGTTTCGAGTGGAGCTCTTAGACCCTGTTGCTGCAGAAGAGCTCTTTCGCATTTGCATGGACACTATTTGAAGATGTGCAACATCTTGGAGCCATGGAGGACTCTTACGAGTTTTTGGTTGAGATGTTGGTGGTGCTTGACAAGTGGTGATGGTTTAGAGTTTTGGCATGAGGATTTGCTCTTGAGACCGTGGTGGAGTCACCTGAAGCATGTGATCTCCTAAGGGGGATGGTAAGATCATGGTGTCATGATAAGTTCCTATTTATGCTTGCTTTCATGATATGGATCTTGAATTGCTGTTTAAGTTTCTGGAGGATCCATAATGAAAGGTGGAAAGCATAGTTTGTCTCCTGATACTTTTGAGAACTAGTAGGAGATAAGTGTATGGGATGGTTTGATATTCTTTGAGAGGCTTCCCTTTGGGATGTGAAGGAGATCATACTGGACACAACTGGCATATAGAAGTGTGTGTAGAAGGGCATATTTGGTTTGCAGTTTTACATATCATTGTGGATGTTCCTTGATACTACACGGTTATGCTCTTCTATGTGTTGTGATTGGTGGACTTGGTATGCCTAGATCACTTGTGATAGTGCCTTGTTTGCTGGGATGCTAATGAAGAGACACGTTGAATGTGCACATTCTGGTTCTTTGCATTCATTTGGACATTGCCCATGCAGTGGGAGCTCCTGGATGTGTATGCCACTCTTTGACAGGTTTGCACATGGAGTTTGTTATTGTAGTTGATGGGTGAATATGTGATGGCATGAGTTTAATGATGAGAACACCTTGGAGGTATGGGTGATTGGATGGATTAGCATGAGCTGTGGGTGCTATTTTCAGTCATGTGGGTTCTTTGATCAGTTGGATGGGAGCAGTCAATTTCCTGGTTGTTGTTCTAGCTGATGTTTTATCTTGTTCTGGAGAATGACTTCACGTGTTGTGTTCATGTTTGAGAACTTTGAAGCTAGAGTTGCTTTTGTATGGCTAGTGAGCACATTGGAGTGGTGGTAGTTTGATCCCTTTTTCGTTCGAAGGATCTGATGCTTGTGTTCTAGAGACTGTTGCAATTTCGCGTTGGCTTGTTCCTTTTTCCTATGAAGGATGGTTTGAACTGTTGCCTATGTCGGTGGACATCTCGGATGTCGTTACAGGTGTCTTGTTTGGAGCATGAAAGCATTGTGGAAGATTCTTGTGTTCGGGTTTTGGAGGAAGCCAACAAGTCTTTGTCAAGTGGGAGATTGTTGGAAATATGTGCCTTAATCTAGCTGGCTTGTATCTCTTTGGTCTGAGGACTTCATGTGTTCAACTTATCTTTGTCGCTGAGACTCTGTCCGATCGAAGGGACTTTTGGTGGCGTTATGGTGACGACTCGACGGGTTTGGCTTGGCGGCATTTCTTACCAGCTGGCGTTCGCTATCGGCGGGAGTCTTTGTGCTATTCCATCGATGGACCGATGTGGCGAAGCGTTCGGATATCAGCGGGTGACATTTCATGCCCCATCGATATGCCGGTATGTGTTGAGCGACTGAAGTTGGACCAAGCAGCAATGAACCTTATCGACGGTTGTGATTGGTTTAATCCAACGATGTTCGTCGCGTTTTGCGCCATCCTGAGGCAAGTACCGCTAAGAACTTTTTGGCCGAGCGGAATTGCTTGTGCGTTCAACGCGTGGCAGTGAGTTAGGCGGTGTTCGCAGTAGAAGGATGGTGGGTCCTGAGCTTTATGCTAAGTGTTTCCGGCATGTGACACTTGTCAGCATTTTGGGAGTTCTTTGGGGAATATAGTGGATGCATCTTGGGATTCCCCGAAGGAGCTCCAACGGCTTACACGTGGCTTGGTGGGACCCAAGTGTGACTCATGTGAAGAGCAGAAGGATGATGGACGTGTGTCAGCAATGAAAGCTTGTTCCAGGCGAGCTCAAGGGAATATTTGTGATTCCCTCCTCGGTGCCTCGGAAGTCCACGAGTGGTGGATGCGTGTCTCGGTGAGCCTGACTGTGGTGGTGGTTGTGTTTGGTTGGCGGTTCCGTGAGGGGTCGCTGGCTGTTGGCGGCTATTTGGCTAACTGCCATACCGTGAGGGCTTTTCCCTTGAATAGTGGTAGGGTTGTTGACCGCCTAACCTTAGAGGTTTTACTTTTGGTTAGCGATGGATCTGCAAGCGACGAATGAATGACAGGGTGACACATGGCGAAATCTCATTGGTTGATTTTGCATCATTGTTGCAAATCAATGAATAGTGGCCGAAAGCTTGGGCGCTTGTCTCGAGGGATTGATCAGAGTGCAGAATTGATTGTAGGGCGGCTCGATGTCAACTGCTAGGGCGGTGCACACAACCCGAGATGGTGAAGCTTGTCGGTGGGGTATTATGAGACCTTGATGGCCGTTTGGTGAGTATCTGATTTTGAATAGAAGTTGAGAGGTTGGCCTGAGGCTGATGGAATGCAGATTGATGCTGAGCTGGAATGCGAGGCCGGATGTTGATCGATAGTAAGCCAAAGCTTAAAGCAGAGCAAGCCGATAAAGATCAGATCAAAATATCGAATGATCAATGGATCAACGGATCCATAATTGGTGAGCTCAGTCAGTGATCAGAGTGTGTGTGTTTGAGTGGTATGTGCATAGCATTGTAACCGCGAACACTGAGACACACTGAACCTGAGGAGGCCTTGAGACTATGCCGGCTGAAAGGCTAGCTGTGTGAGTGGGTTGAGGAGCTGAAGGGAATATTCACTATATGTCTTGTGAAGACATTGTAACAGTGCAAGGTTGCAGATCTATGCTATTTCCTATATTGTCAAGATGAACATGATGTAACTCCTGTAATGGCTATGAGCCTGGTATTGTATTGTAACCATTTTTTTGTTGAATAATACCATGGCTCTATCTTTTGGAGTGTGGGGTTTTTTACCTGAAACGGTTTTCCCCACGTAAATCTATGTGTTCATTTATTCGTTTGTTCATGGTGTTGAATCTGGTTTAAGTTTGCATGTTCTTTTCTCAGAAGGATCAATGGGGGAGAACCACTGTGCCTGTTTTCGCTTTATGGCATAGTTGTTAGTGCTTCTGGAGTGATTTGAAGAAATGAAAGTCACTGAGGCACTATTGGTTTTAGATTTTAGATCTGAGACATTCTCATACGGTAACCCCAACAAAAACTACAATTGGAGATTTATAAAAGGGTATTTTTAGATTTTTTAAATGTTATTTATGAGTAGGAGTTGTGAGAACATCAAGTTTTTTTAATTTTTTTTTTTTTTTTGTAAATTGGTCATGAAGTGATGCTACATGTGTATTTAGTGGACACTCCCAGTTGGAAAGTTGTGACCCATAAATAAAATGAATCGAATTAAAACATATTTTTGACCAAAGTTGAATTTTAGTTGGAAATGTTTAAATTTATTTGTGTTGATAAATTAGCCTAAAGTGTGTACAAATATGAACTGTTGCCTTGCAAGCTGCTCAAAAAGTAGGAGAATGTAAGAAAAGGTGTCTCAAACTTGTATTCTCAATGTTTCATACTAATCATTTGTCTTTAGATGAGAAGTAGGGTGTCCCACTTTGATGTGGCACTCATTTCTACATGTTAGTCATCTTGAAATGTGTGTAAGGAGTTGTAAGAGTACGCTATGCAATTATAATATGTACTTATGATGAATTCTATTCAAGACATAAAAGCATGATCATGGGGTTACACTAGAACCTTGACCAAAAAATTATGATAGTCTCATGATACATTCCATAAAACATCTTTGAGTGGGGGAACATGAAAAATTGGGGTGCCTAAGTTCAAATTTTGACTATCATAGGTTATGACAAGTTATGGTAGTTTTAGGATATTCTAAATATAGCTTGGGAATTTAATTTTGGTGTAGTCCATTAGAATTTGGACCATGGGGTTTAGGTTCCATACCTTTTGCATGTTGGTTCATGGTTTCTCGAAACTATTAAATACTTTCTTGTTTGTGTCTATTCTATTTATTAAGGTGCTCAAGTGGAGTTTTCATATTTTATTGCAAGGATGCGATTATGTTATCAAAATTACTCCAAGATTTAATTTTGGTGATATGCATATAAGGGTGTGTGCATGAAGTTGTATGTGACTACATTGAACTATTGTAATATAATTGGTTTCATGCTCTAAAGTGTGGGGTTTTTTTCCCAAAATGGTTTTCCCCATGTACATCATTATATAGTGTGTTTGTGAGTTGCATATCTTTTCATGTCACTTACATGCTAATGCATGTTAAACCATGTCTAATTTTTCATTAGAAATTGTTATATCTAAGCTTATTTTTATTTCATTTCCTTATAGATTAGCCTAAGAATAATTTCTACTGCTTAGCTTCCTTTCATTACTTTTAATTTGATATATCTCTTTACATGCACCCAAATTTCCTTCTCCTAACACACTGATATAAGTCAAACCAATTATGTATTTGGTTTTATGTCAACAAGTGTAACATTAGGTGCTTCTTTTCTTACCCATTATTTATTTTAAACTTGTGGTTAGTGTGGGACAATAGACAAATTTTTGATGCACCCAAACTTCTTTCTTTGGCTTTCATAATTTTTTTTATATGGATCTCAAGGTTTGGTGTTTCTTTACTTCTTTTGTTCCCTTCATTGGTTCTTGTTTGGTATTTTCTTTCTTTGTCTCTAACATTTGTTTTTCTGGTACATGATCAACTCAAGATGCTCCTTTTTGGGGGTTGTTATTTCTTTTTTTGTTTTGGTTTCTTTTGAAATATATCTTGAAATTCTTTGTCAATACTTCATATTCATATGGATTTTTTATTGGCTGCAATATACATGTCTAAAGTGAAATGACTCAAATTTGTAATTGGTTTTCCCCTTTCTCTTTTAATCTTTACAACTCCTCATTCATGAACAAATTTACACATTGATGCACCATTAAACTTGGACCACTTTTAATTATTCTAGACATGTTCTTCCAAGTAAAATAAAGAAATTATCTATAGTGAAGATGACAATACATTAAATTGCACCAGTTTTTGTTCCAAACTCAAGTAGATAGATGAAACAACCAAAATTAAATTAACGTTTTATTTTTCATCTTTAACAAAACCCTAGAATGTGAATACAATGTTGATTTTTTTTATCTAAACTAATAGATCTTCTGAGAAAATGTTCTATTAGTTTGTTGGGTCAATTAGAACATCTTAAATGTCTCATTCTTTTAGGTATGCCTTAATTTGGTCCATATTAATTATTTTTGGGGATCTCCTCATCATATAACGATAATAATGGATCCATATAATAAGAGTAAGACATAGCACTAGAAACAATATTTCCCCAAAAAAATAAATTAACATCTTTATGTTTTACACTAGTTTCTATATCATGTGCTTCAACATTATGTGAATGATTCGATTAAAATTTAGAATTTATTTTTAGGGACTGTAAGGTCAATTGATTTCCATTACCATTAACCTTTTTTACTTTGATTGTGTTGTTGTTAATGAAATTTATTGTACCTTATTCTTAATAATAAAATGAGATTATGTGTCATGACCTTTAACTTTGATAGTTACAAAATTCTTGATTAGTATATGACCTAGGAAGCATTTTCATGAAATCTAATGAATGAATAGGAGGGAGTGTAATAAAATTGACACTCAAATTTTTTTGGAGCACATCATCCATAGTTTCTAGAAGCTTAGAGATATTCTTAGGAGCATTACATTTAGAAGAAGGAACATAAGAATTATTACACAAATAATTCATATTTTCCTTCATATCACTACCATATGAAAAATTAAATTAACCTTTTAAAACTTACAAGGATAGGAAAATTATGATGATGATGACCCATTTTTCAAATTATTTTATGTTAACAATTTACTTTCAAAATTCTTCAAATGGATGAACATATCTCTACAAGATGGAAAAGTACTTAGGTGCACATTACTATTGATAATGGGAAGTTATCCCTATAGAAACATGATTTGTAATTCATTATAGTCAAATTGATGTTTTAAATTTTTCATAAAACTTGGCCAAAATTGAATCACAATCATTAATAGGTTGATTACTCTTATATGTGCATATATTAAGATAATTAATGTTCAGTAGATTTTAATACCATAAATTTATACGAGAGATATTGAATGAAGGTAGTGGAAATATCATTATACTATTTGATTGAACCTTGGGGTAATGAATTTAAAACTATTCAATAACATAATCCTTAAGGGTTCTCAGTAGAAACTTAGCTGAAATCAAATCATCATATGAAAAATCAATACATGTTATTACGAATGATTGTAAATAAACATTAGGTACTCCTTTTCCATTATACATCTAAAATAAGGAGCTACAAATCTTAGAAGAAATGAACATGCAAACACCTAAAAATCTAAATACATTAAATCAAGGGGATTATATGCAATAGTATTCTTATATAATCCTTAAGTTTTTCCTTTAGATTTTGTATCTCTTTCACAAGTGTATCTAAAGTTATGGTAGGAACTATAGTCATGTGAGGAGTATTCAATATGGTATAATAGGTACATAGAGGGGTTGTAAAGTGAGAGGCATGTGCATAGTGCCAAATGGATTGGTTATAGCATGGAAAGTATCAAATATGGTTTGTGATAGGGAGATGGTATGTGCTACTTAGGTGAAAGGTGGAAATATAGTGGCTATGGAAGTAATAGGAGTAGATATGGGTGGAATTCTAGAAGGAATGATGCTATTATTGTGGTGGTAATGAAAGGTGGAGTATAACCTTTAGGTAAGATAAAAGAGAATGAGGTGGGAAAAATGAAAGTGGTAGGGGTTACACTCATTAAGGATCTAAGAGAATAATTTATACTAATGTGTTATAGGAAATGTTAACCAATTGATGTTGCAATTGAGCTTGTTGTAATGCTTCAATTAAAACTTTATTTATGAGTTGAACATATTTTTAGACATGCGTACACTATTATCATAATCCTCTTGGTTAACCAAGTTGATCTCACTATGACCATCATTAAATATATCAGTGTTATTGTTCAATGAGTGACCATATTAGGGTTTAAATAAAAAATATTCTAGAAATAAACAAAAGATATGAATTTAATCTCAAATATGTACTTTCATATTAAAAAATCAGAAATAACAATGGTATATCATATCTAAAAGTTATCTCAATAAAGCATACAACCTTAATAGAAAGATATATCAATGAAGAATGGGTATGTAAAGAGAAGTTTAGAATTGAAAGTCCTAATATAATATAAAACCCTAAAAAGAAGGTTGAGTTTTGTAAAATTATATAAGTTCACAAAATACAAAGCAAAATACAACTTTCCTTAGGTTTAACCTAGGATAAGCTAAATAAATTCAATCAATAAAGTAAAATTCACCTAGTTTAGCTAAATGCAGTATGAAATAATTAATTATATACGACATGCACTTGCTATTTTAATAAAATAAATAAGAAGATAGGTGTACTTAGCTCAACGATAGAAGAATGAGTGTTGAATGAAAAAGATTTTAGAATCTATTTGATCCTTGATTTGGAAAAAATGGGCCTTCTCTATCAACAAAATGCTTAGTTATTTATGTTAGATTTAGGGTACATGAAAGGACAAGTTTGTAGATTTGGGAAAAAGTTGTGGTTATGAATTTGTACTCTAATTTCATACTCATCCTTGTAATCAACATTTTTATTCTACAACTTCACTTGAGTAGTGATAGTCTATTTTTCTCTTCTTGAATATTTGGGGACTTGGTGGTATTTAGATATATCTCAAGGATAACCTCTTTGTTGCAAGGAGACAACTTCTCCAAATCAACCCATCAAATGTGAAAAAAAATAAAAACAAGAGCTCTACTATGTAAATTTGTTACTCATTTTATTGCACCAAATCAAATTATGTCACTATTAATTGCTCTAATTCCCTAGAATGAATGATTTTGAATGACGCCTAGATATTTTTAGAATGAATATATTTAATATCTTTAAATACTAGAAAATAGCATCAAATTGCACCAAACATGTGTTTAGTCAACTCAAACAAGGAGGATAAATGGAGTCAATTGACTAAATTTGAGTTTCATGCGTTTAGTCAACTCAAACAAGGAGGATGAATGGAGTCAATTGACTAAACTTGAGTTTTAGATTTTAAAGCAAAAGGAGACAATTATGTGACTTTGGAAGTGTTAGGGTGTGAGGAAACAATTAGATTTAGGTCACTAAAAGATAAATAAAGGTAAATGCATAAGTAAATATAATCAATAAATGAATGAAAATAAACCTTACTTAATAAAGAACATATCATTATTACCATATACATCTATCAAAATATTTCCTCAAAATAAACACAAAATTAAATAAAAATAATAAAAATATATAAATTTTACTATTATAAAAACATATTATATAAAATCTTAAAAAATAAAAAAATAACTTACACATATAACCTCAATTTTTTAACTATTATATGATTTTTTTAAAATAATTATATTCTAAACATGTACATAAACAATCTTATATATTAATAGATCCATAATACATTGAAATCGATGTTTTGCCATCTTTTAAGAAATATATTAATATAGATCATCATTATTGTCACATATCGATGGAGATCTAATTTTTTTAATTCCTTGTGATCCCATACCTTTGTGATAGATACAATACCAATGTTTCAAACTTAAAACCTGCAATAGTTGTTCCACAATAAAGTCTGTCCATGATTCTGATGACGGATCACGCAGTGTGATCCAAACGTTGATGCAAAAAACTTACACACAATCAAAATCCAAAACCAACAAAATTGAAATCTAAAAAATAACAACTATAAACTACAGTCCCTAAGTGGACAAAGCTGGCCCAGGACAGTCACACACAGTAACATAAAACACACTACAAAATAAACAACAATATAAAAACAGAGCACATTGTTAAAGAACATCTAACAAATGTTAATATAAATAGCAGCATGATGGGTGTTATGAATCTTATGTTAGCAATATTTTTTTCATATTGAATTCAGAATATAAGTATACATACTCACACTAAGAAGCACCTCAAATTGAAACAAAAGGAAATAAAAACTTTGAATGTAATAACACCGTAACATAACAATCTATAAAAGCACAGCTATAAATTACAGTTCCCAAGTGAACAAAGATGGCCCAAAAAGCCACCCACAGTAACATAAAACAAACAGCAAGGTAAAAACAATAAAAAATGATAGAGCATTCTCTAAAGTGAGGGTATTATTGGCCGATTAACAGTCATTTTTAGGAGTTGATGTAGTGGATGAAGTGACATTCTAGATCTAGGTGAAGATATTGATTCGAAAGTTCACTAACACTGTGAGTTTTGATATAATAAAAAATCTACACGTGGTATCAGAACTTCAATCCAGATTCAAATATCCCAAATCACATGCAATCGACAACTATAAAATTAACATACGCTGTGAAAATCGATTTTAATAGAATGACTGCCACTCTAGATCTAAATAAAGATGCTAATTTAAAAATTCACTAATATCACTATTAGACGTTTCATGTATTACAAAATGGAGGGCCTTAAAATTTTATTTTTTTCTCTTTGAAATGACAGTAAATAATTGCATTGACTTCTATATACATTCTCTTTATGTATATTTTATTTTAGTTTTCTGACCCAACGGACAAATGTGTTGCAGATTATCATTGTTTTGGTATATTTTATAATTAGAACTTCTACTTATGTTTTCTCTTATTGTAATCTGCAACCATATTATTCCTGACACAATATATAAATTCACAGTGACAGCTTCTGCTATTATAATTTGTTAAAAAATTAATTGTTTGCAAGGCTCCGACAAGTCTGGAAATCTGTAAGTGATCATGGAAAAACTTCAATAAAAAAATATCAAACAAAACGAATAAGCACAGTTAAGCGTATAATTTTATGAAATTCCATAAAGAGGCTCACGTTATTGTTGTACTGGACGGCTTACATACTCTCCAAGATTTCTGGAATGAATCTACACCTAAAATTGCTCGGTTTTTTTGAGCCCCTCTAGTGAACACAAATTTGATGGCCAATGTCAAAATTATATAACGGCTATATTGGATTAAAAAATAAATATACTTTTAATTAAATAGAATGTAAAATGATTAAACTATTTATTATATATAAATTATTAATTAAGAATGATTAATGTAAATGTTAAAGAAAGAATGAGGATATGTTTAATTTTATTTGGTTTTTGGATGGTTGATGGTTGATTTTTTTATATAGATTATAATCAATGAGCAGATTTTGAATTTGTTATTAATTCAACACTATATATATTGTCATAAATTTATATAGAATATTTGTTTTCTCTTGAATTGGGTCACATAGTCATTCTAATTCTCCTCGCATGGTTCTATCCTTATGACATGGTTTTTCCCTTTATTCTCTTGCTCCTTGGTATATTTGAAGATAGGTGGTGTTGAAAAGCATCTTGAGAAGACAACCAATGTGCAAAGAGAAAGTGCAAAAAATTATAAATAGTTGTTCCTTGTTGCCAATAAATAAGATTGAACATGCACCAAGCATAATACAAGATGCCTAGATGAAAATTTGATAGTGTGGTATCTACTTATGCAAGTACTAATGTAATGCAATTTAGATTTTATTACTTATCTTTAAATACAAAATTCTTAGTGCTCAATTTGAAGTATTTGATACTTAAGCTAATGGGTTACAATAAAACTATGTGTGAATGTGAAACAAAAAAAAATAACCACATGCTCTTTCTTTCAATGTTTCAAATTAATCTAGCAAATATGAACTAAAAAATGATGTGTAATATTAAATAGCATAGTTAACTTCTAGATTATCAACTAAATTAACTGGATTTTAAGTTAGAATTATAAATTGAAAATTGAAAGGGAAGGGAGAAAGAGAACTTGTCCTTGGAAGTGTTGGAGTTTGATGATGACTAACCAGACAAGCAAGGAAGAGGACCACCATATTTTACATTTTTGGGAAGAACATAGGACAAATTATCCTAACTCAAGGGCACTTTTGTAGACAAGACTGCACTACGCCATTGATGTAGCTACTAGAGTTGAAGTTGGGTGCTAGTGTAGACTCTAGAGTTGATTCTAGGCATTGGGAACCCACAAAGAAATCTATGGCAAGACAAACACACTAGAGGAGGCTTCTTGAGTAGGCATCAGGGAAACCTTTAGTGGCAAATCTTCACCAATTGGTGAATTCTAGGAATCGAGCAATTCAAAATTGTTGAATTTACTGTACCCAACAGGGTGTTCAAATCGCTCGGATTTTAGAAACTATCGGTCCAATGCATATTTGTTCGGCAGTGGTTTTTTTTTATGAGGCATGTTTAGGCAATAAATTTTCCATAATAGACTACGTGTTTCCAATGGACCGATTAATATTTTCACCTGAAATCCTGAGGAACATGTCATAAAACACCAACATATTCGCCAATACTATTAAAACAACATTATATGAGGACCCATTTCACCAATTAAAATTTACAAATAGTTGTTTGTGAAGATCCATTTCGCCAATTAAAATTTATAAATAGTTGCTTATGAGGACCTATTTCGCCAATAATATTTAAAAATAATTACATTTGAGGACACATTTCGCCTTGAAAATTACAAAGTATCGTTGTATAAGCATGCGAGATTTGCCAAATTTTTAACATACCATTTAAAAATCCCATGGAATTCGCCAAATATGGATTGATATAAATACAATTGAAACTGTTATTTATTCTTACTCATTTTGTTCAGTTCTGAGGTTCTACTTCTCGATTCAGAAGTCAGCGAAATCCGAAAACATAGACTCAAAGGTGAGTGATCATTTCTTCATACTGTTATTAGTTATTAGTTATAATAATAAGATTTCTTTATCTGTTTTCCATTCTTGCTTCAGTCTTAAACATGATTTTGAGTAGGGAATGAGATCTATATTCTCTGTCAGTCTGTCCTTCTTAAACAAGAAGACATTTTTTTCCAGCTTTTATTTGAAGTGAAATATCAATATGTCGAGCAACAAGGCTAAGATTCCTGAGGGTAATGAATAGACTGGGAGGCCATCAAAATGCCCAAAACGTGGAGGTACCATAAGTCTTACTTTGGAATTGGCAAATCTTCTAATCCATCAGATCAAGGTGGAGCTACATCATCAACTCTTCCACCAAATATTATTGAAGATGGCATTGACAATACCTCACCGCCATAGGAAGGTCAAGGTGAGATTGTCATTGAGTTAAATCAAAATGTATCAAATGAGGATGGAAATACCACAAAATATGTTCCAAGGGATACCCTGGTTAGCCAGAATGAGATAATTGACTTGGATGAGGATGATGTTGGTAGCAAGAAAAGAAAAGGCAAATCAAAATTGGGGCGCGAGTGGGAAATGACAAGGAATTTTGAACTTGGTTGGTTGTCGAAGTACCCATTCCTTGAACTAGTGGGGATATCAAATGAAAAAGATATTGAAAGGGCAACAAAGGTCAAATGTAAGATTTGTAGTTGGAAATGTGGAAGAGATAAGATGATGCAGCTAAAGCTTGACACTATAGAAAAGTATATCGATAAAGTTTATGAAAAACAAATCATAGACGGAAAGGAACAATTAGTTGTACGATGGAAATCAAAGGAAAAATGTCTTCATGTTAAGTATTTCATAGATTATGGAGAGCATAACCATAGAATGTCAAAGATTAAAAAATGTGAAGGTACACTTGAGGCTCATTTTGGAAAAGCCATGGCAACAACAAATTTGTCAAAAACTGTTTAGATGAGTGTTGTTTTTCATATTTTGTCCAAGGGGCGTCCTATGACAAACTACCCAAAATATTTTGATTTATTATCTTATTTGAGTGTTCCCCACTTTCCCTTCTCACATTGGTCAGTAAACACTGGATGGGAATGGGTGAACTATCTTGCTGCAGTGGAAAAGCAAGATTTAAAGGAGAAAGTAAAAGAGTCGAATTTCATTGCATTATCTTTAGATGAATTTACTACAGTAGACAATACTTCTTGGGTTTGTATGCATTTGTATACTGTAGAACAACATGTTCGCCAAGCTCATCTTCTTTGTGTTCATAAAATGAAGGAAAGTTCAACATCACAAAATCTATTTGAACTAGTCAAGAAATCTTTGAATGAAATTACAGGTACGGATGAGTTGACACTTTCCAAAAAGTTGGTGTGTGTAGGAGTTGATGGAGCTACAGTGATGCAAGGTCAAAGGAGCGGTGTTTTCTCAAAGTTACAAACTACTTGTGCACCATACATGCTTGGCATTCACTGCATGGCCCACATAATGAATTTAGCATTCAAAATTGTAAGCAAGTTTCCTACAGTATCAAAAGTTGAAAATCTAGTTCGCAAGATCCACGCATACTCCTGCCGAATTCCCAAATGTTTCCTTGAAATTCAACATTTTGCTGAGGGAATAACGCCTAGAAACAAGCTTCTCAAGGATGTCGATACCAGATGGATCTCCCTGCATGGACCAACGTAACGAGTTCTTTCAGAATATCAATCCTTGATCGGAGTGATGTACGAGCATCACAACACAGTAGACAAAGCTCCTGACCTCTTACATAGCCTAAGCGATATAGAGACACTCTTGAATTTAGCTAGTCTTCTCCCCATGTTGGATGAGATGAAAAATCTTTTGAAGAAAGCCTAAGACAGAACGATGTATATTTATGAATATGCCAATCTACGTAAACTTGCATGCTTGGCCCTTGATCATCTATATCTAGATCTAACACAAGAAGGCGCAAATTATTTGATGTGGAAAAAAATTACTGATTTGAATAATCCTGATAATTATTTACAGTTTAATGCAAGCAGACACTTATGGATCTGTGTACATGGATATGAGATACCAATGTACCATTGTAAGATAGCTAGGTGCTCTAGTAGAGAAGTACCTATTAACGAGGAAGATTTTAATGACATTGTTAAATCTGTTAGTGATAATTTGAAGGAAATTGCAAAATCTCTTTCCTCAGAGATTCGTGAAAGATTCCCTCGACATGAAATAATTGAAGCCATGGGTATTGTGTATCCTCAATTTTGGGTAAACCGAGATAACCCAAAATATTTTCATGATCAAGTAAAAATCTTGATCGAATAGTTTTCGAAAGAGGTAACATACAATGAGCAGACAATAGAAGGAATTTTAAATGAGAATAAGCTTAGAAAGTAATGTGGGAGTTTTGCAACAGCTATGAGGGACCAATATAAATCCATGGACAAGGAGAAGGCCTTTGAATCTTGATCAATAAAAAAGGTTTGGACAAGCTTACGTTAGAGTGAAATATTGCGTGGTTTGTTGTTAGAATATTTCAAACTTGTTGATTTATGTCAAACAATGATATTGGGGTCGGTGGAGGATGAGAGAGTTTTCAGTACATTGGGGTTTTTGAAATCAAAGTTAAGAAACAAATTGGACAAGAATTTGGAAAATTGCTTGAGGATGAAAGGAACTGCGTATAATGTCAAAAAATTTCCTTTTGAAAGGGCACTCGCAATCTAGAGGTCCACATGTGAAAGAAGAGGGACTGGGTTGTGCAACATAGGCTCTCCAATTCACACAAATCACACAATGAATGTTGAATTTGAGACACGAGCCAAAGAAAGTGAAGACCAGAATCAGAATGAAGATGACTCTTTTACTCTATCTCAAGATGAGCATCGGTTTGAGGACCCTGAATCTGTTTGGGAAATGGAAGAGAATTAGTAGGTTTTAGGTATTTTTACTACACTTCATGAATCAGTTTCCATTGTTCCAAAGTCCAAACTGTAGTTGATGATATTTTATATTGTATTCAATGAACATTGAAATTGTGAATCATTGCACTTCATGATATCTTATTTTTTATTGCACTCAAGCATTGCATGAATCATATTCCAAACTATAATTGATGATTTTTTATATTGTATTAAAATAAATTGTGAATCATTGCACTTCAGGATATTTTATTTTATATTGCACTCCATGATATTTTATATTATATTGCACTTCATGAATCATATGCCAAAGTCAAACTGTAGTTGATGATATTTTATATTGTATTCCATCATCCATGAAATTATGATATTAAAATTTAAATTTGATCTCTTAAAAGGAAATTTAATTTTTCTTTACAAAGAAACTAGCCTCCACCGAGTCCACCCCACTTATCTTCCACATATTAATAATCAAAAAAATATATGACACTTTGATTTTATGATTCATAAATTATGAACAATGCAAATTGTAGAAATTTGTGTGACAAGATCCATATTATAGCCTACATTGCATCCATAAACAAATTTGAAATTCCGTAGTAACGTAGTCCTTCCCCCATTCCTAACAAAATTCAATACCATCGGCCTAGCAATGCTTCATCGGTGGAACCCCCATCACAGTCCCGCCGATGGCCTGATGAAAATAGCTCACAACCTAGTATCAATGTAACAATACTCCATCGGGCTAACTCCTAAGGTTCTCTCTCGATATACCAATAGATTCAAGTTTTCAACAAAAGTAACCATGAATTATAATCATGGGCATGAATTATCAAATGCATAAAGTATATCGTATATCGGGGGAACTATGGTGCATCGGGGAAACATTATCTAACATCCCACCGATAGAATGAAGGATAGGTGTCCATTGGTGGAGAGGGTGGCTATCGGTGAAAGACTGATGTGACATCCCAGGGCATCGTCGACTTCAAGATATTTGAAATAAATGTTCTTCTTCGATGACAAGACTGAAAGACGGTCCACAGATGGTGCATTTATGAACCAGAATTGAAGTGAATTATATTAGAAGTTGATCACATAGTTGTTACAAAACCTTGGAAGATTTCGCTTAGGGCAGAAGTAGAAAGGAAAAAACTTGGAGTTCTGACGCAGCAAAGACCGGTGGACTGTGGAGGTGACTTGGCGAGACTTGCGTAAGTACTTCAGACCCAACTGAGAAACTATTTTCATCAAAAGCTTAAGATTTAAATAATGGAAGAGAGTACAAACAAACCCAAAGCTAAAAAACAAAAAGTCGAAAAGACTAAGACTTTGGATCAATTGGACATTAAAAAGCCTAATAGACTCCTAAATGAAGACCTGATAGATCAATGCCCTTGGTCGGGGCCGAGATCCAAGAGGAGTGCTCAAATGAATCCTTCCATGGATCGACTATGGGACAAACATAAGGGCTTAGGGGATATGTGGACACCGCAACGAGGTTACGACCTCTTCATGTACCATTACAGAAAACAATTTAGGTTTCAACCAATCTGCAATCCATGGAGGTTGAACTTGGGAAGACTTGTGGTGCCCAATGTGTTTGTGAAAATAGGGCTAATTAAATCTCTTGCTATCAGATATGACCCCAAGAAAAGAACTATTCAGTCACATGGCGGGAGTGACACGCTTGTTATTTCTAGGGATCTCATTTCTAATGTATTTCAATTAGTGTGTTCACTGAATTTATCATTCACAGTCAAAGATCTCTTGACAGAGTATCGCCACATGGATACCAGCTATAAGAGATGGAAATTACCTTTGCATAGGCCCAAGGATGAAGGAGGCCAACTTAATGGGTTCTCTAGCAATGAAAACACTCCTTTCCATGAAGATTTATTCGAAGAGTATTTTCGATACACCTATTATTCAGCTGGTTAGGTTTTGGGAGTAGAGGTTCCGCCTCTCATGTCGATTTCCCCAATGGTCTTAGCTGAAGACATATAGAGAAAGGAAGCCAGTCCATTTGATTATGCTAGCTACTTGGCCAATGCCCTACATAGAGGGCTTGAAAAAATTAAAAATAATAGTGATAATATTATTTTTGAACACTATTCTTTGCTTTTGTACGAGGGACAAGTCAGAGGGGTCTGGAGTGAAGAATTAAGGATAAAAGATACAGATGAAAATGGAGATTTTAAACTTGTACAAATGTGGACTTAATTGTGGGACAACCAATTTGGTAGGTCTCATTACCTTTATTTTGAAGATTTTTTTGTAAAACCATTGATGAAGTTGCTGGGATATCCGTGCAATTATAACCTATCCCCAGAAGTACAAAGATTTCTAAGACCAAAGGAAAATGACTAGAGAAATAAAGTGAATCATAACTGGGGAGACTGGTATGCTTTCCTTGATTGTACAGTGAAAAGGGTTTATTGGTTCGAAGGGGCTCCACACTTGATGCCACGAGTAGTTCCTGACCGAATTTCTTATTTAGAAATTGTGAGGCAATCGGCAAAGTCTAATTCCAAACACCTCAAAGGACATAGAAAACAATCAATTATTCCCAACACCTTATGTTTTGGAGACTTTACAGTGGTTGCCAATGAAGGATATGGAGAAATTGATGGTAAATTAGCACAGTACAACCTACCTCTAGGTGATGCAGGGAAACAATTTGATGTAGAAGGGTTTATTCACAAGGTGAGATTATCATAAGGGCTATCAGGGTATGAACATTTGTTCGCAATCAAAGATGTCATAAGAAACCATGATGAGGCTTCCACCAAGGAAAGAATGGCCGCCTATAACAAGATTATGCTTGCAGAGGAATGGAAGAGAAAAAATGTCCCATCTTATTCAAAGACATTTGGTGAGATACATGATCCTTTTACAAGAATTGAGCAACTCATCGCTCATGTCAATGAACTGGTAAAGGATGTTCCCCCAATTTTTTTTGATGCACCTCATGCAACCTATTCAGGAGTACAAGCTGAAGACATAGAGCCCTTGGATTACATACCTTCACAACCTACTCTTGAGGTATGTTTTTCTATAGATACTGATATAAGTGAAGAAGAGTAGGGTGATGAAGAGGGTGAGCAGGTCAAACAAATAAGTGCTCCTATGATTGCACAGTATGAGCCCCCTCAAGAGTAGAGTATTGTAATATTTGAGGCATCAAATGAACTATTTGATGATGTGAGGGTTAGGGCTAGACAACAATTTATTTCTGATTGTGATTTTGTTAAATCTTGTGAATTTAAATCATTTGTTTATGAATATAAAGGCATAAAAATGAGACAAAAGATACAGGATATCACTCTTGAACATGAGGCAACTGCTCTGGAGGAATTGAAAAGGGAGGTAGATAATTAAATGGAGTCCATCACTCCTAAAAGAGGAAGGGAATTGCTTCAAGAAGCTGGAGTGTTGCTCCTGTTAGGGTGGGATATTAGATCTTCAATTATATTTGATAGCTTAAAAAAAAAAGGGATAAGACAATGAACTTAAGAAAAGAAGCAAGTGACAAAATGTATTTAGGATCTGGGTACAACCCAGACGAAGCCACCTTGCTTATTTGGTAACTGTATCCCCATGATAAAAGATGTGCTATAATTAGTAATCCAAACTAAGTGTTTGGACATCTCTTGGTTCAACGAGTAGGGGATACCAACCCTATGGAGACATTAGAATTGAACATAAATGTGGCAAAATTTACCAAAGCACAGATCGAAAAAATGATTAAGAAAAATGACAAATTGAAGAAGGAGCTAGCAAATCAGAGAGAAAGAACATCTTTCTCCTCCACATCAGAGTTGTACACCCTGTGGCTTGAAAAATATAAGAAAGTGCTTGATGCATTGGCTGATGTAACCTATTGGAAGAATTGCCATCTGAAATCCCAGGGGAAATGCAAAGAATTGGAGAAAGAAGTGAAAACCATCAAATATAACACTGTATCTGAAATGATAAAAGAAAGATTCACCAAAATGATGAAGTGTGTTGATGAATATTTGAAAGTATTCAAACAGACACACATTGCATTGGTGGAGAATGAACGATTGCAACCTAGAATGATGGAGAAAAAAAAGGAGCTCGTAGATAAGAATGTCATGAAAGGAAAAATATTGCTGACATATAACAAGCTGGTAGAATCACATAATGGATATCATAATAGGCTTAGGGAAGATTTCGACTACTGTGATTTAGTCCCACTCCCAACACTTCATAATGGCATTGGAAATCCGTGAGAATATGATGATTGGAAGGAAGAGCTTGTTGGGCTTCTAACTGTTGCATTGCAAGAAATAAATGATGAGGATATGATTTTACAAAACACTCATAAGAAACTCGAAAAAATAATGTCTATGGAATATGATATGAAAGAGGCGATCTCTAATGTGGACACCTATGTTGAATAGGAGTACATCCATCACCTCTCTGTAGTCAATCTGTTAATTAGCCAAACTGTACATGTGTCAGAATCAGATTCAACGAGACAACCATCAGATTTAGAGTAAGAACGTCAGTCGACAGCATGATGAGTGCCCTATCATGGAGTAGAAGCTTTGAACAGATCTTAGGTGGTCATGGGCTTCTTCTTCGAGATTAATGGATCAATGCATTCACCTGCGACATTGTTTTATTTATAGTTTGAGTTATGTTTAGTTGTCAAATGTCATGAATTTTTTAAAGGGGTTTGTAGCTTGTTGCCTCTCATATATAAGAGAGATGAAGACCCGAATAAGAGATCATCACAACATTTTTAATTAGACTTTAGAGTAGAAAATAGTAAGAAGATAGATAATAGATTGCACTAATTCGCCCATCCATCTCATATCATAAACTATTTTTATAATGCATATCATTTGAACTTTGAAGATCAATACAATGGAGAAGGTTTCACATAATTACTGATTTGCTTTCGAGTGTTCAACTATTGTGGATTCATATGCTTATATGTTATTAACTTATTTGGCTGTCTCCAAAGTGGTTATTTATGTTATTCAAATTGAGTGTGTGGAAGTACATTCAATTTGTCAGTACATTGAATTTTAATTCTTCAGGAATAGGGGTTGTGACCATGGGGTTTTAGATTTATTTATGGACATGATCAAGTAGTAATGTGGGCCACAAAATGGATCTTGTCACACAAATCTTTGCAATTTGTGCTAATCATAAAATCAAATGTAGTGTATTTTGCAGTATGTGGGATGTGGGTGAGGTGAAAGTTGGTGGATACTGATTAGGATTTTTAGTCCCAACATAACATAAACTAACATTTCAACATCCATAACTTAGAAGCTCTACCAAGAAGTAAATATAATGAGCTAATAGTTCAACATCCATAACTTGGAAGCTCTACCAAGAAGTAAATATAATGAGCTA
Organism: Sequoiadendron giganteum; assembly: GCA_007115665.2. Lineage (NCBI taxonomy): Eukaryota > Viridiplantae > Streptophyta > Pinopsida > Cupressales > Cupressaceae > Sequoiadendron > Sequoiadendron giganteum. The sequence continues at coordinate 14,480,903 of CM021110.1, read as the reverse complement.
ACAGTTCATCACCTTATAGTTCAAATGATAAAATAAATAATATAGATAATTGAACATCATCACATTATTGAAGTCTGAATTTGAGCTTTTTAATTGATTTTCACATGAAGGAGTACATATTGGCATTGGCAAAATCTTGCCATTGCCCAAAGACAAGTCTGCATAGAGTTGAGTTGGAACTTGGAAACTCATATTATCAAAGATTGAAAATTAAAAATCAAGTCACTGTATCACCTTTTCTAGCAACTTCCACTCTTTAGGTGGTGGAATTGCCATTTGTTGTAACTGATGTTGTTTGACTTGAAGTTTTGTTAACATTTCATGATTGTAATTGGAAGTGGAACCTACCTTGAATTCTTCAGTCAATTTTGCATTCAAGGTTATCAGTGTTTTGATGGAATCCAAATAGTTCACATCTGGGTTTTGAGGAAACTGGTCCAAATCAATCTTCCTTGCACCTTCCATCTTTTTTTGAAACCATCCTTTCCAATGAATCGGTCATTTGTGTCAAAAGCCTCTGGAAAACCAAGCTCTGTGAAGTTCATTACCTTTTCATCCACCACCTTCATCTTGTCTGCAACCAAATGCAAATATTCCTTTGTTCCGCACATTCTTGAACACTTTCAATGATAGATGACAACTTAATTGAGGTTTCAATCTGACTAGTAATCCCTTTTGATTTCAAATCATTTTCACTGGCTTTGTAGACTATTTGTAGAACTTGATTTGTAGATTTCTCTAATTCTAGCAAATTTTTGTTGTCTACTAAATATTTGTTGAGCTTCTTATAATGTTGTCTGATAGCATCAATCAATTGAAACATTTCACACAAATGATCAAACCTCTGCATTATTTCATCCCAGATCTTTTGTTTCATATGCCTCACTGTATCTCTACAAAATGCAGATAACTTATTTTGACCAGACTTAATTTCTTCTTTTGCTTCCGTCATCTCTGTCTCCAATCTTTCATTTTTTTTCTTTGTTTCTCCAATTTTTTTTCCCACTGTGCATTTCTATTCACAATGCTTAGTCTTAATTTTTCTGAAGTGGATTTTACCTCATCATATTTCTTGTTGCTCTCATCTAGCCTTCGCTTCAGGTCATTCACTTCTCTCTCATTTGGTTTATCCTCTTTTCTTGTTGATGTAGAGGCATATTTTTTTATTCTTTTTTCTAATTCATTTCTCTTGTTATATGTTGATTTTCTCTTTGTTTTCTCATTTTCTAGGTCTTCCTGTAACTTTTCTATTTGGGTCTGCAACCTTTTCTTCTCTCTATCTTTCTTTAGCAATGATGTGTACACCAATTCATTGTTCTTCTTTGATACATTAATTTTGTCAGTATTTTTTAGGCCAAAAAAATCCAATTGAAAATTGGTTACCTGGTATTCAGATCGATCCATTTGATTTGTTGGTTTGTTTTGAACTGTGAGAACAACAATTGTTTACTCCATGATTTCTTTATTTGTGTCAAATGTGGGTAATACCATGGTTGTTGTGGGCTCTGAAGTTACAACATACACACTCTCCATTAGTTGCTTCTTTTCTTTTTTATTCAAGTCTGATTTCTTTTTACTCTACAATGAAATCATAACCTGGGGAGGCAGGAAAAATGGAATGCTTGAATGGCAAAGGAATAGGAGTACTTGTAGTTGCTAATGATGTCGCAGCCACACTAACTGGAACTGGGGGAGTGCCTGGAAATGACTCCTTTTTGGTGGATCTACTGATAGTGTGACTTGGACTTGTCAAAATCTTTTGCCTCTTTTGATTGCCTTGATCACCTGGTGTTTCTGTGGTATCTTGTATTGTTTTCCTCTTGTGTGTAATTTGTTGTTGTAGCACATGTTGATCACTACTAGTAATACTATCCATACCATTGCCACCAATGGCACTCCCAGTTGCACTAAGCTCTCCACCATGGGCATGTCCTAGTTGTGATTGTATCTGACCATGAGGATGAGGATTATAAGCTCTAACAAATTGAGTTTGACTTGTATGCCCTTGGTCTACTTTTTCACCTCTAAGCCCAAGGCCAAATTTATCAACTGGTTTTCTATGCTCAACATCCGTTACTGTCCAAGGGCCTTGTCTTTGGGACCCCAAAGGAGCACCTTCATAACCAATTTTTTCAAGTGTGGCTGCTCCTGAAGTATATGTTGAAGCATATGCTTCTTTTACGGCCTCACTTAAACCAGGTTTGTAATTGGCATGGATTTTTTCTACTTCTTCTCTATCATCATTAGATTCATCATCACTTTCTTTGTTTCCATGTTCATCAGGATGCTCTATATTTCACAATTTGCTAAACTCTTTATCTTCTTCATTAGCTCCATACTCTGCAAGAGCTCTTGGATCACCTAGGTCCTTCCTCATAGACCAAAAGGCAGCAATTTTTGATCGTGACCAATTTTTATTTGTAACTTCCTTCTCTAGAGAACCTCAAATTTTTACTCTACTAGATGTTTTATCACTTTTTTCATAAAAATTGTTGTATGTCCTGATTGTCTTTCACTGCAATGCCATAATTTATGCTAACAATTATTCAAAAGAAATACCATTCTCAACAACACTTTTCTCCATTTCTATTTTGACCTCATCCCAAGAATCCTTGTTTCTCAAGTTTTCAAGCAAGGGTTTACTTTGATGTTGAATTCTACTTGCAACATTCATATTGGCCACAATCATTGATTTAATGATGTCACATGGATCATACTACTAGTGATAGATAGCATCAAAGCCAAAAAAATTCAAAAGATCATGTGCCACACTAAATTCTTTTCTCTCGAATGTGAACCCTCCACATGAAAAAGGTAAAGAAGGAAACAAGGTCTTCTTTTGCTAACTGAGAAAGTGTAGTTCATCAGCACTCTGCACCTACCTTACATATTCCAATGCAAAAACCCTTTCTATCACATGTATTGGAAGTTTGTATGGTTGTACTCCCGATCCATAAAATCTTAGCACAATATATTCTTCCATTAAGTACCAATCAACCAATTGTATTTATTTTCCTAGTTGCATGTAGTTTCTACATGACATAGGCAATCTAGGCATTGGAGTATTTGTAATTGCTTGATGCAATGGAGCCAAAAAGTAGTTTACAAAATGACTATAGTTCCTTCGAGAATCATGCATCCTTATCTCAGTGGTCCATTCATATATTGGATCCATTTTCTTTTCCTTTGCATTACTATAGGGCTGAATCTGAAGCTTGTTGGTCTGAAACTTTCCTCTAAATTTGAATAGAAAGAAAAATCACAAGTAGGTTGTGAACCTAAATATCTTGGTGGAACCTGCTTTAATCATTAAAAATTGTTTATGCATGGATTCTACAATGTGTTGAATATAATTATATTTGACATGTTCAACACCATAATGAATATTAAATACCATTTCAAGGAGGCTTGCACCCACTTCCAAATTGCTATCCAGACCGAGGAAAAATGCTAGAATGGAAGTAGTATCATGAACCCATGGTTTTAAAATATCCAAATTATAAGGAGGCTTATGATCACCTTTCAATTTGCTTCTATCCTGAATTATTTTATTTAAGAAAGCAATTTTCTCCTTTTCTTCCACTACTTCATAATCACTAGCAAGCTTTTCTAGGTCAATGTGGTCGTTTCCAAATTCTTCGGTTGTAAACCCCAACACTTTACCAAGTTCTTCTGCATTAATGGATACAAATTCTTCTTGGCTATCTTTATTAACAATTTCTCTTTTCTTATCATCATAAATTTTGACACAGACCATGATAAATTTTGGGCAAGGGAAAATCTCATGTAATATCATGCGTCCTAATCCAGTTACCCACGGTGCACTGATACTATTAACTTGTGTTTTCTTTGCAGCCTTATTCTAAGATGAAAATCTATGTTCTGAGGTATGCCTACTATAGATTTCAGGATCATAATTTCATGGTACCCATCAGTGAAACCTGGGGTTTTAAGCAATTTCGCATAATGTATTTTTTTATCAGACATTGCTCTAGTGGTATTGGTGGTAGACATGTTTATACAATGTGAAGTTGTGGAATTTGAATTCCCTAATACCTATTAGTCCTCCTTAATTTTAATGAATTCTTAAGTCTCTAAACCCAAACTTCAAACTTTGACAAAATCAGATTTTAAGAAATGTCAAACGATGAAATGTAGCCGCAATAATTCTTCCACTTACCCAAATTCTGAGTCCAGACTCTTCAAAAATGGAACGGCTTTGTTGGAAGTGGAACTGTGGAATCCAAAACAGGGTGGTGTATTGGAATGAGCAATCTAAAGAGTGAAGACTGAAATCTCCCCGTGTGCTAACCCCCTCACTTTAAAAAAATCACTGTACAATTTCAAAGTGCAAAGTGCTTTAAATGCTTTTTTTTTCTCATAATTGGAACATTAAAGTGAATGAAACATCTTAGGTCTACAAGACTACAAGTTGCAAATTCTTAATTGTTGATCTTTCTAAATCTAACGGTTATAGGGTGATTCTAGAGGTTTAAGTTGGGAAGCCCATCGCTCTGTGCATTTCATTATGGAATGCAACTACAACCATACATCAAATGTTCATCCAATGGTTGAAACTTGAGTAATTTATGATATTAACTTAAAAAAATAAACATGACACATGTGTTTTAAAGTTGTTTTAAACTTTTGTGCGCTAGGATTGGCATCAAGGCCAAGGGGCTGGTAAATTAACGTTGCAAAGGACTTGAAAAAATCTCACCGTGTGCTGACCCTCTCACTTAAAAAAAATCAGTAATCACTTGACAATTGACACTTAGCAATACAAAGTGTTTTAAATGCTTTGTTTCTCGAAATTGGAACATTAAAGTGAATGAAACATCTTAGGTCTACAAGTTGCAAATTCTTAATCTTAATAGTTGATCTTTCTAAATCTAACGGTTATAAGGTGATTCCAGAGGTTTAAGTTGGGAAGCCCATTGCTCTATGCATTTCATTACGGAATGCAACTACAACCATACATCAAATGTTCATCCAATGGTTGAAACTTGAGTAATTTATGATAATAACTTAAAAAAATAAATATGACACATGTGTTTTAAAGTTGCTTTAAACTTTTGTGTGCTAGGATTGGCATCAAGGCCAAGGGGCCGGTAAATTAATGTTGCAAAGGACTTGAAAAAATCTCACCGTGTGCTGACCCTCTCACTTAAATAAAATCAGTAATCACTTGACAGTTGACACTTAGCAGTACAAAGTGCTTTAAATGCTTTGTTTCTCAAAATTGGAACATTAAAATGAATGAAACGTCTTAGGTCTACAAGTTGCAAATTCTTAATCTTAACCGTTGATATTTCTAAGTCTAACGGTTATAGGGTGATTCCAGAGGTTTAAGTTGGCAAGCCCATTGCTCTGTGCATTTCATTATGCAACTAAAACCATACATCAAATGTTCATCCAATGGTTGAAACTTGAGTAATTTATGATATTAACTTAAGAAAATAAACATGACACATGTGTTTTAAAGTTGTTTTAAACTTTTGTGCGCTAGGATTGGCATCAAGGCGAAGGGGCCAGTAACTTAATGCTGCAAATGACTTAAAAAAATCTCCCCATGTGCTGACCCTCTCAATGTCTCACTTAAAAAAAATCACTTGACACTTAGCAGTACAAAGTGCTTTAAATGCTTTTTTTCCTCAAAAATTCAAAATTGGAATTGTTGGTCTACAAGTTGCATATTCTTAATCGTTGATTTTTCTAAATCTAACGGTTATAGGGTGATTTCAGAGGTTTAAGTTCACAAGCCTATTGCTCTATGCATTTTGATTTCATTACAAAATGCTTTTTGTGTGAAGAGTCAGAGTGTAGTTTCTTTTTCTGCCGAGAGTTTTCAGTGCAGAGCCGAATGGCCAGTTCGTCCAAGCTTTGATTTTATGATGAATGCAAATTATAGAAATTTGTGTGACAAGATCCATATTATAGCCTACATAATGCAAATTATAGAAATTTGTGTGATAAGATCCATATTATAGCCTACATAATTATATTGCATCCATAAACAGATTTGAAATCCCATACTCATAGTCCTTCCTCCATTCCTAACAAAAATCAATACCATAGGCATCGGTCTAACGATGCTTTATTGGCGGAACCCCCATCACAGCCCTGCTGATGGCCCGAAGACTCATAAGTTGTGCTCCCCGATATACCAATAGAGTCAACAAAAGTAAGCACATCACTGTAACACATAAACATCGGTGGAACAAATGATTGCATTTCCTCGATGGCCCGATATAGCCATCAATTATCAAGTGCATATTGCATAAATTATATTACTTAATTTCTCAAAGGAAAAAAAATGATTTGAATATATTAATAGACACTGAAGTTCTGAACTCAAAAACAACTCTTTACTGTAAGTGTAAATGAATAATGAAGAATAACACAACACAACCATTTATTTTAGTGCAACTGAATTTTAATGTCACATTATTACATATCTTTTTAAAGACGAGTAGTTGTAGATCAGGCAAGCTTCTGTTTTGTATAAATAACATATGTCGGTGTGTCACTTTAGTAATTTACATAGACACAATTTAATAATTTATTCCAAGTTGTTGCTCGTTACAATGGATTAGAAATTGATTCCAATTTCCAAGCTTCTACTGTTGAAAACTTACTACAAATGTAACTCTAAAAATAAATGCATGATTCCAAGCTTTTGCCGGTGGATTTTCTAACCATGTCGGGGAAAGGGGATTCTAATCAATTTGGGGAAATGGGATCTGTGAAGATACAAAATGTACTTATCCCCTTTGAGAACCAGAGTCATGCAGAAGATGTAATACAAATGTCTCTTTGATAATAAATGCATGGGGCTTGCCTGGCTAGCCACGTTGGGGAAATGGGAGCTATTAAAATACAAGAGGAGAAGAAAATCTGCTCCCATATTTTGCACACACTGGTATAGCACTTACCTCCATTAGAGCTCCTCATCTTGGTTCAAAACCTGTCTGAGAAGTTAGGTTAACCAAATCAAATTCTTTCCAATTCCACCCATTTTGAACTTGAAGGAAATTCATCTTTTATTGATTACTCTGTAACTACATAACTGTAGGCAGGAGAATTTACTATATCCCCAATACCACATTATCTTCTTCATGAATCCTTATTAACCCTAGAAAATAAAAACCCTTATGACACTATACACTATTCACTGAATCACTATCCCTATTTATGGGCCACCAGTGCTGCTACCAGCATGTACAATTAAAATGTTTAATTTGATTGATGTCTGGCTACATGCCAACTGTACCTCAAGCTGACAAGCTGTCAAAATCACCAATGCCACTCAAATTTCAAACGATATGAAATAATTACAAATATTTTTTCATTAAAGCTATGAGTTTTCCAAGAAATTGCTTCAGATGTTCATATCACATATGGCATTAATCACCGCCATTTCCAGCACTAGCAGTACGCCAACCACACTTTCTTCAAAAATATTGAGAATTTCAATTAAATGAAATGTACAACGTCGAGGCATTGAAAAGATAGAATGAGTGATGAGCGATGGGCCTTTATCTCACCACATGTCTACATCTAACGGTTCTAGTGTTATTCTAGAGGTTTCAATTCGCAAGTCTAATGCTTCAAAGATTTACTTCCGGAATGCAACTATAGTCATCCATCAAACATTCATCGAACGGTCCCTATGATTTTTCATTGGCATATCCGTTTATTTTACCACTGGATTTTTTTATTATTTTGAGATTTTTTTTAATTTGCCAATGAAAATATATTTTTTGCTTTGAAAAAAGGTTTTAATCACCAACAATTTTTTTTTTCTGTTTTGGAAACAAGATTAATTCGCCAATGGAAAAAAATTTCTGGTTTGAAAAACGGTTTTAATCGCCAATGAAAAATATTTTATTCGATTAATTTTTTTTTCAATTCGCCAAGATTGTCCACATACTTCTAGGAATTATAAAAGATTCGCCAATTGGGAATTTTTTTTTCCCGAAAAATGAAAAAAATCGCCAATAAAATTAATATATATTTTTCTTTATCGGAAGTATACAGGATTTTACACCTTCACCGAGGAGGGGTTTCTTAAAGTTTTCCCTGGTAGGCATGTATGCTAGAACATGGTGTTAGAGACACTCTAAGAATATACGTAGGGATCTAGCACTTGAACAAAGTGCTATAGTTATGGCTCTTTAATAATTTATGAAATTTTCTAGACAAAATTTGGTTGGGTTCTAAAGTCTTTTGTCTCTTGTGCCTCTAAAATTTTTGGTGGACATTATTTCTAATATTTTGGTTCCAAGTATGCTTTCAAATTCTATATACCTAACACATATCTCTGGATATAGAAGCTTTAATCTAGGGGACAATAAGGAAGAGTGTGGTTGTATTAGAAATCAGATTAGTTAAACCCATATTTGGTTTATTTTAACGTCATAGCTAAAAGGAATGTGTGTAGATCTAGAGTGCAATGATGATGTGTTGTGTGGAAACTGTGTGATAAAATAGAAACCCAATGGGGTACACTATGCAAAGTTGTGTGTGTGGAGGAATAGAAGGAAATGTAGAATTTGTATTTATTAGAAATTAATTTGAAGGGAAAATGTGAGATTAGAGACAAAAAATATTATATATGAGGAGAATAGAGAAATTTGGGGATGAATGGAAGGGATATTGGGGAGGAACAATGAGAATAGTTAAAGAAAATAGGAGATCAATAGTAAGGAATATAAAAATGATAACAAGGGTGGGTATTTGTATAATATGATTCTTGGATTTGGGATCCAACAATATCAATAGTTAGCTTGTTGTAGAAGAAAATTTAGTATCAGGGTCTTTCTTACTATCACTTATATTATTTCCTCGTATGTTCAAAATGAGTAATATTGGTATTTATTTTATACTCAATTTAAGATGACCATTTAAAAATTAACTAGAATCAATTTTGACTCTAGCATCCAAGAGCAATTTTACCTCTCTAATGACAAGATGCAATTTATCCTAAAACTTTTAGAATTAGTTTTAAGTGTGAAAAGAGGTTTGGATCCCATCACTATAAATTAGTCAAAAACTTAGGATAAGGATAACAATCAAGGTGGATGATCCTAGAAAAGTTAGGATATGAGATAGAGAGAGAGGGAGAGAATTTTCCCCCCTTCTCTTTATTTTATCTTTTACTTCAATGTGCCCCTTTCCAACAAAACACACATGAAAATAAACAAAATCATTGTTTCATTTTGGAACATTTTAGATAATAAGAATAGAGGAACATGATAAAGCTAGATATGAAAATGAAACTATGGAAATCATATACATTATTACTTTTAAGGATGGAGGGTAAGCATATCATAGAATGGAAATCTAGAGGAACATGACAAATTTAGACATGAAAATGACATTGTGGAAATCACATACATTATTTCTTATAATTAGGCTAGAGGGTAAGCATATCATAGAATGAAAGTAGAGGAACATGATAAAGATAGACATGAAAATGAAACTATGAAAATCACATACATTATTACTTTTACTTGGGATAGAGGGTAGAGTTTACTTAAGAATTATAAATATAAAACTAGTAGAGCCCAAATCTTGAGCATCAACCATAATATTCTTATATTTTTACTCCCACTCTTTTTATCTATCATGTTTATTTTCCCTATCATTCAATTAGGAATCCATTAGATATTCTCTTCATATCCATATCCATCCAAAGTCTAAATAAATCCTTCATTTCCATCACCCTTAATTCTGAAACCTTTTCTTCCCTATTCACATCCTTTTGTGATTACTCTCATTCATCTATTGACACCATCACAAGAACACAACACTTGTTATAGATCCCACCCTACGGTTTTTTTTTATGTAATCACCATAATTGCATATACACTACTATCACCAAGACACATAGACTTTCACACACCCCTTTTCCACATTATTTCCATTATGAGCTAATAATATTGCCTAATGAGATAATTGAGGTAGTATTTGAAACAATACAGCCATTCCCTCATTTTCCTATAGGTTTTCAAGGATTTAGAAGTGAATGTGACTATTATGTGAGTAGGAATAGTATAAAAAAAGACAAGTAACTTTAAAAAGTTATAGATCTGTCATATTAGAAGTCACTAGCATCACATAAGGGATACAAGACCCACCACTCATAATTATAATTCCCATGCTACTATAATCATCTCCTTTCATTTTTATATTGCCCAACTTTCTAAAAATTCATCCAATGTACTCAAAATTCATATTAGAGCATTTTATAAGCCTTCCAAAGATATTTCTAATTTCAAGTTTGATACTTAACAAGTGCACACATGAATTTTTTTCTTATTTCCTTTACAATGAACATTTCTAGTTTTATGATGTATTCTCTATTTCTCGAGCCTTATATTTATTACTATAGATTAGATTGCAGTGATCTCAACTATGTGATTTCATATTTAACTATGGTTTTTGTTAATGGGTATAATAGTAAGAATTAGTATAGATTGTAGTGATCTCAACTATGTTCTTTCATCTTTAATTTACATTCATCATGATGTCCAAGTTTTAAGGCCTCACTAATGCTTAGTCAACTTGGTGTTAGACACACAATTCAGAGGAGAGGTTCCTAGCTGAATAGTCCACTAATCCCTCACAAAAGCTCCATTTAATTATCAACCAGGGCTTTGTAAGCTTGTGATAATGTTGGCATTGTATGTGCATTCATAGGCTCTACATGGCCTATATTAGATCAAGTATAGGTGGTTTACACATGTATAGGAAAATAATAAAGGTTGGAAAAGGAAATAAAGTGTAAACTACAAAACAAGGGAAATAACTTAATTTGCTACTGATGTTATGGGTACCTTTGGCTTAACACTATAACTGTTAACTACTAAACCTAAACTCTACAATTTCACTAGCACTTTTGATTCTTACTTCTAAGTACTAAACTCACCTTGTAGATAGAATCAATGATGCATTACAAAACTTAAATCGTGAGACTAAATATCATTCATGTGCATGTAATAAATAATCTATTGAAATGAATACAATAATATAAACATCTAATTTAACAACATAAATTAAGGTGGGTGAATAGTACCCTAAGTGGCCCTTGATCGAGTTGTTGTACCCATAGGAGAAACCAAATATGTGCTACTTAATTCAACTAATCATAACAGAAAACTGGAACACCTTTATTGCATATAATTGAATTCTACAATCTGACAAGAATCTTCATAGATTTCTCATTCATGAATGCATAACAAAAAATTAATAATGAAGTATTGTTTATGAAACAAAACTATAACTATCAAAACATATATCTTGTAACTAGATTTTCTCCTCAACCACTGATCCAACTATATAGGTTCAAGAGGAGGTTTATTTTCATAAGAACTCAAAATAAAAATTAAATGAAGATATCCACTCTCCTTCAAAATAGAGAGAGATAAAGTCTTTGCAACTGAAACTATAACTGAAAAAGATAGAAGAAGACAAATAGGTTTACAACTCTACTTTAACGACATGACAGAGATATGCTCTATGCAAATAGTCTTGTCAATTTCCTGATTACTACAAACGTCTTCTTCCCTCCATCTTCTTATTGAATGCTCTGATGATTCACAATTGACCACTCCAATGATTGCTTCCATCATTTCTGCAATTGTCACATTTCCAAATCCTTGGAATCTCCCCTACAATTGGCCTGGAATCCTTTGGTTGTGGGTTGAGTTCTCTAGTTCCAACGAGTTGAAATTCCTCTAGCTACAAGGAGTTAGTTTCATATAAAGCATACATACCATTAAAAATCATGAGTTAAACATAGATTCATACTGAATTGCATAGACATTCACACATTCATCCATACAAACATCATCATATCATAATCATATTTCCACTCATCAAATTTTGGTTTGGATTGCATGAAAGATATAAAAGGTATATAAGTTCATGAATTTATATGGAATAAGAAGCTTAAAGTGTTTAAAGATATGAACTAAGCAAGAGAAAACTAGCTATTAATCAGGCTCATCATTCCCCCCTACTAAGAAATTGTCCTCAAGCAACATTTAGGACTGGAGGTTGTACTGAAGAGTCATTTCCCTAAAATATGTCACCACATCAAGTCCCTTAACCTGTCTCAGATAGTATCCCTTTTGACATGAAATCTTTGCCAACCTGAAATTCTTTGTTGTTTGTATTTCATCCTAGTTCCTCCCTATCTAATGTGGCACTAGATAGAGGAGAAGAGGTGGGTGAAATGTAAGAGTAAACCATGTAAGTCCATTATCCTTGACAATATCTATATACTTTTGAGATCTTCTAATAATGGTTATAAAATTATACAGGGACTGAGGTTCCTTTTTCTTTAATTCAAGGGTGAATTCCTCCCATCTCTTCTTCACAAAATGGAAGGTGTGATCAATAGGTCTTGTAACTAGTTGCTTCATCCTGATGTAGTCACATTCCATGAAACTCATTATTTTCCTTCCTACACCTTTATAGTTCAGGAGCTCTAACCACTCATCAACAACTACATTGGGATCTTTGGATTCTTTCCTCGGATGTGGAGCAATAGATTTCTCCTTTTCAATATATTCCTCCAAGATCTTACCCCTTTGCTGCTCATTCCTGACATAAGAGGTCGGTTCTTTAATCTGTAAGTCCCCCATAAACATTAGTGGATTCCATTCAGTTTGATCTAAGAGAACAAGATTATGCAATTAAAACTCACATAATTGGTCTTGCATGTCTAGTGTAGAGTTAGAGAAAGTTTCTAAAAACAAAAAATTTCTATTCAATGACAATAGAAAATCGCTAATCAACTGGCTGAACTGAAAACACAAATAATTTTCCTACATAGATAATGCATAAACTCTTGCAGGAGGTCTGCACTTTAGAATTTGTGCAGCCTTGTCAGCTACTTCTTCAAAATCTACTTTTATCCATTTTATTTTTGCCTCTTTTTGTTCAAGCCTCCTAGTGTGTTTGGACATCAACTCAATTTTTTTTTTCTCACTCCTCAAAGAACTCTTGGGTTATTTTCCATAATTCCACACCTAAGGTTAGCACAAATGGCCTAGAGGGAACTGAAAGTGGAGGAAATTGAGCCTAGGTACAAGTTCCTTGTTTCCTGCTTCTATGATAACAATATATGCCAATTCATCCAACCTAGACCCATGCTCAAATTTATAAAGTTTTTCCTCCAACTCTTCAATTCTCTTGTCCCTCTCATTGTCTTTTTGCCGGTGTGTTTTAAAAAAACTTTCCAATTTCTTTATCCTTTGCTTAGCCTCTTGCAATTATTTACCAATATCCTTTTGCACAACAAAAATTTCTTCATCTCTTTTCAAAAACTGGTCATTCCTCTCACTTTTATACTCATTACCCTCTGAATCAAGGTTCTTTGGGGTTCTTTTTCTTATTTTCCTTGCAATAAAAGCATGCTTTGAATCAAATTTAGAGGTGCTTGTATAATGCCATGACTGTATAATAGGTGCATTTTCATTACTACGGGAATTCCCCTTCAATTTTGAGTTTGTATCAACCATAAGAACATATTCCTTTTTTTGCTTTTTAATTGACCCTCTCATTGCACCTTTCCTCTTTAGGCAATGTGATTTCCTCCTAGATTGTGTGGATTTATTCTACCCTCTTGTATGTGCAGAAGAAGATTCACCTTTCCTTTTCTTAGTTCTTGGTGTTTTGCCAGAGGTAGGGGTTTCTTGGGTATCTCTTGATATGGGTTGCTTAGAGGTTGTAGGTTGTGTGTCATGCAAGCTCTACTCCTCTATCTCTCCTATGCTACAGGTAGGTGATGCAGTAGGGGAGCCAAAGGGCATTTCCCTTTATGATACAGTAGGTTCCTCTACTCTTTCTAGGACAACATGTTCTTCAAGGATGGTGTTGATATGGATGAAATTTAAGAAAATTTCCCAAGAAACATGTGGAAATTGAATTCTCAAACTTCTTTTATCAATAATGTGACTAAGAAGAAATGTGATAATTTAGTGTTATTCATCTTCCTTTTATACTCAAAGCTCATTCTTTACAATAAATTGTGAAGAAAACTTGGAACATTTACCTGCCTATCATGGTGAAGATGGCTTAAAAGTTTGAAATGTACGGTATACAAGGATTTTCTTCCATCACAAGTTAAGTATTTGACAATGTGAGAAGCTACTAAAGCCCATATCTAGGGTAAGAATAATATTTTTGTACATTGAGAAGATGAGTCTATTTTTTCTCCATGTTCTCTAAATTTTTTCCTGACAACAATAGCATCTACCCTCACTGGAAACTCTTCTCCTTCACGTGACATTCTTGATACCTCAACAATGGAGGCTTCTAAAGGATTCACCCTCAAACCTCTTACAATTTCCTCATTGTTTTGTAGTGTGGCAAAAAAAATTTGTGTCATGACTTCATTGAACTTTGTGAGTTTAAAGAAGTACTCCAACCAACCAAATTGTCTAAAAAATGGTAATACTAGCTTATCTTCCAACAACTAGGTATGTGTTGTTGGTTCCCTATGAATAATGTCACCTCCCATGACATTGTTGTTGCTCTATAATTCCCTTAATTCTACTATGTTTTGGTTCAATTCCTATCTATCACTCCAACTACATCACTTCCATTACATTGTATCCTCTCAATTCAACTACTTCTAGCCCTTATCTTCTCCTCTAAGCTTGTATTTGTGTAAAAATAGAGGAAATAGGATGGAAAAAAGGTTGCAGAGAGTTTTTGGTTTTTGAAAATCAAGAAAATGAAGAACACCCCACCCCCAACTAAAGATATTAAGTGTCCTCACTTAATTGTATGGGTCATGGCAAAGGGATAAATTGTATGAAGTGGAAAATAAAATCAGATATGAAACATGCACAAAATAATGTTAAAACATGTAGAAAATTAATTATTATCTATGTTAATTATGAGAAGTTAATGCATGTACCTGTAGAATTCTTGTGAAATGAAACTTATCTCGTGCGAATTTGTTGATTACTTCCTGTAGAGAGATTTGATGTGACCATTCTTAATTGCAATTTGAATTGAAGGACATGAATGCATGGTGCATGGTAAATGATGGTTTGGAAAGGCTACAAGATGTATAAAAGATGGGATGTGAAATAAATTGTATGATACGTGGAAAATAAATAAGGTTATGGAAATGCTACTTGTGAGAATGTGTATAGGTTGCATGCATGAAAATAAAACATGTGTAGCTGCATGTACTGAATTATGGCGGTGGAAAGTAGGGATATGTAATTAATTCAGTGGGGATTTTTGAAATGATTGTCACACAATTACTACAAGAGCCTCTAGTAACAAGGCTCTTTCTAAATTTTTTCACCTTCGGGCGTGTTGCTACAAGTCCCTACTTCTTTGCTGACTGTGGCAGAAAATGATTGTTGGTCCTTGTCACCTTGTGCAGTGTGTGCTTGTGAACTATGGTAGAAATTATACTTGTGTAACATCAGTAGGTGAGTTGTGTAGCTCCTCTACTAAGTCGTGTGTACTACTTGTAGTCTCTATAGTTTAATTTTTTAGTGAAGGCTCAAATTGTTGAATTAATGAGAGAAGGAAGTCATCCTTCTATAATGGTTTCTTTTTCATCTTCATTTTGTGTCCATTGACCAATAATAAGATCCAGACTTCATGAATTGTGTGTAGTTGTACTACTCCATTGGGAAACACTTTTTTTATTTCATATGGACCAAGCCATATTGTTTTTAACTTTCACTTGTAGTCCTTATATCTTGAGTCATAGAGTAGAGACCAATCACCTACACTAAATTCCTTGGTCTTGATGAACTAATCATGCCAATGGATTCTTTGATTCTAAAAAAATTTAGTGTGGTGTATGACTTCCATTCTGATTTCATCAAGTGCATTGAGGTTGTGTAATCTCTCTTGTTGTGTTGTTGATAAGTCCATGCCCAATGTAACAACTATTCTTAATGTTTTGTACTCAAATTCAATAGGAATTATTGCTTTCTTTCCATACACCAATTCATATGGTGTAAATCCTATTGTGGTTTTCCAAGTTGTCCTATAGGCCCAAACTGCCTCAGGCAACCTAGCTACCCAATCCTTTCGATGAATTTGCACTATCTTGGTTATAATGTTTTCAATTTCCTTGTTTGTGACTTCCACCTATCCATTAGCTTGAGGGTGGTAAGATGTATACTTTCCATGTCTAATCTCATATTCTTGAACCAATTTTGTGATCAACTTTGATGAAACTAGAGTCCTTGGTCTATGAAAATTTCCCTTGGAACTCCATATCTTATAAATATGTCCTCATAAAGAAACTTTTCCACATTACCATTCCTTGCAAATTGTGAAGCCTTAACTTCCACCCACTTTGTAAGGTAATCTATGCATACCAATATGTATTCCTTGTTGTTGGATGTTGGTGATATGGGGCCAATAAAATCTAATCCCCATTTATCAAATGGTGCTATTGCTAACTATGGCTACAATGGAATTTCATTTGTTTTTGTTGGCCTTCCCATTCTCTAACACCTATCACAACCTCTTGTGTACTTTACTAGATCCTTATGAAGAGTTGGCCAATAATATCCAGTGGTGAGAGTCTTAAGAGTTGTCTTTTTTGGTACAAATTATCCCCCACATGGTTCATTATGGCATGCTCTAAGGATGTCATATACTTCATCTTCTTTGATACATGTCCTCATGATGTTATCTGGGCCTGTGTAAAATAAATATCCAACTATCTCAGAGTAGGGAAAACTCTTGTGAACCAATTGCCTCTTTTCTTTTGGTGAGAAGTGAGGTGGTGTCTGTCTTGCTACAAGATAGTTGGCAATGTATGCAAACCAAGGTGTATGTAGAGATAGAGAAAATAGATTCTCATATGGGAATGAATCATCAACAAATTTTTTTTCTTTGGTTGATAGTCTGGACAAAAAATCTACTACATTTTCTTTTCCTGGCTTGTCCATAATGGTAATATCAAATTCTTGAAGCAACAGTAACCACCTTACAGGCCTACCACCAACCACAGGTTTGTTCATTATATACCTGATTTTTGTATGGTTAGTGTGTATGAACACCGGATATCCTATAATATAATTCATGAATTCGTTTACTGCATATACCACTGCCAACATCTCCTTCTCTATCACTGTATAATTGAGTTTTGTCCCTTATAGTTTTTTGTTGATGTAATATATGGCATACTCTTTGTTTCCTTCCTTCTGCCCAAGTACAACTCCTATAGTGAAATCAAAAGCATCTCTATGGATATGGAAATGTAAGGTCCAATTTTTTCCTCTCAAGATAGGGGTTTTAGTCAATGTTGTCTTGAGTGCTTCAAAAGAGTGTTGACAAGCAACTATCCATTCAAATTCTACACCTTTGGATAGTAAAAAAATAAGTAGACCTGCAAGTTTTCTAAAGTCTTGGATGAATATCCTATAATACCTATCATGTCCTAGGAAACTTCTAATATCTTTTTGTCTTTGATGCATAGGGAGTGTTGAGATCAAATAAATTTTGTTGGGGTCCACTCAAATTCCTTCATTTGACACAAAATGTCCCAATATAATCCCTTATGTCATCATCATGAAACATTTTTCATGACTTAGAGATAAGTTACATGTTCATGACATCTCTTTAGCACCTTTTGTAGATTTCCAAGTGCTTCATCATATGTATTCCCATATGTTGTGAAATCATCCATGTGAACCTCCATGGAATCATGGGAAAAGTCTGAGAATTTACTCAGTACTACCCTCTGGAAAGTGGTTGGTGCAGTGCATAGGCCAAATGGCAGGACAAAATAAGCATATGTGTCCCAAGGGCATGTAAATTTTATCTTGTCCTAATCTTTTGGGGTAATCTTAATTTGGTTATAGCCACTAAATCCATCCAAAAAGGATAAGTACTTATTGTCTGCTAATGAATCAAGTACTTGGTCAATGAAGGCGAGTGGAAAGTGATCCTTCCTAGTTGTAAAATTTAATTCTTAGTTGTCTACACATACTCTCCATGTGCCTCCTTTCTTTGGAACAATTACTAGAGGTGACACCCATTGACTACCAGAGATAGGATATATAAAGCCTGGATCAAGCAATTTTTGTAATTTGGATTTAACTATGTCTTTGACTGTAGGGTTCATTCTCTATTGTGGTTGTCTTATGGGTTTAAGACCATCATTGATGTAAATCCTATGCATGCACAATTTTGGGTCTATCCCCTTCATTTCATGATAATCCCATGCAAAGGCTATTGTGTGTGCTTGTAACACAATCATCAATGATGTTTGTTGTATGTCAGTCAATTGACTGTTTACATTCAATATTTTTCCCGACATTATCTCTAATGTTTTGGATTTTGTTTTTACTGATGAGATGTTAAGTCCTGATATATTTGGGATACATTGGCATGGTAACAAATTGTTGGAATGTGATGTTGTTGATTGTTGTCATTAATGGTTGTCATTGATGTAAACATATCTTGGTTGATTGATTAAGGTTCGGTTTTGATTCTTTGATGATCCAGATTAGTGTGCTCCAGATGTTGTGTTGTGATGATCTATCTTTGGTCATGCTTGTCCTGGTCCCCTTCATTTTACAACATAATAAGATACACTCTTATGGGTCCAAACCGACCTGGAAATTGGTTAGCGTGCCCCAAAACATTGTTTGCATTGTAACGTGTATATTCTATTCTTTGGTTCCGGATATCATGGTTAATATGTAGCGTGTTGATTTGAGAGAGGAGGTTTTGTATGGTCCATGTTTCATTCCTTTCCACCGTGGGAATGTTTTGTGGTGACATAATTCAAATGTTGTTTGGCCGACTTAGGAGATTGTGAAGGCATGGAATGGTATAAGTAAAAGTTGATTCTGTTTGATGAAAGTAAGTGTGGTGATTGTGAATTTGAAAATACAAATATTATGAAGTATGTGAAAGTATACGACCGGAGGTAGCAGACAATGAGATTCTTCCGGTGTGACTGTTGGTGACAATTATTTCTAGTGGTGGATTCCCTTTCATCATTCTTCTGGAAGTGAGCCATTTTCTTTTGGAAGTGAGCCTTTTGCCCTTTGGCAGTGATCCTTTTTACTTTTGGCTGTAATAGCCAGGCAGTGAGCCTTACCTGTAGTGAGCATTTTGGCAGCAAGCCCTTGTAAAAATCACCTTAACCAGTGTCACATTAACTGGTGTTTTATAATTGAAAATTAGCATTCTCCATGGTTTTTCCCATCTTGGGTTTCCACTTAAATTCTGGGGTTCATTGTGCATGGTGTTGTTATGTGCTTTCATGTTCATATCTATTTTAACAATTATCTAATTGATTTAAAATTGCACTGGATTAATTAAAGAAAGGAAAAGTGTTTTGTGATAATTGATTCACCCCCCCCTCTAAGTTATCTAGATTGTTAAACAATTGGTATTAGAGCTTTGGTTCCTCAAAGAAGAGCTTAACCTCTTGAGGTAGATCCGGTGGTACATAAATTGAAAATACCCGTGTTTGATGGATCTAACTTCAGTTTCTAGAAACTGTAGATGAGTGGTTACCTGATTTCTCTATGCTACAACACTTGGAAAGTTGTTGAGAAAAAATATCTCGTACCGAAAAATGTGTTAGAGTAAAGGTTTTAACTTAATTATGTTGATTAAGTTACCTTTATTCCCTTCTTAAGATTTCACTTTAGTTTGCATAAAGTGACATTTAATAATTATATTAATTATTAAATATTATCCTATTAGGGTTTTATTAGGGTTTGCATGATCTCCTTTTTATAAGGATTGACCCCATTGTATTTCATATCAATTCATTCTCTTTGATATATACATTTTCAGTTTTCAGAGAACCCTTGGTTGTTTGTCTCCATCTCTTCTTCTGTGATAGGTTATTTGCATGTAGGTGATCTTCGGGGTTTTGTGAAGTTGTATTTTCTCAACTTCGACATGGTATCAGAGCTCCACACCTACTGCTTCCTGTTCTTGTTTTGAAGATTTTTGGAGCTTCAAGGGTTTGGGGTTTATTTTTTTGATCCAGGGAATACCTGCAATTTCAAAGCATTTTCAGCTCAAATGGACCTAGCCATTGCGTCTGCAACGGTCCAAAACCCCTAAATCGACTGTTCATTTGTCCATTTTGGACAAAGTCGTTTGGGGTAAAAAAAAATTGCTGGTACAGTCGTCCTCCTGCCTGGTAAGAAAAAATTTTCAGAATTTATTTTTCCGCCTTTTTTTTTGGTAAAAAAAATAAAATAAAATTTCCTGCCAAAAAAATTTGCAATTTATAGTAAAAGTTTTGATTTTTTTTATTTAATAAAAAATCACAAACAAAAAGCAATTAAACAAGCCTTTTTAAGGCATGCTTAGGCCTGCCTCCTCTGCGCAGGCTCTATGTAGGTCCGTACCTGCGCAGGGTACCCGTGCCCACATAGGGTGCGGTGGGGGTGGGCCCACGTGCCTCCCCCACCCCACATGAAATTTAAAAAAAAATAAAATTTGTTGTTAAAATTTTTTTTTGTAATAATTTTTTTTATTGTTTTTTAAAAAACATAATTTTTCATAAAATAAGTCCAATCGCACTTTTACGGTGACGACCATTTGGCCGTCAAATTTAAGCTCGCGTTTTCACTTTGACGGCCGTATGACCGTCAAATTTATTGCAGTGCTGGCTTTTTTCCTCTTTGGACCTGTTTTCTTCCAGAGGTCGTAACTTGGGCATACGATATCGTTTTTTTGCAAACGAGATATCGTCGGAAAACTGGTTTTCTCATCTTTCCAATGGTGTGGGTTTCATTACTTCATTCTTTTGTTGGTGCATTCTACAATCATTTTTTTGGGCTGTCCTTCATGTATTTCCAGCTTTGTCCTTTTGGACATTTTGAGCATCATTTGTAAGCAATTACTTTTATGTAAACACACTAAGATAAAGTGCCACACTATTGTACATGAATTTTTGGGGATTTTGCATATAAGGTTGTGCCATATTTTGTACTCGCACTTTTATTATAAAGTGCCATGAGGGGTTGTGTAGTTTGCCTTTGTTTTGCCATCACATCTTTGTCCGGTGAGTGTCCCTCCACGACAACAGTGAATCCATACCATGGGGGGTTGCGTAGTTTGTCTTTGTTTGCCATCACACATTTTTCCGGTGAGTGTCCCTCCACGACGACAGTGGATCCATATGATTCCAGCCTCATGCATGTGTGCTTTGTTTTGCACACCACTTTTTTAGTTGCAGGTGCTTTCTTGTGCACTTTCAGATGTTGTATCTTCTTCTTCATGCACTACAGGGTGTTTCACATCATTTTAGTGGATCTTTCAGGCTCTCCCAGTTCAACATTATGGGGGGGTATTATACTGTTCGTGCTAATTATTCCTTGGTTTCACCTTGGAAGGGATCGTCCATTCCTTCAGCGGAGGTTCTTTAGCACCATAGCAATCATCTTTCAACAGTTGTTTGCAGCTTCTTCTGCTTCAGTGATGTTCTTCTTGGCTTTCTGCATCTCTTTTTGGAGTAGATCTTTTTCCCATGAGGTTTTCTCTATTTCTCCTCTTTACAGAGATTTGGTTGTATTTAGGTACCTGATCTGGCCTAGTTGTCGGGACCCATGTTTGCCTTCTTGCATTGTAGTTACCTTACTTTCTTGCATTTGTTTGTAGCTGCATTGTTGCTCATCTTAAGGGGGGGTGTTAGAGTAAATGTTTTAACTTAATTATGTTGATTAAGTTACCTTTATTCCCTTCTTAAGATTTCACTTTAGTTTGCATAAAGTGACATTTAATAATTATATTAATTATTAAATGTTATCCTATTAGGGCTTCTATTAGGGTTTTATTAGGGTTTGCATGATCTCTTTTTTATAAGGATTGATCCCATTGTATTTCATATCAATTCATTCTCTCATTCTCTCTGATATATACATTTTCAGTTTTCAGAGAACCCTCGCTTGTTTGTCTCCATCTCTTCTTTTGTGATAGGTTATTTGCATGTAGGTGATCTTCAAGGTTTTGTGAAGTTGTATTTTCTCAACTTCTACAAAATGGTCCTAATACTGTAGATGAAACTTCAGCCTATGAAGAAAATGAAAAAGCAAGGTATGCAATCTATAGTGCTTTGTCTAAGACTGAGTTAACAAAGTTATTTCATTGAGCACTGCTTATGAAGTTTGGGAAAAGTTGAAAGAAATCTATGAAAGAAATGATAGAGTCAAATTATCAAAGAAGTTGATAGCTAAGAGCAGATATGAAAATGAAAACTTGAGGATGGAAGAAGGTGAAGATATAGCAAGCTACTTTTAGAGATTGACAGTGTAGTAAATGAAGTCAAAAATCAAGGAGGCACTCTGATAGATGAAGATGTTATGGAGAAGATTCTGATGACCCTACCAGAGAGCTACAATGACAAGATCTCAGCTATTGAGGAATTTTATGATTCAAAGAAATTTCACCAGAGAGCAACTATTTGGCACCTTGACCGCGTTTGAGATGAGGGAATTTGGAAAAGAAAAGGAGAAATCTGAAACAACCTTCAAAGCCACAAAAATAGAAGAAGATCCAAATAGTGAAAGTTCAGATGAGTTGGAAGCTAACTTCACAAGAAAACTGAAGAAAGGTACCAACAAGTACAAAGGTATGTTACCTCTTAAATGCTTTAGATGTGGAAAAATTGGTCATCTAGCATCTAGGTGTTCGGAAAGGGGAGCAAGACAAAAGTTTAAGAGAATCAATAAGAAGGCCTATTATATTAATGAAAATGCTAGTATTTAAGATGATGAATCAAATCAAGAGGATTTCTTGTTTTTGGTGGAAAAGGATGAACCTAGATTTGATATCTCTAATATTTGTTCGAAATATAATGATAACATTGAAGCTGCATTATTTGTCAAAAGAAATAGAGATGAATGGTTGATTGATAGTGGATGTTTGAATCATATGACCGGTGATAAAAGTAAGTTTGTGAAGCTTGAGAAATATGATGGAGGTTCTATTAGATTTGGAGATGATAATTAAACGACATAGATCTTTGGAATTGGTTCTATTACCTTTGATGTAAAACACAAAACTAACAATGTTTATTATGTGAAGGGTTTATATCATAATATTTTGAGTGTTGGATAGATGTGCGAGAATGATTATAATATTGTATTTTAGGACAATGGTTGTGAGATCCGAAAGAGTTCTGGAACTATTATTGCAGAAGGAAAAAGAACAAGTGGTAAGATGTATCAACTGGAAGGAGATACAAAGAGATGCTTATTATCTCAGAGAAATGACAGTTGGCTCTAGCACCAGAGGATGTGTCACATCAACTTCAAAAATTTGGTAAGGATAAGTTCAACAAGAGTAGTCAGAGACTTGCCAAGACTGACCAAACTAGACAACATTATTTGCAGAGGATGTCAAGAAGGAAAATAGACCAGGGGAACATTCTGAGGAAAAGAAGAATCATCTATCGGATTGTTGGACCTAGTACACATTGACCTATGTGGTCCAACTAGAACAAGAAGCTTACAAGGTGAGAAATATTTCATGTTGTTAATAGATGATTATTCCAAACTAACTTGGGTTACATTTTTAAGAGAAAAATCAGAGGCTTTAGAAAAATTCAAGATTTTCAAGGCAAGAGTTGAGAATGAAGTTGACAGGAGAATCAAGTGTTTAAGATCTGATAGAGGAAGAGAGTATAATTCTAAATAATTCAACAAGTTCTATGAAAAACACGACATTAAAAGACAACTATCTATCCTTAGTGATGAGGGTAACCCGGAAAAAATCACAAAAAACTAACCAATCTTATTATTTTCAAAGTATGAAATTCCTACATGCAGAGGATCTCAAATCCTCCAGTTTTGCAATACATGCAAATTACAGAAAGAAACTACAGAAATTCCCCTATTCGCAGCATGCGATCTTCTTTCCCCAAAAACTGCCTAAAAGAAACAGTAACTCGCCCATAAATAGCCCGTTTCTTTGTTTGGAGCCAAAAACAGGATTCAAATTATGCACCAACTTTCAGAAGCCCTAACTCAAGATCTAACCGTCAGATCTTCAATGATAATACCTTTTCGAAAAGCTCTCGCGAAGATCTCTTGCCGGAAAGTGGGGCCTAAAGGCTAACCACTTTTGTATTCCGCCAATTTTTCAGGCCCATCCGGAGCCTCTAAGTACCTCAAAATTAGCTCCGAAGATTTCATAAGGCGAAAAGCAAAAATTGAAACTTGAATAACTTTTGAACCGGAAATGCTCTTGATCTGATTCTTTCACCAAAGTGTTTATTATTATGTCCTGAAGCTTCCCTTAAATTTTTGTCTCCTCACGCCTTCAAATTCATACTTGCTAAAAATAGCAGTTGAGCAAAAAAAGCAGAAAAGTAGTTCTGAAAGTTGGGAATTCTTCTTCGACGAAAAGGGTATCCAGAAATGCAAAAACATCTACAAAAAAAATCTAAATGAAAGTAAATATATTTTTGGGTGATGTAGGATTGCCCTTACACCACTGGATGCTCCTGCATCACTTAGAATTGTTGGCCTTGCCATTGCACCAAAAGATCGACCTGTCAATGCCCAATACAAGCTTCAGTTAAGATCCACAGGAGGTGGTTAAACCATGTCGCGAACCCGAAGGGAGATGCTGGCAGTTATTCCAACAATCCCCATCTCAGCGTCACCCGAGGGGTTTGAACCCATGACTGGATCTGATACCAATTGTTGGCCTTGGCATTGCACCAAAAGATCGACCTGTCAATGCCCGATACAAGCTTCAATTAAGATCCACGGGAGGTGGTTAAACCATGTCGCGAACCCGAAGGGAGATGTTGGTGGTTAGTCCAACAAGAACACCACAACAAAATGGTATAGTGGAAATAATGAACCAAACAGTTCAAGAAGAAGCTAGAACAATGATCAAGGAAGCAAGTTTAATAGAGGTCTACTGGAAAGAAGCGATACACACAACAGTTTACACTCTCAACAAAGTACTGTTCTAGAGGAGGTATGGAAAGACATCATATGAGTTATGGAAATGGAAGAGCTCCCACAATAAATTTCTTCAAAAAATTTGGAAGTAAATGCTACATCCGGAGAGATGAGGACAATCTTGGAAAGTTAGATAGTAGAGCTGATGAAGGCATATTTTTGGGTTACTCTACAAGAAGCAAACAAAATTAGAGAAAAATCAGACTTGGGAACTTGTGCCCAGACTGGCAGACAAAAATGTAATTGGAATAAAGTGGGTATTCCAGAACAAGCTAGATGAAAATGGAAAGTAATCAGAAACAAGGCAAGATTAGTTTGTGAAGTTTACACTCAGATCGAAGGTATTGATTTTGAAGAGACATATGCCCTTGTTGCACAAATGGAGGCGATTTGGATATTCGTGGCTTTCACAATTTTTAAGGATTTAAAAGTCTATCAAATGGATGTAAAATCAACATTCTTAAATGGATAACTGAAAGAAGAAGTCTACATTGAGCAACCAGAGGGGTTTAAGTCCGAAAATGACCAGGATGTTGTTTGCAGGTTGAAGAAAGCTTTATATGGATTGAAGCAGACACCTAGAGCCTAGTACGGTAGATTAGACAAGTATTTGATTGGACAAGGATTTCAAAATGGATTTGCTGACGGTAATCTATATTACATAACTCACTCAGATCAATGTTGATTTATGTAGTTTATGTTGATGATATAATCCATGGAGGAAATGATGATTTGTGCAAAATATTTATAGATGAAATGCAGAAGGAATTCAAAATCTCTATGATAGGTGAGTTAGATTCCTTCCTTGGATTACAAGTAAATTAGAACAACAAAGGAATTTTGATCTCTTAGTCCAAGTACATCAAATAATTATTGAAGAAGTTTGGATTGGAGAACTCCAAACCAATTTGTACACCTATTTTTACTGGATGCAAGTTGAAAAAAGAAGATGATTCACCTAAAGATGATGCAAGTACATATAGGTATATGATTGGAGGATTTTTATATTTGACCACTACTAGACCAACTATTATGTGTGTTTTTTGTTTAGAAGCTAGATTCCAACAAGAACCAAAGGAATCACATGTTTTTGCAGTAAAAAGGATCTTGAGATATTTGAAGGGTATAGAAGATATCGGGTTATGGTATCCAAAGGATTCAAATTTCACTTTGATAACCTATACTGATGTTGATTGGCTCGGGTGTGTTGATAACAGGTGGAGCACAAGTGGTGGAGCTTATTTCCTTTTCTCCCAAGTGGTTGCTTGGTCAAGAAAGAAACAAGATTCTATATATTTATCTACTGTTGAAGCTAAATACATTGCAACATCCTCATGTTGCACTTAGGTACTATGGATGAAATAAATGATGAAAGAAATTGGCATATCATTTGATAAACCGATCTCAATTATGTGTGATAATACCAGTGTAATAAACATTTCTAAGAATCTGATACAATACTCCAAAATGAAACACATATCCATTAGATATCATTTCTTGAGAGAGAAGGCTTTGGACAATGAGGTAAGACTTGAATATATACCTACAAAATAGCAGATTGAAAACATTTTCACAAAACCATTGAGAAAAGATACTTTTGAGTATCTCCAACAGAAGTTAGCGGTTTTGCCCCCTCCTAGTCTACAATAATTTGCTTTAGGGTGTGCATTGGTCCAGGGTTTTATATGCTCACACTTATTTGGATCAATGCTTGGTGGCTTCCTCATAAGGGGAGAAAAGTAAGTTTTTTAGGGGGAGTTTTCACCCTTTGTCTTTGATGTCAAAGAGGGAGAAGAAAAGGTCTTTGATGTTGAAATTGTTTTGTTTGGTTTGCCGTTGATGAATGTTGCCATCAATGACAAAGGGGGAGATTGTTGGAATGTGATGCTATTGATTGTTTCCATTAAAGGTTGTCATTGATGTCAACATATCTTGGTTGATTGATTAAGGTTCAGTTTTGATGCTTTGATGATCCAGATTGGCATTCTCTAGATGTTATGTTGTGATGATCTATCTTTGGTCGTGCTTGTCCTAGTCCCCTTTATTTTGCAACATAAGAAGATACACTCTTATGGGTCTGGAATGACCTGGAAATTGGTTAATGTGCCCTGAAACATTGTTTGCATTGTAACATGTATATTCTATTCTTTGGTTTCAAATATCATGGTTAATATGTAGCATGTTAATTTGAGCGAGGAGGTTTTGTATGGTCCACGTTTCATTCCTTTCCACTGCGGGAATGTTTTGTGGTGACCTAATTCAAATTATGTTTGGTCAACTTAGGAGATTGTGAAGGCATGGAATGGTATACATAAAAGTTGATTCTATTCGATGAAAGTAAGTGTGGTGAATGCAAATATGAAAATCCAAATATTGTGAAGTATGTGAAAGTATATGACTGGAGGCAACAGATAATGAGATTCTTCTGGTGTGACTATTGGTGATAATTATTTTCAGCGGTGGATTCTCTTTCATCATTCTTCTGGTAGTGAGCCATTTTCTTTTGGTGGTGGGCCTTTTTCCTTTCGGCAGTGAGCCTTTTTACTTTTGGTTGTAATAGCTGGGTAGTGAGTATTTTGGTAGTGAGCCCTTGTAAAAATCACCTTAACCAATTTCACATTAACTAGTGTTTTATAATTGATAATTAGCATTCTCGCTGGTTTTTTCCATCTTGGGTTTCCATGTAAATTCTGGTGTTCATTGTGCATGGTGTTGTTATGTGCTTTCATGCTCATATATGTTTTAATAATTGTCTGATTGATTTAAGATTGCACCGAATTAATTAAAGAAAGGAAAAGTGTTTTGTGATAACTAATTCACCCCCCTCTCAGTTATGTGGACTGCTCAACACAAATTGTGAAATATTTGGGAAATTGACTTAGATGAACTGGCAAGGATATTATTTTGCAGAGGATCCTACAAACATGTCAAATAGTCATGATGTTGTGAGTCCCTATCATAGTCATTTTGCATGATTTTTACTATCAAGTCATCTTCATCTTCGTTTTCTAACAAGGGACTGCATTCAATAGTCATCAAGGCTTGCAAGGAGTATTAATCCTCCTCATCTAGGATATGCCAAATGGTTTGTTCTAGGTCTACATGTTGCTGGGCTGGTGGATAAAGGACTAATTTTTTAGTCACATTTCCATTAGACATAATCATATTCCCAGACCTATAACCTATGAAGGCATCTATTTTTTCTAGCCAAGGTCTTCCTAAAATGAGTGAGTAACCTACAAGATTAGCCTTTGGTGCAACACCATGAAATCTGCAGGGTACTCCCATGAATCTAGTGTTATTACCAAGTCTTCAATTATACCCTTAGGATTAACTGTGGACCTATCTGCTAGCTATAGAACAATAGGCGTAGCTTTGAGTTTTATTAACTGTAGCAACTCCATGGTCTCTTTGGTCATTACATTAATAGATGCTCCCAAGTGAATTAAGGTGTTCTTAATGAGAGTGCCATTTATCTTTACATCCACTACAACACTCCTAGGGTTTGCATACTTGGGGATAGTTATGTTTCCCAACATAATGTTTGCAAGTTGTCCTTGGACATGTATAGTTTAAGGATCTTTTGTCTTCCTTGTTGGCTTTTTAAGGCATAGTTCTCTCACTGTTTTGGTATAGATAGGAACCTCCTTATGGATTGAATGGGTATTTTGATACAAACATTTATAATTTTTCCCAACATGTCAGTTTTAGCTTCTGTTTGATGTCTTTGAACTGTTAATATTTTAGGGAATGGAGGCTCTGGACTTGGATTGGTTTGGTTTACCTGATTTGACTCAAGCTCCTTAGATTGATTATCTAAGGTCTCTTTTAGGGGTTCCTCATCAATCAATTCAATGATTTGGGAGGAGGAAGGCCCAAAAAAAGTTTTCCTTGATTTGAGGTGGACATCATTCACCTCTACCCCATAAGTAGGGTATTGAGAAAATTCATTATAGTAGGCCTATTGAATAGGCTTGTTATTGGGGTTAGGTGTAGGTTATGCTGGTAGATGGCGTGCTCTAGGTGGTTGTGGTATTGGGCTTGTTGGATTTGGCATAATGGCTTATTGTTGTGGCTACAAGGGCTATTGTGGCTACTGATAATTCATGTTTTTGTTTTTCCATTGTTGGCCTCTTTACCACTGGGGTTTCCATTGGTTTTGTTGGGGTGACCATTGGGAATTATAGTTAAATATCCTTGGTAATTTTTTGATGGCCACACTTTTTGTTGTTGTTGATTCCAATTAGGTTAAGGAATTTTCCATTGCTAGTTTTGATTATTGGCCCAAGATTGAGGATTCTAATTATGAATTTTTGAATTGTTACCAAGAAATGACATGTTATAATTCAAAGGATCTTGGGGCATACCTTGTCTTGGCTGCCATGGTTTCCTTTGAGCTATGCATAATACTTTTCCATCTTCTCCTTCCAATGCATGAAAGTCTGATGTCCCTTCAAAGATACTTTCCACTTTCTTGCATTTGTAGTTAGTCCTTCTTTGTCTACCATGTGGGCAATATTATATAAGAGCTGATTTTTCCTCATCTTGCCTTTTTGATATGGAGGTATCTAGGTGTGTAGCTCAATGGATAATAATATCATCCTTCATATTTGATAGAATATTACTCAATTCAACTCTAGAGGCTCCATTGGATAGTTTGATGATGGAAGATGCCTTATCTCCTCTAACCTTCTTTGTGAAAGACCTAGAATAGTTCCTGCATGCCTTGTAGATCTCCTCAAATGATTCTTGAGAGATATATCCTACCCCAATGAGGTTATGTGCATCCATGAAATCCTCATTAATCCCTCTTAAGAATATTACCTTTAAGGACTCATTAGAGATCAATTTTGGTGGGGTTTATTAAGGAGAAACTAGAGCCTTTCCACATATAGTCTTCTGAAGATTCATCCTCTTGTCACATCCTAAAGACATCATCTCTCTTTCTATCTATTCCTCTATAGTAGTTCTAGTACTTCTCCAGGAACTTTGTCTTCATGGAATTCCAATTTGGAACATCATCTCTTCCTAAACCCACGAACCATCTCAGAGCAACATCCTTCAGGGTTGCTAGAAATAGTTTCAGCCTATGTGCATCTGTAGTATATCATAACTTATGCAAAACACACCAAACTTAAATAGGAATGTATTTGGGTCCTTTGTGACCAAACCATAGAAGACAACTAATGTTGAAGGAGGTATATTCTTTAGTGTAGTTGCTCTCTCTTGGTTTGTAATGGGGAACTCAAAGGTTACATGCTCTAGTGGGTCTTCCACTACAACACCACCCATGATGATGATATGCATATGGGAAGTCTCCTCTATATCTAACATGGATATTGGTGTTAGGGATGATTTTTATTCAGGAATACCCTTGCTTTGTTCACTATGATCACTAGTATCCTCTAAAGCTTCATCTATTGAAGGGAGAAATCTTCCCAAAGCATCTCTTTGCATCCACATAGAATAGTTATGACTCTTTGGATCAGCGGCTCCTACACATTATTTTTAAAGAATTTTTTTATTGATAACTAAATCCTAATTACCCTAATGTTGAAGATAAAATTCTAACTATCAAAGCTGGAAATAACACAAGAGAATCATGAATGTAGAACCATCCTTGACAACAATGCCAAAAATGTAAGGCCTCACTAATGCTCAGTCAACTTGGTGTTAGACACATAATTAAAAGGAGAGGTTCCTAGCTAAATAGTCCACTAAACCCTCTCAAAGGCTCCATTTAATTACCAACCAATGCTTTGTAATCTTGTGATGATGTTGGCAGTGTATCTACATTCATAGACTCTACATGACCTATATAATCAAGTGTAGGTGGTTTACACATGTGCAAGAAACTAGTAAAGGTTGGAAAAGGAAATAAAGCGTAAGCTGCAAAACATGGGAAATAACTTACTTCACTATTGATGATGTGGGTACCTTCAGATTAACACTATAACTATTAACTGCTAAACTTGAACTCTACAATTTCACTAGCACTTCTGATTCTTACTTCTAACTACTAAAATCATTTCAGAGGATGACTCAATGATGCATTATAGAACTTAAATCATGAGACTAAATATCATTCACATGCATGTAATGAAGAATCTATTGAAATGAATGTAATAATGTAAAAATCTAATTTAACAACAAAAATTAAGGTGGATGAATAGTACCTTGAGTGGTCCTTGCTCAAGTTGTTGTACCCATAAGAGAAACCAAATATGTGCTACTTGATTCAACTAATCATAACAGTAAATTGGAACATCTTTATTGCATATAATTGAACTTTGTAATTTGACAAGAATTTTCACACATTTCTCATTCATGAATGCATAACAAAAAACTAACAATGAAGCATTGTTTGTGAAACAAAACTATAACTATCAGAACATATATCTTCCAACTAGATTTTCTCCTCAATCACCGATCCAACTTATATAGGTTCAGAAGGAGGTTTATTTGCATAAAGATTGAAAATAGAAATTAAATGAAGATATCCACTCTCCTTCAAAATAGAGAGAGACAAAGTCTTTTCAATTGAAACTATAACTAAAAAAGATAGAAGAAGAAAAATAGGTTTACAACTCTACTTTAATGGCATGACAAAGACATGCTTTGTGCAAACAATCACACCAATTTCTTGATTGTTGTAAACTTCTTCTTCCGTCCATCATCTTATTGAATGCTCTGATGACTCACAATTATCCATTGCAATGATTGCTTCCATCAATTCTGCAAATGTCACATTTCCAGCATCCTTGGAATCTCCCTTGTAATCGGTCTGGAATCCTTTAGCTATGGGTTGAGTTCGCCAGTTGATATGGGTTGCAATTCTTCTGGCTGCAAGGAGTTAGTTTCATCTAAATCATACATACTATTAACAATCATGAATTAAACATAGATTCATGCGGAATTTATACACATTCACACATTCATCCATGCAAACATCATCATATCATAATCATATTTCCACTTATCAAAGCCTGGTTTGGATTGCATAAAAGATATAAAGGTATATAAGTTCAGGAATGTATATGAAA
Source organism: Sequoiadendron giganteum (assembly GCA_007115665.2). Lineage (NCBI taxonomy): Eukaryota > Viridiplantae > Streptophyta > Pinopsida > Cupressales > Cupressaceae > Sequoiadendron > Sequoiadendron giganteum. Next base: position 14,448,907 of record CM021110.1, on the reverse strand, counting down.
TAAGTAGCTTAAATTGTTTAAAAGATATGAACTAAACAAGAGAAAACTAGCTATTAATCAATCTCATCATAAGCTCATCCCATGCATATGCATATTCCCTCTCCCTTGTAGTTACTAAATAAAGATCCTTGGATGTTTATCACTTGCAAAAACACCTACTCTTCATGGATCAAGATCACAAAATCCTTCACACATCCTTCAATGTTAGTATAATCACTCTTATCAAGAGTCAAAAGGTTGATGTCTTTGAGTGCCATTGCTTGACTAGTGCTATCAATAGGGGTTTGGAAACTTTGATATTTGGCATCTATGCTAGATAACTCAATCCCACTACCTCTATTGAGTCCAATCATCCTCATAAAAAATCTACGTCAACCCTAGTATCATGGAATACCCTCCCAGTCCACCACCATGGGAAATATCTATACACTTAAGTACATGCAACCTTATCACTAAACAATAAATTATCCCTATGTTTCTCATGCACCTATGTCACTACTTGTGTGCTTGTTCCATGCCAAATACTACTTTCACCGCTCATGGTTACATTTGTGTGATCCCTCATGCACTTGCACCACCTATAGTTTTTCTTTCACCATGCGTGCTTGCACCTATGTTTCATCCTTGAAACACCATTTGCATATGGGCATGCATCAAAAAATCCCTAGAATATGTGTAAGAAGCCTCTCTTTAACCTCATTAATGCCATAAACCCTACAAAAAATGTAAAAAAACATCAAACTTACATGTGGCTAGCTTGTCACTTGTCACTTGTACTCTTAAAATAAATCACTTCAATATTGATTAACTAGTATGTGCTTGATTTGTCTCAACACCTCTCTCCAAAATCTAGAGCTCCTTTTCACTCCATTTTTTTAATCTTTTTTAAAAAAAATTGTGGACTAAGGAACTCAACATGTTGCCCAAAATATGTTACAGTGTCAAGGTTGATCTCAAACCCTTTTTGTGATATTTTACAAGGATACAGTCACAGAGTCCAATGAACTCAATGATAGCTTCATTGTTCTAAAATGTTTCTAATGATTCAAGATCTTGTTTGTCCCACTTGATAAGTTTAGGATAGGTGATTTGGAGGTCAATGGTATAAATGGAGTTTTCATGGAAAAGGTTGGTGATGGTGATATTACCAAAAGATTCAATGATGGATCTTACTTTAATTTTTACAATATTAGGAAATATTTCTTTCATAATGTGGAGTTTCATTCAATTTTCGGGACTCCTCATTTGGTGGTATGCATCCCATCCCTTGATTTTAATATTAACTTTCACAAATAGAGGATCAAGGATTCCTTTCTTGTGGATCCCAAGGTATTTACCTTTGCAATTCATGTTTTTATAGATGTAAACAATTGTAGGATATCTTTCTTTTAGGAAACACAATGCGAACTCTTTATCTATATAGATCCAAGGGCTAGTTGTACCTTCAATATTTTGATCATCTAGAAAATCATGTTGAACAAATGTGGTAGTAATAAAATATATGATATGTGTATTTTAAATCAAGGATTAGGTCAACCATGAGACCATGGGTATAGAGAGATATTTCCAACATGGAAGGAATTTTACAACTCCTATTCCCCATATATAGTGTTAATGATCTTGACTTGGGTTTTGGAAAGTTGAGTGATGTTCAAGTGGATGTGAGATCCTTAGAATCAATGTAGGAGGAAGATGTTTTTTTGGGACAACTAAAAACATTGGTGTTGGGACAATGATTGGATTTTGATATAGGAATTACAACATTTTATAGTATTGGAAGGGATGAATAAGAAAGAATAGTGATTTTCATGCCCTCATAAGGGAAATTTAGACATAATCGATGGTAGGTGGATTGAATGACTTGCATGACATGGATCCATGGATGACCTAGGAGGATATTCTATTATAAATCAAGGTCAATAACATGAAATAGTGTGTTGTAAGTTAGGTCCTATCTAAAAGGTAGACATATGGTGCCTTTTGGTTCGCACTTTACATTATCATAAGCTTTAATACTAATCGCATGCAGTTGTAGGTCTTCAATGAAGTAACCCAACTATTTTATTAGTCTCAATGTGCAAAGGTGTAAGCTAAATCCATTATCTAGGGGCAATATTTTGAATTTATTCTTGGATATAAATAATTTTACGTGAAATGGATAATTGAAAGATGGATCAAGGAGAAACATATTATTTTGGTTAAATGCAAGTTAACAGGTGGATAAAAACTATCACACAAGGGATTGAAGTTAATAAGGTCCAATGCCTTTAGAGACTCTTACCTCGTATAGGATATGTTACAATATTTCTCTATGGACATCATATATTTTAGGAAACTCCAAGATGGATATTTATATGAAATTTTTCTTAAGATGTTTAATGAGGTTATATTGATTAGTCAAAGTATATGAAGAGGACCCTTCAATAATGGCTCAACCACACCTCATGGTGATGATGCAATTGGATGACTTAAATTTTATGGTTGTGATTTGTATCTTAGCTTAGTCAATATGGCCTACAACATAGTCAAAGGAGTGGAATTTTTTGTCGGATTGGATATTATGTGTGTGGTTTTCTTAGTTTTATCCTTTTTTGGACAATGAATGGAATTTTCGATCATGCTTTAGAAAGGGTTTTTTAAATACCCCCACATATTTATTAGGCCAAGGAATTGTGTCTCCTATTTCAATATTACCTTTAGCAATGAGGTATTGAATGCAATTGTTGATTTTCATGTGTTTGTTCATATCATATCCATTTATTTTGTGATAGTCATAATATTCATTATCTTTGAATAATGTTGGTTCAGGTTTTGTATCATCAAATAGTTTAATGAGTGGGAATGCCACTATATTTTCTTAGACAATTTTAAAGAATATGATAACCAAAGGTTCCCCCAAGAAAGTGTATTTACATTTTGATCAATTTGTTTGGGTTGGTTAGATGAAATAAAGAAATTGGTAGGAATTTTTAGGATTTGCACATGTTTAGATCCTTGTGTAGATTTTATATTTTACATGTCTTTTTTTGTTTTGTTTGGTAAACTATTGCAAGTAGGGCAACACCCATAAAAATAAAAGCATAAAAGGAGGATAACTTCAAACCCAATAATGGGGAGCACAAAAGCCTGCTTCAGACCCAGAGAGGCACAAAAAGGCCAAGAGAAAGAGGACCACCTTCACCCACATATAATTAAGTTGCATGTTAAAAGGTATCTCTGAGATCACAATACCAAAATCCCTTCACACAATAGATAAATAAAGTGACCAGGGACCTTATTCGGGACTGACCCATACTACATTTTACATGTTTGCTTTGAGTCACTAACTAGGTTTATGTTTTTAGAAAAAAAAGGTTTCACTTTAATTGGAGTATTTTTGAGAAGATTTTTACCAAACCTTTTGTGATAAAGGAATTTTTAATGTGTACCCCCTTTTCAATTATTTTATAAAATTTTATGGCACAATGCACTTTGAGGTGAAAGAACAATTCTCTATTCAAGTTTGTGATGAAGGTATTCACAATTTGTTGTTTGGGGATACCCTAGGGAAATCTATTTGTAAGAATTATCTATAATTATAAGGAGGAGAATATTTCTCCATTATTTTTTTTAGTGTTACAATGATCTTACATGGTAAGACTATTCTTGATGTTGTAAGAGAATTGTATGAAAAAAATATTCATTAAGTCAATAAACATGGTAATGGAGCCTTGAGGAAGGTGTAAAAACCATTCCAAGGATTTAACTCCCAAACTCTAAGGGAAAAGCATTAGAAAATATATATCATAGGTGTTAGACTACTAGAAGTAGTAAGTAGAAGGTGTCTACATTCTTTAGAGAGGTCACGAATGTACTGGTGATGTTGTAGTGGATCTTTTTTCTGCTTTGAGATGGATTTCTCATTGTAGCATTCTTCTTTCTTCATCTTTCTACTATGGAAGTGAGACATTGATAGTGAGTCCTTTTCTTTAGGGCAGTGAGCCCTTTGGCAATGAGCCTATTGTATTCAGTTTTGCAATTACTTTATATTGTGAGTTAATCCTCACCATATTTTTTCCATTCTATGCATAAATCTATTGTTCTCATGTGTTTGGATGTGTTTACATTACTATTTCTCATGTTTGCATTCTGCTAATGCATGATAAGGGTTTAATGGTTGTTAAGGGTTTAAGGACTAAGACAAATATGAATGTTAATGAGGGCTTTGATGTTTAATGTACAACTAATTCACCCCACCTCTCAGTTGTCTTGTCCATTCAACAATTAGTATTCGAGAAAGGTTCCTTGGAAGAAAGCTTAACTACTTGAGATAGATTTGGGATGGCACACAAGAAGGAGGCTCCTCTATTTGATGGATCAAATTATGCATTCTAGAAGACTAGGATGGAAGGTTTCCTTATCTCTATAGGATTTGGAGTTTGGAAATATGTTGAAACTAGATATATAATGCCTACAAATGCTCTGCGTACTAATGATGAGATCAAGGCATATGAGAACAATGGGAAAGAAAGGTATGCTTTTTTGAGTGGTCTTTCTAATACTGAACTTGTTAAAGTTATGAATCTCAAATTTTCTAATGAGATATGGAAGAAGTTGGAAAGTGTCTATGAAGAAGATGAAAAAGTCAAGCAAGCTAAGGCGTAGAACCTAAAGATCAAGTTTTAAAACTCATGGATGTAAGAGGATGAAGATATTACAAGCTACATGCAAAAAATGGATGAAGTTGTCAATTCCATCAAAGGCCTTGGTGGAAAACTTGAAGAAGATGAGGTGGTAAAGAAGGTACTAAGAACTCTGCCTAAGTCCTATAGTCATAAAGATTTTTCTATTGAAGAATTTCAAAATTTAGATCAATACTCTAGAGATAAGTTGCTTGGTACTTTAACTGCTTTTGAATTAAGAGAGTTTGGTCCAAGTGATGTAAAAAGGGAGACTGCTTTTAGAGTTGGCAAAGCTAAAAAGAATGAGGAATATGACCTGGATGAGTTTGATGAGCTAGAATTTTTTTTTTGAGGAAATTGAAAAAGGGTATTGGAAAATATAGAGGTAAGTTACCCTTCAAATCTTTCAACTGTGGAAAGATTGGTCACTATGCTTCAATATATCCCATCAAAGCTTCAAAAGATAGACCTAAGGAGCATAAAGGTAAATCAGTAATAAAATTTATTATGTTAGAGAAGATGCTAGTATATCTGATTATCCGGATGATGAAGATGATGGATGCTTGTTCATGGTTCTAAATGTTGGAACTAATTTTGCTAACTCTTAGAGATGTATGAAGGAAAGTGCTCTGGATGCAGTACATAACATTGAAGGGGCAATGTTGATTGATTGTCATGCTAGAGAAGAGAAGAACAACTGGATCATTGACATTGGATGTTCAAATCACATGACAGGTGATAAGAGTAAGTTTTTTAACCTTTGGAAGTTTGAATGTGGTTTAGTTAATTTTGGTGATGATACATTTGCTAAGATATGTGGAAAAGGTTCAATCAGTTTTGATGATATGAATAATATAAATGATGTTCTTTATGTTAAGGGTTTGCAACATAACCTTTTGAGTGTAAGAAAAATTAGTAGAAAAGGATATAATCTTGTGTTTCAATACAATGGTTGTGAGATCAAAAAAGGCTCTGGAACTGTGGTTGCAGCAGGAATACAGATAGATGGAAATGTTTATCAACTTAAGGGTGCAAATGGTCAATGCTTTATGACTCAGATTAATGAATGTTGGCTATGGCATGGAAGAATGTGCCACATCAATTTTGATATCCTAGGGAGGATCGGTTCAAATCAAGTTGTGAGAGATTTGTCAAAGATTACAAAGCCTATTAATGTTGTTTGCAAGGAATATCATATTGGGAAGCAAGCTAGAAAGAGTTTCAAAGTAAAAGAAAAATCTACTACTGGTCCTTTGGAGTTGGTGCATACAAATATTTGTGGACCTACAAGAATCAATTTTTTTCAAGGTGTCAGGTATTTCATGTTATTAATTGATGATTACTCTAGAATGACTTGGGTTACTTTTCTCAAAGAAAAATTAGAAGCTTTAGATAAGTTTAAGGAATTCAAATCTATGGTTGAGAATGAAATGGATATGAAGATCAAATGTTTGAGATCTGACAAAGGTGGGGAGTTCACCTCCAATGAGTTTAACACTTTTTGTGAAAATGATAGAATAAAGAGGCATTTATTAGCTCCTGGGACTCCTTAGTAAAATGGAGTTGTGGAAAGAAAGAATATAACTATTTAGGAAGCAACAAGGATGATGATGATTGAAGAAAATCTATTAGATGTCTATTGGAGAGAAGCAATTCATACGACAGTCTAAATACTTAACATAGCACAAGAAAGGAAAAATAGTTCAAAGACTCCCTATGAGTTGTGGCATGGAAGAAACCCTACTATGAAATATTTCAGAGTGTTTGGAAGAAAATTCTATCAAAAGAGATGAAGAAAGCTTAGGAAAGTTTGATGCAAAATCTGATGAATGAATCTTCCTTGTATATTCTATAAGAAGCAAGGCTTACCGATTCTACAACAAGAGGCTGAAAAAGATTGTTGAAAGTGCAATTGTCAAAGTGGCTGAAGACTTACATAAAAGTTCGGTGATGATAGATGGATATGAATCAAATGAGTCTGCCTATAGAGAAGAAGATAAAGATGAAGGTAAGGAAAAATAAGTGTAGGTTCAAGAGGAAGAAGATCTGAAAAAGATCCCTAAGACCCCTAAGCATGTGCAGGAGAATCATTCAAAAGATTAGATCATTGGTGATAAAAGTAAAGGTGTGTTGACAAGAAGAAAGGTTGCTATGATAGAAGAACATGTACACCTATATTAAATTTCCAAAGTTGAACCTAAAACAATGATTGAAGCATGAAAAGATGAATATTGGATCAAGGCTATGGAGGAAGAATTGATGCAGATTGAGAAGAATCAGACTTGGGAACTTGTCCCAAGACCAATAAACAAGAATGTGATTGGAAATAAGTGGGTATTCCAAAACAAGATGAATGAGAGTGGAGAAGTGGTAAAAAATAAAAGCAAGACTTGTGTGTAAAGTCTACTCACAAGTGGAAGGAATATATTTTGAGGAGAAATTTGCTCTGATGGTAAGAATGGATGCTATTAGGATGTTTTTGGCTTTTGCAACACATAAGGATTTCAAATTCTATTAGATGGATGTGAACTCTGCATTCTTGAATGGTGAATTAGAATAAGAGGTTTATATTGAACAACTAGAAGGCTTTCAATTATTATATAATCTTGATATGGTTTGTAGATTGAAGAAGGCATTATATGGACTCAAGCAAGCTCCCAGAGCTTGGTATGCAAGATTGGATAGGTACTTATTGCAACGAGGATTCAATAAAGGTACCATCGATAGCAATCTTTATTTTAAAGTTGAAGAGATCAAATTTTGATTGTGGTTGTGTATGATGATGCCATAATATTTGGAGGTGATGAAGCAATGTGCAAGAGATCTGTAGAAGAGATGCTAAAAGAGTTTTAGATGTCTATGTTTGGGAAGATGATTTTCTTCCTTGGAATTCAAATCAATCAGACAAAGAAAGGGATATTCATTTCATAATCTAAGTATATGTCAAGGAAATGTTCAAGAAGTTTGGGATGGAAGACTCTAAACCGATATGTACTCCTTTGGTTATTGGTTGTAAACTAAGCAAAAATGATGAATCTCCTAAGGCTGATCATAGCAAGTACAAATCAATGATTGGAGGAATGCTATATCTAATTGGTACAAGACCAAATATCATGCATGTAGTTTTTCTTGTGGATATTTTTCAAGAAGATCCCAAAGAGTCACATGTGACAGCAGTGAAGAGGATATTCAGATATTTAAAAGGCATTATGAAACATGGTTTGTGGTATCTAAAGGATACTGGTTTTTCTCTGAGTGCTTATACAGATGCAGATTGGGCAAGTTGTGTGGATGATATATAAAGTACAAGTGGTGGTGCATTCTTTCTTGGAATTAGGTTGGTGTCTTGGCTAAGCAAGAAGCAAGATTTAGTAGCATTATCTACTGCAGAGGAAAAATACATTGTTGCAACATCATGATGCACACAGGTGTTATGGATGAATCAAACTTTGAAGGATATCAGAGCGATATATGATGAACCTATTTCTATCTTATGTGATAATACAAGTGCCACTAATATTTCAAAGAATCCAGTAATGCATTCAAGGACAAAACATATTTCAATCTAGTATCACTTTTTGAGAGAGAAGGTTGCAGAGAATGAGGTGAAGTTGGAGTATGTGCCTACTAAGGATCAAGTTGAAGATATCTTCACAAAGGCTCTTCCTAAGGATAATTTTGAGTATCTCTGAGAGAATTTAGGAGTTATTGCACCTCCTTTCAATTATACATGAGGATATGCATCAGTCAAATGGATCTCAAAATTCGTTCCTTTTTTTGGACTGATGTTGGTGGCTACCCCTCAAGGGGAGTAGGTGGTAGCATTGTTGGTTGTTGCAGTTAGGGGGAGTAAGTGTTTTTATTGTATGGATATGTGTTGTAGTTACTATTTGGTGAAGTATGTTGTGTAGTGTGTAGAGAAGGTGTGAAGAAAACATAGAGCAGTAACATAAAAGGTAGTTGCAAAGTAGTTGTTATCCATTATAGATATTGCCTTTGGAGGAGAGAAAGTATGTATGTTTGATGTCAAAGGGGGAGAGATACAAGCGTGTTTCCATTTTCCATTGATGTCAAAGGGGGAGAGAGATTTTATTGAAAAAACTTATGAAGTAAGGAGGAGAGAAGTCATGAGAAAGAGAAAGTGTTGGAAAGAGTTGATGCTAGTGTAAGGGGGAGCAGTGTGTAGTGTGGTGCAATATATGAGTTGAGTTATTGTTGTTGATGGTTTTTCCTTGTTTTGCCATCAATGAAAAAGGGGGAGATTATTAGAATTTTTTATTGTCATTGATGTTAATAGATCTTTGTTGTTGCATTGATGTCAATAGGTCTATGGGGAGATTACTAGAAGTTTATCAAGATGCTTTGATTGGTTGCATTATGTTGTCATTAGTAGTACCATTGATGTCAACCTCTAGTGTTGCTTTGATGAGCATGTATTGGTGATTGGGGATATTCAACCTCTTATGTGGTTGATTTGTTGAGAAAGTTTTCTAGATGTTGAGTTTGTGTTTGTGGTGCTTGGTTTCCAAGTGCTTTTGAGAAAATTTGAATAAAAGAGGAAACAACGTGTTGAAGAGTGTTTAGTGTGACAAAGTGGTGTTCAGTGTTTTTCTCCAAATTTCTTCATGGTTGAAGATCTACTTGTGTGGTTCAAATATGTTGATTAGAGGTGTTTAGATGTGTTATATCTAGTTTTTTAGGTTCTAGATCATTGTGCAGAGAAAGTTGTGTTCACCAGTGTGTGAATTGTGAAAGTAATGTTGTCTGGGAGAAATGGTTTTGCTTTGTATTTCTCCGTAGTTTGGCTTATGGTCTTGCAAATCTGAGGGTGTTCTTATATTGCTTATATCTATCTTTAGTCTGAGTTGTTTATGTTTTGATGCTCCGCAAGGTTGGATTCAGGTGTTGTAGTGTGTGGAAGGTTAGATAGTTGTGCAGAATGAATATGTTCTTTTGGTGTATGGTGTTGCGAAGGATTTATTGGATTTTCGGGTGTTGATAGAATATTCTAGATATTGTTCATGTGATGTATGTTGTCCGCGAGTCATCTTTGAATCAAAGGAAGCATTTAATTAATTGATCAATGGTGTTTACATAGGTTCAACCAACCTTAGGTGTTTACATTAATTGCATATATGCTTTGGTGTTTGTGGAAATGTGGTGTGGTGTGTATGAGTGTATTTAGGTTTGAGTTAAGGTGTGTTTTGGTCCACATTGATTCCTTTCCACCGCGGGAATGTTTTGGTGTCGACCTAATTTGAATTTGCACGTTTGAGGTGTATAGCCGACCTTGTAATTTTTTTCAAGGTTGAAGATGGTATATATGAGTGTTGAGTTGGTGAGTGATGTGAGTAGTGCGAAGTGAAGAGTTGTAAAGTGTGAAATCAAGTGTGAGCTTTAATGTGTTAGACTACTGGAAGCAGTGAGTAGAACGTGTCGACATTCTTCAAAGAGGCTACAAATGTACTGGTGATGTTGTGGTGGATCTTTCTGTTGCTTTGAGATGGATTTATCATTGTAACATTCTTCTTTCTTATTCTTTCTAATTTGGCAGTGAGCCCTTTTTTTCTTTTGGGTAGTGAGCCCTCTGGCAGTGAGCCTATTGTATTTGGTGTTGTAATTACTTTATATTGTGAGCTGATCCTCATCGTGATTTTTTCCTTCTTGGGTTTTCCATGTAAATTTGGTGTTCTCATGTGTTTGGATGTGTTTGCATTACTATTTATCATGTTTACATTTTTCCAATGCATGAGAAGGGTCTAATGGTTGTTAAGGTTTTGAGGAATAATATAGATTTGAATGTTAATGAGGGTTTTGATGTTTTAATGAACAACTGATTCACCCCCCTCTCAGTTGTCTTGTGTATTCAACACAAGTAGGGCCTACCAAAAAAAATACTTCACATACCTTTAATGACACAATTTCAAATATAAATTCATCCTTATACTTTGAATTTAGGCTAAATGCCAACTTGTATTGCTTACTAACCTTCATATCTACACCATGTTGCAACCATCTCAAAGACTATGGATGTGGGTGTTGCAAAACCTCCAAATTTAAATTTCTAATTACTGTGGAAGAAATAAAATTATATTAAGAACTTAAGTTAAATAAAGCATTCAACTTCTTAAGTTCAATATGAAATCTTTCTTGGAACAAATAAATAAGGTCCTCTTTATTATTAGAGATTTCACTTTCCTTTAAATTTCCAGGTTCTTGAGTGTGGCACAAGCAATATTCCCTTTATTTGAGGATTCATCAAGATCTCTATCCCTTTCCCACATTAAAAACATGTTTTCCCTTCTTCCCATGGGATAATCTAATTTGGGGTGAATTTTCCAACATCTCTCCTCCTTGTGCCCATCCTTGTCACTTGCTCTTGCCAATGATGTACTATTTTTCTTATTTTCTTCATGGTTCTTATCAAGATGCTACTATTTCCTACCGTTATGTTTTCTAGAATGAATCTTGCTTCTTATCCAATTTAAGGTAGTACACATGGGCACTTGTCTCACATATTTTTTGGAGCTTGGTCCATATGTCAAAAAGAGACCCAATTTTTTGGATCAACAAAATATTTTCTTGGAACTCTTGGTATCACCTTTATTCCTAGTTTGACCTTTCCTCTTGTGATAAATGGGTGATTGAGCTCGTGATTGAGCTCATCATATCCCTTATCCCTTCGAAGTCAAGTATCAATATCTCTATCTCAACCCCTTGCAATATCTTCAATAATTTACAATGGCTTTCCTCTCATCTCTTCTCCTTCTTTCCCCTCAAGCAAATCTACTTGCAACTTCTTCTAAGATCCTCCCTTTTCCTTGTCTTAATGTTAAGTGGATTTGTTTCCTTAGAAACATCTCTAGTCCAAGTTCAATTCCCACCTTTAACACTCTAAAAGACCAATATGTACTCCTAATCCTTTGCTTGGAAGCTTCTATGCTTTATACTCCATGTTGGCAAGAGACTCATACTTCTTCAACTATACCCTCTTGTGCTGAATTTTCTCTCTCCTTGAACATGTTAAACACCTTTTTTGGACTACAAATTCTCTTCTCAATTGACATGCTATCTTTAGGGATTTCCTAACCATCTTTGGTCTCCCCATTGGTCAAAAAGAAGCTTGATGTTATTTATTAATCAATTAAGCAAGTTATAATTAATGATCTATGCAAATAATGCTATATTATAATCTTTAGTCACTCATTTTATCCTTTGGAAGTTATAATTGAAAAGTTTTTCTTTAACATTTTTTTCTAGATGGCCACTTTGTCAAAAATTTAATGGGACTCCCTCAAGGATGACCATTAGTTGGTGAAGAAAATGCATTAGGTACAAGTGTATATTTCCAAGGGAGAAGCCACTCAAGATGAAACAAGAACTTATCAAACATTGATGTAATTACAATTCACAACTTTTCCATAACAACCATTGGATATATGCTTCATGACTAGGGAAAAATTAGTTGCAATGCCTTGCACTGAAAGAAAAGAATAAAAATCCTTGACTAGCTATTACAGTGATAAAATTTTATACAAGAAGCTAGGCTAATCATAATCTAAAATATAACTAAAATTAAATAAAGTTACACTTGGAGATAATGCAAGATTTACCTTAAGAAACCCTTTTAAGAAAAAAACCTACCAAAACAACACCACTCACAATATTAACAAATAATGATTACACTACACAAAATTCTTCCCATGCTCACTCTCTTTTGAGAACACACACTAGTTGTCAAACTTGTTATGTAAATTACAAAGCCATTTACTCTTAGGCACAAGGCTTACAAGAAACTATCAAGTGGTATTCCAAAATAATGGGCCTAAAACTTTGGTTGAATACCACCCTTTCAATTCTAACAATACATTCTACAAAGCCCTCATGCAATCCATGTAGCCCATTCCAAGAAAATAACAAGGAGTTACACTCCTAAAATTAGGGGATTCTATTAAAACCAACAAAAAATAGCAACAAGTGGAACACCCCTTTCTCACGGGGAGTTACTTTCACTAATTCTCAACTAATAATAGAAGTCAAAGATGCCTTACAAAGTAATCCCCATTATAGATGGTCTTACACCATAATAGATTCTCTTTCACCATCATAGATGCTCTTACACTATCATAAATACTCTTACAAGGAGTTACATTCCTCCAACATCCTTCTTTACTATTAATACTTCCATGCCTCACTTTGGAATACTATGATTCTACATGTCATTATTAAGAATGCTATGCAAAGTGTACAACACGTTTCTAAACATACACTATACTAAAATTATGTATCAAATAATACACAACATGACATTTAACTTACTTGTAACTATTATTAAATTTTAAAAATATATATAAATACTTATTCTACTTTTAATTATAAATTAAATAGTTATGTTACCAACTTTGTTCAATAAAAAAGCAAAGAGCTAAAAAACCTCTTACAAAAAATTTAATATATAAAATAAAGTCGTCTTCCTCATAAAAAACCGCGAGTAAAAATCCGGCGTTGAAGGAAATTTTACCAGTAAATCACGGTGTAAAATTAAGAAACATCCACAGACCGTCAAATTGTAGGCATAGGTAACGGCACCTAATAATAACGTGAAGAGATAAACGAGGCACAAATTGTCAATCCAAAACGGGGAAACGCGACAGCGACAGAGGCTGTTGTCTGCACAGATAAAATAGTGTGGGTCTGTTCTCCCTAGAGACTTATCCAGCAAAGAGAAAAGGCATTTAGTGTTACCTGCCACTGATGATGAATGCTGATACCTGTAGGTATGTATGGTCCGCTGTTTTGCTCAAACACTTCTTTTCTCGTGTTGTCCATATGTGGTCTGTCCGGATATGTACAACTACTCCCATGCCCAGCTGTTACAGTGATTCTGCCAAAACCCATGACGTATGTGGCCCCCTCTCTTTTGACCTCTCACATTCTTCTACGTGTGATGAGCCCTTACACCCTTCTCTCTCCCAATCTTTCTCTTTCTCCTTAACATAGAAAAGAAAAACAAAATCCAGCATTAAAAGTCCTGCTGCACAAACGTTGGTCTTATGCCCAACTTTTCCTCTTTAAGAATAATACTATAAATGCTCTCTAACCCTCCCCTGTTGAAGGACCTGTTCTGCTGTAATAATTTTTTTATGGATCAATCTAACCACAATTTTTTGTGTATCTGTATTGGAGTAGATTCTATGATTGGAGTCTTATTGGGGGAGACAAGATATTGATCTGGTTTCAGCAACTCAATTATTTTAGAGGGGTAATCATATCATTTGAGGCTTCAGGTATCATCAATGGGGTGTGAGGTTCCAATAGTTCCCAAGGCGATGATGGAGAACATCCTTGCAAGCGAGGCACTGGCAAGAGCAAGAGAAGGTGGACGTCCATTTGCTGCAGCAGATTGGATAAACAACAACCCTTACCAGACCATGCCCACCCACCGGTTTGCTCCCATCAAATTGCAACCTGTAACATTCCTGCAATCAAATCACACAGGTTTTTGTCATGACCCATTATCTCAGTCTTAGATTGCATGTTAGTTTTTATTTCATGTACAGCAATATTATAAATATTCAATACCCCCTTTAACCACCACAGAAACCCATTTCAGTTTTTTAGCATTGTTGGACATATTTTGGTTTTTGTTTTTTTCTCAGTCAAACTCATTATGATTTCCGAAGATTTGTTATCCTCTAGGTACTAGCAGCACGATGGTTTCTCATATGCCCTTGCCATTATCAAATTCAGTAGCTTACAGTGCTTCGCAAGCTGTTGGAGGAGGGTTAGGAGTTCTGCCTGTTGTAAAACAGGAAGAAAATCTGCATTGTTCAGAGAATTCGGAAAGTAAAAGAAAGAAAAGGAATGGTAACAGGGCAAATGGATTAGTTGGGAAAAAAGCAAAGACCGATTCTTCAACTGATCCGTTGTTGAGCAACGGAGATGGAAAGCCACCTTCTGGCAGATCTCGCAAGCGTCTTTCCTCCGCAGGTCAGAAGGATTTCTGTTATATTACAAATTTCATATTGAAAAGTTAAGAAGATTATATTCAAAGATTCAGTTATTATTTGTTAGCCAGCCACTCCATAGAAAGATGAACCAAAATTCCAATCTAAAATTTATTATTCAAAGATATTTTCCATTGAATTTACGATAGCATGTTTACAGATTTAATTATTAATATGAATGGTACTATGTTTCATCAATGATAGAGAAGTACTAACACTTGAGTTTGTACTACATACTAACAGAGGGAACTGGAAAGACATCTTCCAAAAGGCAAAGCTGTAGAGGAATCAAGGAACCAGAAATTGAAACTGAGCATAAAGTAGTAACCTCTAATGAAAATGTCTTGAAGGATTCTGCTCTTCAAGCGGGGTCAAATTCTGGAAGCAACGGCATTCTAGGTAAGGCCAGAACTTTGAGATATTTTTGAGGTCATTTGGACTTCTGTCATATTCTCTTTTTCTAAGAAAGCTTTTTGGGTGAACATACTTATGTGGTATGAGTTCTTTCATCTTTTTCTATAGAAAGCATTGAATGAATGTTGTTTTTTGAGAAAATTTTATTTGTCTGTGTTTTACAGATATCTATGGGCTGAAGACAAGGTCAGTTGATCTGTCCAACCATATTCTTGATGTATCTATATATGACTTGCTTTCAGAAAAGTTCTTTCCCCCCAAATCTGGTCAGCTAGGTAATGAAGGCAAACATAGCACAGCTAATAGTTCAATTGTCAAAGGAGTAAGCAAGGTACTTCAGCTTATGCCAAACTCAATCCATACTGAAGACAAGAAACAGAAGGTGGAAAATTCATCAAACTTGGGCCTGGGGTCGCAATTTGAGGAATTTGGGAGAGGTCCTCAGTATACCACTCAACAGAAGGAGAGTTGTGCAATGGTTGGTGATACTTATTTTATGTGTTGATCATGTTCTGGTTAGATTGTAATTCGGCATGGCTTAATCCTTCTCATTATGTCCATTTTGGATACATGTTCTCAAACACTCCCTTTGTGACACCATAACTAGACCTTTTATGATTGTGGTTTGTTGTTTTGAAATTTGCATGCTCAATATTTAATATGAACTATCATTCCACTTGCAGGATTCTTCTGCAGAACCAAGCGCCATGAAGTTTTCATCCTCATATGATCCTTTTTTTCCCCTGTCAGTGTTACCTCTATATCCAATCCTGGATTTCGTGAGTGGGTTGGGACTGCCAACTAATGAACCTCTTGAAAATCTTATTCTTAAGACTGACAGACAACCAGATATTAATAATGACCCAAACTCACACGTGAGTAGCACCGGGAGTATTCCACCTCTAAAATATTCTACTTTTCTGTCTGGAGGTTCCAGGTCTCCTCTGAAAACTTGCAAGGGATCAAAGAACCGAAGCCTATGGTTAAGGGCAGGAATTGCAAAATGTGCATCTGCTTCGTTGCAAGCAGGATCAGGTTTGGGATTAGCTGTTAAAAATAACGCAAATGTTGAATGTGAACAAAAAGAAAGAGAATGGCCGGACAAACATGCAAGAAGTGAAAAAACGAAGAGAGCATTCGTGATAGACTTGAACGTGGAGTCTTTTGAGCAGTTGCATGAGTCAGCAATGGTAGATGCTCCTAATTCTTCCTTGCTTCCTGAGATGACACCAGAAAGAATTTCTTCGCTTTCTTTGCATAATAAAGCTTCTGAAAGCAGAAGTGGGGGAAAAAATACAAGGGATAGTAGTGAGGATCTATGCCACAGTGGAGTTGATCACTGCATAGCTGTGGATGGGAATTTGCAAAGGAGAAACATAAGTTTGAAGAAGGAAACTAATTCAGAAAAACTACCAGCACTACAGTTGGAAACACTTAAAAGCCAAACATCTAATATTCAAGATGCTATTAATGACATTGTCATTGAAAGTAAGTTGAAAACAATTCAGTCTCATGAAAAACTTACTCATCCTGATAGAGGTGAAGAATTTGATGAGCAAAGGCAGGAACCGAGGACTTTCAAAGAAGTCCAGGCACCTTTTAGTGCGGACCAAAATACTTACCAAATGGTTGAAACATCCCAACGTGTCCCATCTGATTTGCAAACCTTGCAACTTGGTCTGGATAAAGGCCTGCCTTCCTCAGGTATTAAAAAGTGTTGCTATTGATTAGAAGATAACTGGATAGAAACATTCAGATATTAAGTGTAATGTATTTTTTCTTGCTTTATTTATTCTTGTTTTTTTAGGACATGAAATTAAGCAACAAATACACCTGATTTAAATGATAAATCCTTAATGCAAGATAACATTTCTTTGGAGTAACACAGTCGTTTATTTAATTCCATTAGATGTTTTGTGGCCATACCATATTCTCTGTACCTTCTTTTCATGGGAAAGATAGTTCAAATGACACATGACTGAATCGTTACTCTGTTTTTCTTGTTACAGAAATGCCTAGTTCACCACAAGTTGAAGCTGCAGCTAGGATTCTGTTTGACATGGCTAATTCCCAGTTCCATAATAATGTAGCCTCTTTGGATACTTTTCCTCAAGAAGATTCATGTGATATACTGCAGCGGGAGTCCCTTAAGAGTTCAACTATTGTACATAGTCCTGTGAATGCAAAGATGGTTTCAGAAAGTAACTTCAAGGTAGTGGAGGAGTATGGGGACGCAGAGATCAAAGCTCCAAGAGCTGAGAAGAAAAAGTCTAGAGGTCCCAGCTCTATTCTTTTGGCTAAGAAAAATACCCCCAAGGGAAGAGAGACAGGAACCATGCTTAATCAGATTCAAAATAAAACTATTGAGGTTGCCTTGAAAAATAACAATACAAAACAGGGACTTAAAGATGTTGGAAAACATTACAGTACAGAAGTTGAAGAGGAATCTGACTTTCAAAGTCATATCAAGTCATCTAGGCCTTCAAAGCCAATTAGAGATGATGTTGGCTTAAAACCTGTTCTATGTTCAACAAATCAGAACAGAGGAAATCTTCAGCCCAAATCTCTTACAGGAGCTAAAATGCATATTTCCACTAAAAGTAATCAGAATATCAGAACAAACATTGGAACCCACAAATTCACTCTTTCCAAAGAACAAAATCAACGGAAAGTAGTAAGTGTGGGACATGTCAAATCCTCAAGGCAAACACCATCATTAACAGATAGGAAGAGGTAGTGAATTTGGGTCTGTAAATACAAAGGAGATTAAATATTTATAGTGCAATTCATATCCATTTTGACCTCTAAGAAATGATTTTTTTTTGTTTAGAGGTCATGATATTGATCTTAGCAATAAAAGGGAAAAAAGAAGTAAAAATGCATTTGGCAGGCTTCAGTCATGAAACTGGATCTGTACAGTAATTACTTTTAATTAGACTATAATTTAATCTTTCTTTGCCTCACAAATGTCACATGAGATATATATGTTATAATTTCTGCTACCCAATCCCAGGATTGTCTGAGCAATTTTCTTGTGTCCATTGAGGACTAGCTTTTGCTCTGAAAATTTCATCATCATTTAGATAAAAAATTGTATAGCACTTCTGTTCTCTTATGTCAATTCTCTTGTATTGTCTTGTTGCTCTCTTGATGATGGATCGTGAAGTTTGATCCGAAACATTGAGAGAGAAAAAAACTCACACAGTCAAATCCATAAATTAAAAAACTCAGAGAGTCAAATCCATAAATTTCTTGCTCTAGCATTATGGAGCGTGGAAATCATATGATTACAATGATTACAATGTATAGTACTTGGCAATAATTAGTCGGGAGAATTTTATTCTTCATTGCAATAAGCTTCCTTATAATATCTTTCAAAAAATTTGGTCCTTCAAAAGATTTGATACATATCAATATTTTGAATGAGGTTATGTCTCATCCATGTACGATAAATCAAACCCCGTGAACAAAGAGATGCTATGATGTAGCCTGAAGTACAAGCATATCGTTGAAAATTAGGACAAGATCTTCTACATTACAGAAAGGCCAAATAATCTATTAAAAAGTAGGCATCTTGAGAGCCCTGCATATTTTTATTATCACATAACAAGAACCACGAGACAACATATCGTTTATGAAACATGAGTGAACTTTAATCTCTGTGACAAGTCGGTATCAGTTCTGCAAGCTCCTGCTGAAAAAGGCTCCAGAAAAATATTTCTCCGTAAAAAAGTTCAGTTCATATAACTCCACAAACCAATGGTAGGTTAAGAGAGGAAGGTCAAGTCTCCAAAGGGTTTGATGGGGACGAGCATGAGCACGTGCAATCACACCAATCCACCCAACCACACATCACTCAGAACCTAAAAAAGATTTCTTCTTGTCCAATATAAAATCTATTTTATAAATCTTGATATACACCATGGGGCTGGATGGTGGTGTGGAGGAAAAATCAGTAAGTCATATTAACATGGAACAAGCTGAATGATGCTCTTCTATTTAATGAGAATGATCAGGTATGGTTCAGTTGTGAGACTTGTGATTAGTGAACTAGGAGAAGAACTTCCTAGTTATTTTGCCTAACTTGGACGATGATGCAACTCATAATCTTTTACCTCTAAGGTTTTCTTTCAATGTATAGGTACAATAACAAGAATGTCATTTACAAAGAGAGGAATAATATAATGATATAGGTTTTGTAAATAACACACGACACTTTGGCTTCATGTTGGTGTGATGGCTCATGTTCTAGATGGATGTGATGTAAATGAGTATGTTGAAATGGTGTAAACCTTAGATTATAGTTAGACATGGGAAGAGTGGTAATGAAGTTTCAACCTTGCATGTGAGCTATCCAAAAAATGCCTTCAGAATTATACACTATTGTTAGTAAGAAAAATGGGGAGACACAGATCGGAGTTCTGAGTCCCAAGTAATTTTTATGTGTTGTATTTATACTCTAGACTCAATTATACGAGAGGAGTAAGAAGTTAGTTTAGACAATGCATAAACAAGTTAGTGGAATGAAATATACAAAAAATTGGTTACCATGAACCATAGCACATATCAGACATAAGTACAGATATATATTATTGTTTGCTCATCATGTACTTATGTTAGGGTCTTACCCTCTTCACAATTCCTTCTTACTATCTTTCTTCTATTGTTTCCTATTCTATCTATCTATCTTCAAGTCTTTCTTACTTTCTACTTACGTCTCACTACTTCCTTCTACCTACCTCCTCTATTATATTGTATCTTATCCTATACAAATATCTGCTTGGTGGGATGTGTCCCTTACATTCCACTACTATCCTGAAAGGTATACTTTCAACTAGAAGCTCCACAACTTCTTTGCGGATGTTTGCGGTAGGATATACGTGACTGTTCTAGTTGCTAGTTGATTCCCTATCAACATCATCCCCCCTTTCAAAGTGTTAGATTGTCCTCAAGACAATTTCATTGCTATAGGGTTGGGAGAATAAATTTGTATATCTCCTTGAGATTTCCAAAAGTGGTATCCCATTGCACCTTGGCTTGCTGCAACAATTGATTTTGCACATTGATTTGCGTTAGGAGGCATTTTTCTTCCAGAAGTGAGGAGAGGATTTGGATTTGTTGGGCTAAGGTTTTCTTTCAATGTATAAGTACAATAACAAGAAAGTGTTGGCAGCATGAGCATGTTGATATATGGTGTTGTCATTGATGACAACCCATTGTAGAAATGCAAAAGTGTTGGTCCGAAGAAAACCAAGTGTTTTGGAGAATTGACTAAGTCCCAGTGTGCATGTTCAGTGATCAGAGGAACTGTTTTGTAGTCTGCATTGCTCCTCTATGCAGAATCTTGTCATGCTACTTTGAAGTGTTGATGGCATGTGTTGAAGGCGCAATCTTGTCATGCAGTTTTGAGGTGTTGACAACATGTGTTGAAGGTGTTTATATCCAAGGTTTCAATGTTGTATGTCTTCCGCAACTAAAGATATTGGTGACAAAGTATCGGGCTTAGTAATGGTAGAGTGACTGGTACAAAGTGCATGATAGGAATGCTCTGCATTCCATTGTAGATGAATATTATGCTATGTGGTTTTGAGGAAGCGTTGGAAGGAGTCAGAGGTGTATGCACTCCAAGTGGCAAGTGGTTTGGTAGTTTGCGTTTCGAGTTGTGAATGAACAGTTGGTTCATTCAATTTTGGCTTCACCAATTTTGTTATGTGGTGCCGACTTAAGGGTTTTGGGGCCGTGCAGAGTAAAGTTATGTATGGAGTAGATTCATGGGAGTGATTATAGGTCATGCCGACCTATTTTGGTGTTGTACACATTTTGGTTCCTTTCGCAAAGTGTGTGTGTTGGTGTTTTGTGCCGACAGGTCATGAGGTTGCATATTTAATCTAATTAGGTCAACCTAATTGATGATTTGGTAGTTGCAGTAGATGTATGTATATATACAAGGTTAATTCATTGTGTGAAGAATGAATTGAAGGAATTCAAGAGTGTGTGTGCAAGATCAGATGTAGAGTGAAGTGCGAAGTGTGATAGTGGTGAAGTATGAAGTGTATTAAGTCAGTTTTCTACAATTAATTGGAACTATACTTACAACATATTGCAAATGCATTGTTAATAGTTCATCTTTGGCAGTGAGCCACCCTTTCTTCTATCTTTTTCCATTCTAGACAGTGAGCCACCAACAATGAGCCATTCTTTCTTTTTGGACAGTGAGTGCACCATTCTTTAAATCCAGTGTAATCAATTATAATATATTGTGAACTAATCCTCACCGTGGTTTTTCTCTTTCAAGGTTTTTCCACATAAATCTGGTGTTCTTGTGTTATGTGTTGTGATGCATGCTTTAATTCTTGCTTTCCATTACTGCAAGTTTAATGTGATGCTTTGAATCGATGTTTAAGTTGATGAAGTTAATGAAATATGATTTCAATGAATACTAATTCACCCCTTCTTAGTATTCCAGGTGTTCAACAATTGGTATTAGAGCTTAGTTCCTTCAATTGGCTCAATCGCTAAGGTAGATCTTGGAGGTTGACCACATGGCAACTAGGAGATATCATGTTCTCCGAAAGAAATCATCCCTGAAGGGTTTATTGAAGAAGACTGCAAAGTTGATATGAAAGAACTCAAATCAACCTTTGATGATTTGGATAAAGAAGAATGTGAGAATAGAGATATGAAAGAAGATATTAAGCAAGCAAATGAGCGCATCAAGAAGTTGAGAGAGCAACTCAAGAAAGCTAAAGAAAGATTCAAGGAAACAAATGAGCAGCTCAAACAATCAAATTATATAATCACCAATTTGAAAGTGCAAGTTGAAGAAGGAAAAAGAGTTGATGATTGCTTGAATGCCAAATTGAAAGACAAGTCTGTAGAATGTTCAAAGCTTGAAGAAGTTGTGTCTTTAAGGAAAGATTTGGAGAAAGCAAATATTCAAGAAAGGTTCCACCTTGATCAATGATATACTTGCAAGTTAAAAAGCTTCAAAGGACAAAGAAGGATTAGGGTTTGAAAAAGGAGAAAGCTCAAAAGAAAATCACATTCCAAACAATGTTGAAAAGAAGAATGGAGATAAGAAGAGCAATATCAAACAGGTCTGAAACCACAAGCAAGATTTCAAAAGGCCTCCTATTAAAGAATCGGTTGCACAAAGGTATTCATCTTTTAATGGTTACTGTTACTCTTGCAATAAATTTGGACATAGAGCAGTAGAGTGTAGAAGTAGAATGAATCAAAATGTTCAATCTTTTTTTGGTCAGTGTTATACTTGCAATAGATTTGGTCACAAGGTTGGTGAATGCAAAAGTCAAATGATGAATGGTTACAATAATAGTATAGTGTTTCAATCATTCAATGATTACTGTTATACACGCAATGGATTTGGGCATAAAGCTTTTGAATGCAAATCTAAAATGACAAGAAGTAAGTTTTTTCAACAAAAAGGTGTCATATGTCACAAATGCAATAAGCCTGGTGTAGACGTCCAAGTTATCTTGATTG
The DNA here is from genome assembly GCA_007115665.2 of Sequoiadendron giganteum. Classification (NCBI taxonomy): domain Eukaryota; kingdom Viridiplantae; phylum Streptophyta; class Pinopsida; order Cupressales; family Cupressaceae; genus Sequoiadendron; species Sequoiadendron giganteum. Next base: position 14,426,322 of record CM021110.1, on the reverse strand, counting down.
ACATTATACACCTGATCTTGATTTACTAACATCATTTCTTCCTGAATCGCGTATTTACTAACTAGTTAATTAAATAATCCTTGTTTAATTAATTCATCACAATTCCTCTTTTAATTAAATAATTTATTTTATTTTATTAAATCATAATTATGTTTTTAATTAAATCATTCATTTTATTTGGTTAAATCATATTCCCTCTTTTGATTAAATAAATCACCCTTATTTGATCTAACACCATCCCTATAAATTAAATAAATCAAACTTTATTTAATTAAATTTCCATTATTCCTCTCATTTGATTTAAATAAATCCAAAAATCTAAATCAAATGTCAAATCAAACTAACTCCCATTTAAGTTCATTAAATTCTAATTAACTCTAACTCTAATCCATCAAATCCTCTAGATTTTGCAACTTGCACATGTAAATCAATTTAATTGATTTATAAATTCTTCTATTTTCATTCAAAAGCGACATCTCATTGGAATATTCCCCAATTTGAAATCTCCCGCCAAAAGGGATTTGTCCTCCAACATGGCATTTAAGTCTCTTACAAGTCCTTTTTCTTGAGCCAAGTGGCATTAACTCCTCTTTCACATTTTCCTCCACAAGCCACCTTTCAAATTTCAAATTTCCACCTAATTGCATTTATTTGCACATTGACCAAAATGTGCTCCACCTCTCTTCAATAGCATGCTGACAAGTGGCACAATGCCATTGGGTCAAATTTAATCCCACATTCTCCCTATTTCTCATTTCTCCATCATTCTTTCTTATAAATAAAGAGCTTCTCTATTGATTTGGGATCCACAACTTTATGCGAAGTCATTATCTTCAAATTTTATGCAATTCCATCCATTGTTCATCAAGGTTTTTTATGACATTTTATCAATATTAGCTAGGTTATGGTCAAATTTTCATCAAGGAGCACAATCATCAACAATCTTCATAAAAGCTTTGCAAGGAATTGGGAAAGGGCTTCTTTCCACATCAAAGAAGCACCAATTTCCCCTTGGGATGCTAGGTTTGGATGTTTTGAGTAAGATTTAGTAGTTTCCATTTGATTAATTTTACTTTGTTTCTTGTTCTTTGCATTTGAATGAATTGCATGGGGAATGCTTGTTTTAGACTGGTTTAATGACTAACATTGGATTGTTTGAAGATGTTTGAGCAGGTCTAGGTCAATCATTCACACCTGGACACATAGCTAAGTTTTGCAGAAGCAGAATGTGAAACCTTCTATTTCACATAATAAGATTGATCTGGTAAAGAAGGTTGATTCGGTGGAGATGAGGAAGGAAATGAATAAGTTCTGAAAGAAAAAAGAAGAGAATGAGGTGAAGAATGAGTTTGTGCTAGCTCCTGGTGCAAAATTTTCCTTCAAAAACTAGATAAAAAGCATTGGCTCAAGGGGAGTTTTAGCAAAACAAATTATAGCCCATGCCAAAGATGTGATCTTGATGTCTTCAACATACTGGTATATGTGTTGGTTGATATACTCAATCTGTTGGTGAAATCTTTGGTGTGAAATATCCTATTGCAGAAATTTGTGAAGTGATTGAAGGTGCTTGTGACAACACAGTGTGAGTTTGCCAGCTTTTTTGACCTAGCTTTGTCTGTTGCAATGAATGCACATTAGGTCACTGGAAAAGGGTTTATATGCCATTTCACATGTGCTAAAGTCATTCACAATTGAACAATTGAAGAGAAGAGTAAAGGCAATTTGAAGCATTTTTGAAGTGTTGATTAAAACCCTACCGACAAAGATTCACAAGGTATTTATCAATTTCTTGCAAACCCTAGTTCTATGAAAGTTCAAGATGTTTACTCAAGTAATTGATGTGCTTGAGCAGCCAAGACCTAAATTCAATAAGCACTCATTTAAATCTGAACCACCAAAAACATATTGCAAAGAAGGGAAAGAGGATTCCCTTTACTAGGCCCCTAGGGTTTTTCACCTAGGAGCACTTGGTTTAGCAATGAATCTCTTTCCACTTTGGTGATATGCTTTTGGGTGAGTTCATTCAAAGGGTAGGGTTTTGAATAAGGTTGTGATGTGTATGTGTGTGGTGTGGCTGAAAACTAAAAATGAAATGATTGTAATCCAATGTATGAAATGTAAATAAAGTAAATGTAAACTAATGCAAACTATTCTAAAATGACCTAAATGTATGCAAAATAGAGAAAGTAAACGGAAATTTCAGGACTTGGACACCTGGAAATGAGATGTTGTAGATGAATGGCCCCATAATGCTTTGGAATCTGTCAAAAAATTTCACAGGGAGACTTATGCCAAGTTGGGCGACCTAGTCCTCCTGTCGGGAAAATCTACCAGAGTGGGTTTCTGTCAAATGGGTACCCAGAAATGTTAAAATCCTTGAAAGACAGGCTCAGAGGGACTATGTAGCCATTATGGGCGACCTAGTCCTCTTTTGAGTTTCTGAGGATCTGGGAATGGAGATTGGAGCCTTCGGTCTACACTCTGAATCCCCACAGGTGTCTGGTTCAGATTCTGCGAAAAACGGGCTAAGAGAGGTCTCCAAGCTTCAACTAGGGCTTTGTTGACTTGAATGCTTTTGATGAGTTGACAACATCTTTCTAATACCTTTCTTCTTGAAAAACCTGCATGCAAAAACCTGCAAATCACACATGTAAAGAGGAGATAGAGGATTAGGGTTAGAGATTAGGGGTTTGCCTTAGTCAAACCCCTTTTTGATAATCAAATCCAAATGAGAAACAATGAAAGGAAAGGATGCTTGAATGATAAACACAATACAAATACTTACCAAACCTTGAATTGTTGAAATATGCAACATGCAAGAATCAACTCCAATGGAGATTGCTTGTAATGCCCTTGTGATTGATTGTCAAGAGATGTAAAAATGAGCTTGGGAGAGAGAAAAATGAAGGTGAAAACCCTTCTTTGTACATGCAAAACCCTAATTTTCCAAAAAATGACACATGATAGGCCGACCTTAGGGTTTTGGAGCCAAATTCCTTCAAGATTTATGTTTTAATTTTGAAATTTAAGCCAAAAAGGACTAGGTCGTCAGTCTAGTCCACTTGGATAATTTCAAGTGGCGGTCGAGAATAAAAAGATGTTAAATGAAGTCTATCAGATTTGCCTCCCGAAACACACATAAGTCGGGACTAAAAGTACATTAAGGGGACAAATTAGCACAGGAAAAGGGTTAATTAATGGATGATAAGCTTAGAAAAGTGTGAAAATGCCTTACAACACTTTACAACACCTTGGCAAAAGGCTTGGAAAGGGGTAAAAGGGTGTTATTTAGGTGAATTGTGTTGAAAGGGTCTTAGAAAAGTGGGAAGATTTGTTACAACACTTCAAAAAACCTTAGTAAAATACCATTAGATTATTGTTGAATTGCAAGCTTTCAAGATTGAATCGAGGCAAAACAAGGCCAAAATCCAAGGGAAAAGGCCAAAATAAGTGAAAAAGTGCCAAAGACCACTTTTTGGTGACACAAAATCTATGGAGACAGACCTTGAATGTGCATTCTCTAGGGTTCTGCATGGTGCAATGCACACAGAGGATGTGTGGATCTATATCCACACAAAAATTAAAGAGCATGATTATTTGAAGATGACAAAATATTGGGAGAAGGTGTTGACTGGAGATGATTTCAAGTTAAAACTAGAATATGAGAGCTTGAGGGTAAAAGCACAAAGCTGTGTCACACTTTCGGCTAGCTAAATTGTTCTGAGCGAAACATTTTCGGTTGGAAAAGTTTCAACTGAATAGTTTTCAATCGAAACCACGTGGCACATAGAGTTTTGGTCAAATATGTTTCGCCCAAATCCAAAAAATTTCAATTTTTCGCTTTGAAATTAGCTTATTTTATATGCATGGTTTTAGTAGAAAGGGTTTCAGTCGAAACCCTTTCTATTGAAACTATCTATGTGGCATCCTAGTTGGCAGCCAACTCATTATTTTCATAATTTTTTGAAACTTTCAACTTCAACTAAATGTTCCTTCAATCAAAATATTAAAAAAAAGAAAGAAAAATACCCTTTTGTAGAACTCGGAGTGGTGAATCCAAACATTAAATTTTATATATATTTTGATTAGTTTTGATAATTTTTAAAAAAAATAATGCAAGTAGGTTGTTAAAGCTAAAAAAGAGGTTGATTAGAAATTAAAACAAAAATAGTAAAACATGTTAAATTTTTTTGAAAAATATATGGTACACTAGAGGAGAGAATCCTCTTCAAAAGGGTATATTTGTTTTTTGAAAATGATTAAAAAAGTAGACAATAGTTGATGTCAAATGAAAACTATCAAATTTTGACTAGTTTGACTTTAAAATGTTATTACGAGAAAAAAATACATCAAAATATCATTTTTTTTCCATGCACTAGATATTAAAGTTACCTATTTGAAAAAAAAAATTAGGAGAAAATGATTTTTTTTCTATTTGTTTCTTGACGTCAAGTGAAGGTCACTTTTTCTTGAAATTTTCAGCATTCCAAAATCTACTCTTAAATTGATAAAAAAATAATCAATTTTTAAAAAAAAAAAATCTAAAAAATCACATTAATAAACTTCATCAATATTTCTACATTTCATTAGTTTACATCATTTTGAAATTCAAAACATAAAGACCACTTTTATGTGGTCAAAGTTCAAATTTTTTTTGTTGTTGGTTGATTCCTTTATAAAGTGTGACATAGGTTTGTGCTTTTACCCTTGACAAAGAAGAAACTGAATGTGTGGAACAACTTCCCTAATTTATGCTATGAGGATGAATGGGTAAAATATGTCCTGAGCCAAATTCATGACAAGTTCATGTGGCTGGACATGCCACATATGGTAAAAAAGGAAGCAATCAAGGTAGTCACCGTTTTGTGCTCTAATGGACTAGTTCTGACATCGAAGACTATGAAGAATGAAATGTTGATGAAGCTCACCGAAGCAAAGTTTGATAAACGTTCCCTAATGATGAATGATATTGATGACCTGACAGTGAAGTATGCTTCAATGGTGATACACTACAAGATCTTTTTATAAAAATAGAGAGAATTCAGTTTCAACCACCACAATTCATACAACTCACCAGATGGTGAAGGAAGGTGAAGACATATCTATTTATGTGAGCTCCTAAGACAACAATTGATGGAGAATTTGTAGAAGACAAAAGAATTAAGGTAACCCTTTCGATATGGTACCCTAATTATTTGCTTGTTGCTTGTCTTCCTTAGAGAGGTTTCTGGAACAAAGAACATCGTATGTTAGATAAAATCCAAGTTTTTATTCAAATAAGAGATCATTTGAGAAGGTTAGGAAATCTAGAAACCCAAAAATCTGTGTTGTGGGGTTTGTTTAAGACATTTCAAGACAAAATGCAAGAGAGAGAAAGGATACCAACAAAAGTTGTTGAGAAATACAAGAGTGACATAAAATTCATGGTTAGTAGAGACTGGTTCTTTATGGAAGCAGTCAAACCCAAAACTGTTTGGGTTTCGGGGCTTGGATATGAAGTGACATAAGCAAAAATTACCGATCTTGTAGAAATTGTGCTAAGTAAGCCTAGAGATCTAGTTGTGGATAGGTTTGGAACTTATACAAAGAAATCCACCCAAGTAAAGTTGGAAAATATAGACATAGCAAAGAAATTTGAAAATATGAAAGATAATTTGGAGGATATGGTGGATACATCTAAGGGTTTTGAGGAGAAATCCAAAGCCAAAACTGTTGCTCTATAGTGTACTCCAAGTACAATAAGTTATGTCAAGACCAATGCCCCCTCTCTTGGTGCTCCTAAGTCCTCTGGAATGAATCCTACAAGGAGTTCCAAGAAGAAAGAAATATCTAGAACCCCTGTGACCTAGAAGACTCCTAAGAGGAGAAGAAAAGAAAAGGCTACCAAGGAGAAGTACATCAATTATGAAGAAGAAGGGCCCCAGTTGGTTTGTAAGAAGAAGTCTCAAGTCTCTCAGGAAGGGACCAATTCAAAAATAACAAAAGTTGATGTGGTAGAAACATAGAGCGAAGAGGAAGTAGAAAAAGAAAAGAAATCCTTTATTTTTTAGAGAAGAGAAAAGAGTGTCAGAAAAGAAGAAAAATCACCCAAAGGTAAGGGAAAGAAGAAATAGAAGATTCCCCTAGTTAGGAAGCATAGTCCAATGAAGTTAAATGCTTTGTTCAGTAGCATTGCAGAGTTTGATATGTTGAAGGAAACTACTGAAATGCTTTCAGATGCAAATAATGAAGATAAGACAACTATAAAAGAGGTTATTGTTAAGTATATGGAAACATTTGATACTGGCTAGGATAAGATAGAAGATCAATTTCCTGATGATCTAAAAAAATTTTTAACCACAAGAAGACAAGAAGCTATTGAAGAGGATGCAAAGATAGAGGCATTTTCCTTGGAGAAGATTGGTTCCTTACTATCTCAAGAAGATAGACACAAGTTTTCTAAGCTGTATAACAAGATATTCAAGAAAGAAAAAAGAGTTGACACTCGTAGGAGAAGAGACAAGGAAGATATTGAGAAACTAAGGAAATATACACTACAAAAAGGTTGAAGAGCTTGCTAAAGGGTTGGGAGATCTTTCGGGTAATGAAGATCAAATGTAAAAAAATACACCCCTTCTAGAAATCAATGTGCCTACTATAGAACAACATAAGCACGAGCTTGGACAGGAAGACATGCTGACAAATAATACCCCTCCAATTGTGGAGAATATTGTTGAAGAGAAGGAAGGTGATAAGTAGGATGTCCTGGAGAAGGATGAAGATCAAGTTGAACAGGATATTACCCCTCCGGATATGGAGACAAATGATGAGAAAAATAAAGAAGACATGCAAGGTCTCTCAAAGAATATTGTAGAGAAAAAAGAAGAAACTTTTCCTCCAATAGATAAGAAGGTTGTAGAAAGTGCTCTGGTATTTGTGATAAGCAGAATAATAAGGCACAAGAAGAACAAAACATGCCTCCTTCGGATGGTGAGAACCCTACAAAAGGAGAGAGGAATGTTTTGGAAGTGAAGAGAAGAAAAATAGTGAGAAGAAGGAAGAAGGTGCTAAAATTGGTGGTGAATCCTTCAGACCTTCTAGAGTTTCATTGAAAGATTTGTTGGATATGTAGTTACCGTTTCAATAGGTGATTCCTGCACAACTATTGCAAATTCTCATGCATCAAGGTCAGGTAGACAAATAAAATTTCCCCTTTACATAAGTTACAACTTGGTGATGCTTTCTATGCCCCCACAAGGAAGGAAATACTTCAGACTCACCAAAAAAGTGCTTAATTGGTAGATGTAGTAAAAGTGTTGGGGGATAGTATTCTCAAAGCAATTGTTGATAATTCTTGTTTGGTGTGCCACAGTTTAGGTTATTACTTGATTCCTTTAAGGAATATTCTACCAATTTAGAAGAAAATATTGAAAAGGAAATGACAAAGAGGGTCAATGATAAGAGATTGACTGAGGTTTTTGATAAATATGGTACAACACATGGCAAGTTGCAAGACAACTTAAAAGAAGTTCAGAAATTTTTAGAATAAGAAAAAGTTTTATTTTAGTTTTGTTTGAAATGGAATAATTCTACAAGGAGCATCAAATATCAAATGGACTCTATTGAGTCACAAATTGTTCAACTTCAGGCCTTTGGTGCTTATGATCTGGTAAATGATGCAGATGGTGCTACAAGAGCAATTATTGAAAATCTGCATGGTCAATTATTTCTATTGCAAGAAAAAAGGAGGAAATAGTAATGAAATATGGTTAGCTAAGAGATATGGTAAAATCAAGGCTTACCTAGGTTTAACTAGAATTTTAACTAATGCTGAGAAGGTGGTACAAATGAATCCAATGCCTAGTTCTCTGGAAGAAGGAGAAGATCTTCATATTCAGTTTGAGAATCAACGCCATATGCTTGCCTTTGCTAAGAAGGACTGGGAGGTTGCAAAGAAAGACTGGGAGACACATCTTTCTAAACTAAAAGAGTCTTATAAAGGTTAAGTTGTACATTTTTTCTTTATATATGCAATTTTTTTGATTTTAATGTACATATGCAGAAGTAGTCATTAGAAATTTGTAAAAAAAATCATACTTGACTTGACTCCTATCTTTCTTCTCTAGGGTTGAATAAATCTTCTTGTAAAGCTCCCCCTAGACTCATGCCATATCACTAAGGATTAGTGATGTGAGGTAGGAGCAACCACTTTAGGTGTTGCCTTCTGACCTTTCTCTTTTCATACTTTCTTGGGTCTCTTTTTTGCCTCATCTACCTTCTTTTCAGGGACATGTGAACGTTTTTTCACTCTAGGGGACATATTCTTCTTTTTAATCTATGCTTTTGGTCTTTCATTTTTTTCTCTACAATGTTTGGCTATGTGACCAAAATTGTTGAAATTATAGCACATTACATTCATATCCAATGAAGGAGCAAATAAATTTCTATTCACAAAATTTGAACTCCTTTTAGGAACAACTCTACATTCATAGGCCCTATGACCAAATTGATTACATGTATAGCAGTAACCATATAAAAATGATGAATACATGGTCATAGCATTTATTTTTGTAGGATGAGGAGGTATTATTTTCTTTGACTTCTTCAAATTTCTCACCCTAGTGAACCCTTGTACATCAACTCCCTTGTTATTTGGCTTCCTCTTCATGTCTCCAAGGATTGATTGGTTATTCTTCTTGTCTATTGCAAGATTCTTTTCTTCATCAAGTTTCTTCATCTCAACAAAAAAATTATTTGGTTTTCCATTTTCAGTGGCATTCTCCTTGCAAGATTTTTCATCCTTTGTACCATGCTTTTCTTTTTCTTTAAAATTACCACACAATTTAGCAGATGCATTGGTAGTGAAACCCTTTCCTTTTTCAAAACCAAGTCCTAATTTTTCTTTTCAAAGCTTTTGTTAGTTAATTAACTCATCTAAGATTTCAGAGCCTCCTTTCAACTTCAAACCTTTGTCGATTTTCTCTTTAGCCTTTTCAAGGTCTTTTCTCAATGCCACAATTTATGCCTCTATCTTCATGCATTCATTAGATTTAGACTATAGTTCAGACTTGTAATGGAGAGAATTTTCACCCTTAGGAAAATCCCTCATTTACATCACTCGTACCTTAGAAAATAAAAATCCGATGATGCAATTCCATATCTACCACCTTTCTCCATCCACTTGGCAGATTTTTTTCGTGTCAATGGAGAAATCCCTATCAGGGACATGCGCACACCATGTGGGTGTCTATGCATCGTGTTTCCATTTTGACATAATTCTTGCCTCTAAAATCCACATAGGCATTACGTTTCTCCATTGGCGACAAAGTGTAACGTCTCTGCCTCCCTTGACCACTGAGAAATTGGTATTTTTCCTCCCTTTTTCTATTAAAATGGTCTATCTTCTCATTCTTTCAATGCTTCTTGATTCCACTTCATTCTCTACACACTCTCAACTTCATTCTCACACTCTCAAGCTTTTACATTACTTGCTTGTGGCTGCAAGCTACTAGTTCTTGGCTCATACACTCTTTTTGTTGTGGGAAATTTGTTGTTGGAGGACTTTCAAGCTCTCTCCTTTCACTACTTTCCTTGAGTTCTCATGAGTGTGGAGGTGATATTGTCCATTTCTATTTATCTTTGCATCACTTTGTGTATCTACGTAGCATACTTGTTGTTAGTGAATCCTCTTAGTACTATTTCCATTCTATTTCTACATCATTTTCCATACAATGTTGCTATCTGGCTATCCATGGAGGTGGAAACACCAAAGTGGGGGATTGACTAAGGAAATCCACTAAAAAAACCTCAACATTTTCCTTGGTCTTGTGTGTGTATGTTTTCTCGTGTGGAGCTCTTTGAAGATTCGACTCGTGGGTAGAAAGGTCTTATTTTCTTACTTTCTCTTTGTCAATGCTAGCTTAGCTTAGATGTAGTATTCTTGTTTTTATACTTTAGTTATGTAGTTTTCTAATATTCTATCGTAGCATAAAATATCCATCAATTAGACTATTAGTAAGTTTCTTGGTATTTAAGTTCGTTTCTAAGACCCTCTCTCCATATGGATGTTAGCACACATATGAGAGGCTAGCACACCGTGTTGGAGTCCATAGTCTGCATTGTCGTCATTAGAAGTGAGTTGTTTAAGTAGCAGATTAAACCCTCAAAACTAGCTCGTCTAACCGTATGAAACATTCGATCTAGCAGAAGGATAACAACAACCAGATTTCCCTTTCTTTTCAGCCTTAACATCTCAACCTTTCCAATTCACTTAGTAAAGCTTGAGGTAGATCAGGGTAGCCTATTTCTTAGGAATCTCCTATAAAGTCTCAAAGTAGCTAGTCCCCCTCTACATTTTAGTGAACCTGACATGAACCTCTTGAATTCATTTCTTTGTTTCAAGATTGCTTCTCCCGTGTCTAAGGTGTATTACAGACTAGTGTGTTGTAAAGATTTATGAGCTTTACAACTCAGTCTATGACCTCTAGGCACATCGTAAGGAGGAGCGTATGACATTTAGAAATGGATTTTACGAAGGTCAATATGGAGCCCACTTTTGATGAGATGGTTTCAGGAACAAAAACAAATTACTTTGGAGAAACAATGTGTGTCCCTACCCTTCTCGTTTCTCCTACAACCTCATCTATGGATGAAGATGAAACTCTCATGATTTGTGCAAAGCAGCTTCTTTCCATGGATCGAAGGCTTCTAGAATTCAGGAACTATTTGGGGAAAGAAAAGATCATGACTAGGGATATTAGGGTGGTTAATGAGATAAGACATATGTTGGATAAGGACCAAGTAGGTCTAGAATTTATCTAGGGCCTTATTGACATTATGGAAACTCATGTCCCATCCTACAACCCTAGATCGAGTGTTGTCTAAGGACCTGGGCTTGAGATCATTGAGAGTCAAATAGAAGTCTCGATTCCCAAGGTGTTGGTAAATATGGATAAACTGGGCCCCTCTACCACAACTCCTGAAGCACCTCTTGCCATCAAAGTAAACAAGGTACCTTTAATATTTAGCTCAGCTACTCCTAATGCTCCCAACGATAATCTTGGGGTCAATGTTAGCTCAGGTGGTGGGGCCTCTACTGGAAAAGGGGTTGGTGGGTCTAGCAATCACGATGGTTTTGATGGTGGTTCCACTAGTGTTGTCTCATTGTCTGATCCTATTTTGAATGCCTTGTTACAAAACATGGGCCAGATTTAGATTAGCTAGCGAACTTGTCCCAAGCCACCTCTCAACCCATCTTTCAACCCTTCTTTTGACACAGTCCTTTATCGATATAAATTATAAATACTCCTATCCCTCAAGGGATGGAGATTTACAAGTTTGAGAAATATGGTGGTAAGGGAGATCTGCAAATTTTCTTTTTGGAATTTAATGCCATGTGTACGGATTTCTTCTATCATGATGTATTAATGGCTAAGTTATTTCCTAGGTCACTTAAGGACATAACCCTTGAATGATATTGCTCCTTACCTAAAAAATTTCATATTATTGTTTGATCAACTCATGAAATAGTTTCTAAGATAGTTCTAGGAAAAAATCGAGTTGAAGATGGCCTTCTTGGATCTCATCCAATGTAAGTAGGGAGAACATGAAAAGATAACTAATTTCATAGCTCGTTATCAAGCGTTATTTTCCCATATTTCTTATCCTTTGCCCGAATTGGATGTCCAAAAGGTTTTCATCAGGAACCTGTAAAGATGTTGACAAGAGGAATTTTCCTTGATGAAATATCCTTCTTTTGCACATTTATGTGCTGCATCACCGGAGTATCAAAAAATGGTTGCTTAGTTCAGGGGATCCTCCTCATGCTCTTATTATGAGGGTAGGTCTATAGTTTCGATCTCTAGAAAAAACAAGACTCTTGTGAATGTGGTCTCTTCGACTGATGAAAAGGGCTTCAAACGCAATAGGCACTTTACAAAACTATTTGAATCATATTCTTCTATCTTAAAGAAATTACTAAAAGATAAAGTCTTAAATTTTCTAGATCCTTGACCTCTCATTGAGCCCTACCCCGACTGGTATGATGAGCACACATTTTTCTAATACCATCGACTTCATGTACATGATACTAAAAGATGCATGCACATGTGTCATGAGATTTCGGATTGCATCAATGATGGTACCATTCATCTCGATGGGAAGAAGTAAAATGCTAACAAGTCTATGGCAAAGGCCAATAGTGAATTATAGATTTACACTTATCCATTTCCATCTCATTTTGCAAAATTAGTTATTGAATCCGTGACTTCCACCAAGTTTATTCTATCGAATTACGTAAATATGGTTTCATTTAAATGCATTCCTCCCACTCAACCTATGAATGAATCACCAAATATAGCTTTCACATCGCAATATCTACCTATGAACAAAGAGCCTTGCCCCTTGTACATTCCCACTCACATCAACGAGAACATTGTAACTAATGTCCTGGTTGACCTTGCGAGTCATGTGAATCTTATAATGGAGGAGACTATGTTGATAAAATTTTTGCATAGGGAGGAATATGAGAATTCAAAGACCACCATATGTACACAAAATGGACTCTCGGTCCCTTCTCTTGATTCTATCACCCTCTCGGTCTTGGTAGGGCCTAGGGCCATAGAAACCTCTTTTGATATCATTCTAGAGTCATATTTATTTAGGGTGAAACTAGGAATTCCATGGCTAGTTTCTGAACCACCAAAAAATGATATTCTAACAAGGGAAAGAGAATTCCCTTTACTAGGCCCCTAGGGTTTTTCACTTAGGAGCACTTGGTGTAGGTATGAAACTATTTCCACTTTGTTGATATGGTTATTTTTGGCAGTTGAATTCAAAGGGAGGATGGATTGATTAGGTTGTGTTGTGTGTGAGAAGTGTGGTTGAATACTGGAAATGAAATGAAACTAATCTAACTAAGAAATGTAAATGAAATAAAATGTAAACTAAATGCAAGCTAAACTATATGCCCTAAATGTATGCAAACAAAAAGTAAACTGGAAAATGCAAAGATGGTGCACCTGGAAATGGAGAGTTGCAAATGAGAAGCTCTAGAATCTACCTGGAATTTGCAAAAGGACACTTACGCCAGAATGGGTGACCTAGTCCTTCTGTCGGATTTGGTTTTGAGGAAAAGAGTACCCAGAAATACAAAAACCCTTTTTTCAAGCCCGATACAAGGACTAGGTTGCCAATGATGGCGACCTAGTCCTCCTCGTACTTTAGAAAGCCTGAATGTCTGATTATGTGGGTCCCAACTTATACTTTTCCTTTCTGTAACAACTCATGTCTGAATCTCCATAAAATGATTTGCAGCTTGTCCTTTTGCTCCTCCTAGGGTTTGGTGTCTTGAGTTGACTTGAATGGAATGATTGTACCTTTCCCATCACTTTGAATCTTTCCAAATCTGAGTACAACCTGCAAAGAACATGCAAATAAAAAGAGAATGTTAGGGTTAGGGAATAGGAGTTTTCCTAAGTCAAACCCCTTTGATGGTAGTTAAATCCAAATGAGAAACAATGAAAGGAAAGGATGCTTGAATGATGAACTCAATACAAACACTTACCAAACCTTTAGTTGTGTAAGTCTGCAACATGCAAGAACCAACTCCAATGGAGGTTGCTTGTGATGCCCTTGTGCTTGATTTCTTGCTTTGGAACCTTGATTGCAAGAGTGATTGTGAAGAGATGCCAAAAATGAGCTTAAGTGGGGGGGAATGAAGGTGAAAACCCTTATTTATACAAGATATGCCCTAATTTCCCAAAAATGTCACATGATAAGCCGACACTAGGGTTTTGGAGGTGAATTCCCGTTAGAAAATTGTTTTAATTTTGAATTTTAAGCCAAAAGGGACTAGGTTGCCCAAGGTGGCGGCCTATTCCACTTGGGAAAATTCAAGTGGTGGTTGGGAATAAAATGGTGATTAATGATTTTTATTAGTCTTGCCTCCTGAAAGACACTTAAGTCGGGCCTAAAAGTAAATTAAGGGGACAAATTAACATAAGAAAAGGGTTAATTGGTTGATGATAAGCCCAAGAAAGTGGGAAAATGCCTTATAAAACCTTACAACACTTTGGCACAAGGCTTGGAAAGGGGTAAAAGGGGGTTGTTTAGGTGAATTATGTTGTAAAGGGTCTTAGAAAAGTGGGAAGATGTGTTACAACACTTCACAACACCTTTGTAAAACATCGTTATATTATTTGTTGATTTGCAAGAATTCAAGACTAAATCAAGGCAAAACAAGCCCAAAATCCAAGGGAAAAAGGCCAAAATGAATGAAAAAGTGTCAAAGACTACACTTTTTGGCGACACATTTAGCCCCCACTTTAGTGAGATGATGAACTTGCTTCAAACTCACACTAAAGTAGCCAAATCATGTATGTCTAGCAGGATCTAATGTAATCATGCTAGTAAGGTGAGATGACTTATGATCAAGAGGGATGATCAAGCCCCCAGGATCAAGATCCCATGGCAAACCAAACATAAGCACAAAATATCACACAAGGAGTGATGTGAAAGAGTAGAGAGAGAGGAAAATTTGGATCAAGCTTTGACCGTTTGTCCAGCTAGTTGTGGATCATATCTAGGGTGTTTGTTTGAAGGGAAAGGATGTACTCACTTTGGGCCGATGAGAATTTTGGTTGTTCGTCGAGCGAGAATGCCGAAAAGGAGGTGAGATACATACACACGATTGGTATGTACTCACACACAAAAAGGTGACTATAGGGAAAGTCATGCTGCTAGTTGGGCTTCCTGCTCAACCATACCAAAGTTATAACTCCTAATAACTTTGATAATGCACCACAAAAGATAGGGGTGTGGTTCATGAGACAAGAAAAGCCTTGGATGCTTAGAACTCATGAACGAGTGCAAGATGGCACCATAGGCATGCAAGTTGTGTAATGCAAGGTGGCCATGTATGCACAATGCAAAAATGCAACATGTAAAAATGAAAAATGTACAAATGCAAAAATGTAAAAAGAGTGTTCCAAGGAGTCTTTTTTAGTTCATATGAGGTCTTTGACTTAGGGTACATTGTTTCTAATGTCGCCAAAAGAGGACCTATCAAAGAATAGAAAATTCACAAGTTAGGGGATGTAGTGCATCACATCAAGCCACTAAGAGGAATGTAATATGCTAAGATAGGTCACACTTATGAAGAAAATTACACCCAATGTCATCCACAAAGTGAGAAAAAACATCATATGAAGTGATAAGGCTGCACTAGGAACTGAGGAAAAACAAATGCAAATGCAAAATTAATAATGCCAATGTAGGCCCCCACTTTAAAGGAATTGCTACACACCGATTTGTGAGCAATTTATTTAAAGTAGAGAAAGGAAAATGCAAAAAGGAAGAAAAGGACATAAGAGCCTACCTAAAAAGCCCTATGTCAAGTGCTAGGTGTCCAAGAAAGGCCGCATCGTGCAAATGAAGGAGAAAAGGAAAGGGAAAGGGGTTGCCCCCAAAATGAAAAACACCAAACACAAAAGGGATCTATGGATTTGGGGTCAGTATGTTCATTGTTGCAATGTTTGTGTAGAGAACGCAGAACTATCATCATTCCCCCAAATACATAGAACTAGAAGAAGACACGAAGAGAGCGAAAGAAAATGAAAAGAAAGAGTCATTTTGGTTCAACATGGAAGAGACATAGGATGTCTTGACACTTTACATCGTCCCCAAAAGGACAAAAAGAAAAAAGGAAAAGACAAAGAAAAAGAGCCTTTTTGAGGCAACATGAAGGAGACATTGCGGTCTCAATGCCTTGCATCATCCTCAAATGGAAGGAAAAAAGGAAACAAAAAGGAAAAGAGTCCAGTGGGTCAACATGAAGGAGACATTGTGGTCTCAATGCCTTGCATCATCCCCAAAGGGAAGGAAAAAAGGAAAAGAAAAAAGCAAAAAGGAATGCATGACATATAGAAGAATAGAGATACATATAGAAGAATGTCACAAATAGTGAGAAAACATCAAACAAGACGGGGGACACACAACATGCAAACAAACACATGACTAGTAAATCAAGTGCAATTCAATCGTTAAGAAAGGTATCTACCTCCCAATCTTAGTTGGTATAAGTGGGAGATGGACAATGAAGCTAAGGGACAAGGGAAATTACATTACTAGGACAAGGCTAGCAACCTCTTGCCCCCACTGAGTGTAGGGCTAGAGTGAGCCGAGGTAGGTGATGGGAAAGAGAATTTAATAGTGAGAATTGTATATTCTACAACTCTTATAGGAAAAGGGTGTATGGGATGATTTTATGGTGTGATGGGGAAGCAATTATCACCAACGAATTGATACTTACTCAGTATGGAGCTTGGAGATGAAAAACATTCATCACTTTTATGACCAAGGACATGATGGTAAGCACAATGTGGTACATTAGCATCTTGAGGGTAAATCACCAACCGATTGTGATTGAGGAGGATTTGTAGTTTACTTTAACATTTAGGAGGCGATCGAAGAGGGAATTCAAGTTTCTCTAATTTGTACGGTCTATTGCATCTGCTAGATTCTCCAACTTCAAAAGAGGAGACTAGGGTAGGAGGGCCTGAGATGATCTTAGAATTGTTTGTGTTGTGATTCGGAGATGGTGGAAGTTCTCGAGGGAGGAGAACATTCAAATCAGGTGGGGAATCGAAGATCAGTGTACCATCATCACGAAGCCTTAGAGATTCTCTAGGAGGCCGAGGGTGAGGAGGAGGATCTTGATAGCCGATGCCCGTTGTATGATCAAGTGATAGTTGTTCGTAAAATTTGTGTATTGCATGTTCATTTGTTGTATCACCACCTTGTTTGCTTAGAATGGTAAACCCTTTTCCATAAGTTTATTGGAGATTAATGGGAGGGTGGGTGACTTGGTTATGGTAAAAGGGTGAGGTAGTGACAGGATTAGAGGAACTAGGCTCACCTTGTACAAGTAGGTTAGGTTCATTATGTGTTTTCGGATGGAGGTAAGAAAATGTATCTTAGGATGACATGTCGAGAAATGGGGGTTGTTGCATTGATGGGTAAAAGTATGCATTTTCCTCGAGATGGTCCAAGCATTCATTGAGGAACTAGTTCATGCTAGCATCATCATCACCAATGATGTAAATTTCCTGAGGAGGACACTCATTTGGAGTTGACTAAGTAGGAGTAGGTTCAAGGTCATTAGGATCAGTGGCAAAGGTGCATCTTGACATATCCATTAAGGATTTGAGGGATGTCCAATTTTTTTTGAAAGACATAGCCATAATGAAAGAAAACAAGTGATAAGAAAGTGACTAAAACAACAAATCTAGAGACAAAAAAAAAAATGCAATTGCAAAAGGAAGAAATGCAGATAATGTGTTGAAAGTGACATAAAATACTATACCAAATATGCAGGAGGACTAGGTCGCCCAGTGTGTCAACTTAGTCCTAACAGAGATTTTTTTGACAATTTTTGAAAGTTTTGAATGCTATTTTTGATTTTTTTTCTTTTCCAATGCAGGTACAAAATAAAAATGTAGTTATTTTTGTATATTTTCCAATAAAAATGAAATGCAAAGTGAAATATAACATGAACATTCACTATGCATGTGTTTATAAACCCTAGGATGCAAACAATTAAATTTTTTTAATGCAATGCAAGTTGTTTCCTAAGATGAAATGCAAAATCAAAAAGTTAACAAGTGGTCTAGGGTCGGGTTCACCAAATGAACCATCAAAAATTGATATTCTAATAAGAGAAAGAGGATTCCCTTTACTAGGCCCCTAGGGTTTTTCACCTAGGAGCACTTGGTGTAGGAATGCCACTCTCTCCACTTTGTTGATATGGTTATTTTTGGTGGTTGCATTCAAAGGGAGGATGGATTGATTGGGTTGTGTTGTGTGTGATAAATGTGGTTTAATGTTGGAAATGAAATGAAACTAATCTAACTAAGAAATGTAAACTAAATGCAAGCTAAACTATATGCCCTAAATGTATGCAAACAAAAAGTAAACTAGAAAATGTAGAGATGGTGCACCTGGAAATGGAGAGTTGCAGATGAGAAGCTCCAGAATGTTTTGGAATCTGCCTAAAGTGTGCAAAAGGACACTTACGCTAGAATGGGCGACCTAGTCTTTTTATTGGGAAATTTTGTCGGACTGCGTTTCAGGGAAAATGGTACCCATAAATACAAAAACCCATTTTTCAAGCCCGGTACAGGGACAAGGTTGCCAATTATGGCAACCTAGTCCTCCTGGTACTTCAAAAGCCTGAAGGTCTGATTTTTTGGGTCCCAACTTGTACTTTCCCTTTCTACAACAGTTTGTGTTTGAATCTCCAAAAAATGACCTACAACTTGTCCTTTTGCTCCTCCTAGGGTTTGGTGTCTTGAGTTGACTTGAATTGAATGATTGTACCTTTCCCAACACTTTGAATCTTGCCAAATATGAGTACAACATGCAAAGAAAAAGAGAATTTTGGGGTTAGGGAATAGGGGTTTGCCTAAGTCAAACCCCTTTGATGGTAGCTAAACCCAAATGAGAAATAATGAAAGGAAAGGATGCTTGAATGATGAACTCAATACAAACACTTACTAAACCTTTAGTTGTTGAAGTCTACAACATGCAAGAACCAAATCCAATGGAGGTTTCTTGTGATGCCCTTGTGCTTGCCTGCTTACTTTGGAAGCTTGAGTGCAAGAGTGATTGTGAAGAGATGCCAAAAATGAGCTTAAGGGGGGGAGGGGGGGGGGGATGACATTGGAAACCCTTATTTATACAAGATATACCCTAATTTCCTGAAAATGTCACATGATAGGCCAACACTAGGGTTTTGGAGGAAAATTCTCGTTAGAAAATTGTTTTAATTTTGAATTTTAAGCCAAAAGGGACTAGATCGCCCAAGGTGGCGACCTAGTCCACTTGGGAAAATTCAAGTGGTGGTCGGGAATAAAATGGTGATTATTGATGTTTATTAGTCTTGCCTCTTGAAACACACTTAAGTCAGGCCTAAAAGTATATTAAGGGGACAAATTAACATAAGAAAAGGGTTAATTGGTTGATGATAAGCCTAGGAAAGTGTGAAAATTCCTTATAACACCTTACAACACTTTGGCACAAGGCTTGGAAAGGGTAAAAGGAGGTTGTTTAGGTGAATTATGTTGAAAGGGTCTTAGAAAAGTGGGAAGATGTGTTACAACACTTCACAACACCTTTATAAAACACCATTATATTGTTTGTTGATTTGCAAGAATTCAAGACTAAATCAAGGCAAAACAAGGCCAAAATCCAAGGGAAAAGGCCAAAATGAGTGAAAAGTGTCAAAGACTACACTTTTTGGCGACACAGTTTCCATGAATGGAATTGCTTTGGTTATTCATAAATTTCTTAAGTTTTCTCATGAGGGATCTATGCACGTTGTGCATGACACCAGATATAAACCTCTGGTGTCACATGGGGGCTACTTGTTAGATCACTTTTGTCCTAGTCTCTTCGGTCTGTTCCCTCTAAGGATGAACTCCCTATATCATGCCTATGTCAAGTATAAGATTGGGGGCACAATGTCAAAGGTGACCTATCATGCATCCCCTTACACCATTTCAGTAAAGGGTTGCATGTTTTCACAACAAGTTTCCTCCTCCTCTCAATAAAAGGGGAAGGGGAAGCTTGCTCGTGCCCAAGATCCTTCCTCTTGTTCTACTGCTCTATCCACTTCCGCTTCTTTCCTTTCTATGATTCCTTTGGTTCCTTCTCCCATGCCTCACATGGGGAGCTTGATGGTGCCCACTTAGAAAAAATCCAAGCATCAAGTGTTCAAACTTCTTATCTTGCCCACAATGCCTAGGCTCATTGCTTATGGTAAGGGGAAGGGACCTCATGGATTTTCCCTTGTGTCTTGGCCTCCTACCACTCCTCCCCCTTAGGTAGTGAATAGGAAGAGGCCTGCTACTGAGACACCTATGTCTGGCTCTCCACCTATTGTCATTTCCATTATTGCGCTTCCTTTTCCTACTCCTGTCTAGGGAGCCAACCTTCCACCAACAATGATTGTTGAGGAAACTCCTATTGTAGAACAGGAGCCTCTTGTTCCTTTTGAAGTAGTGAATTCTAGTTCTTAGAGCCTACATAACCGGCTTGTGTGTGAGCCTAAGCACCAGAGAAAGGATCTAGTTGTTGAACAACCTGCCTTGCAGAAGGAAAAAAGGGAGCCAACAACTCCTATTTCGACATTTCCTATTGTTCCTCCCTCTTTTGCTCCTTTTTCTTTACTTCCACTCGTCTCGATTCTACTTTCGGCTCCCCTAACGAATATTGATGATCCTCACCCCAAAAGGGTGCAAGTGTTTATCACTCCCTCGATGGAGCCTCCACTTTTGATGTTTGCTCTAGACATCCCTCCATTTTCTTGGCTCGTGGACATGCCAAACACCACAGTGGTGTCTGTTGCAGTCCTGTCCTCTTCCTCCTCGCCTTCCACTTCTTTTGTGGGGATTATGCATCCTCCACTAAGCGTAAGTTAGAGGATGAACTCACTTCAAATGGAGGTCAAAAGAAGGGATCACTTGCTTCGAAAGGGAGTTTTGCTTTGGATTGTGGCATCCTTGTGACAAAGGTAGCCCCAACATCCCTTGAGTTTGTCACCATCCCTCTTGATGAGGTCAATGGTGGATATCGGGCACCTCCTTCCTCTCTCGCCCATTTAACAAATGGAACTCTGATTAAGTGCATGTTTAACTCATGGATGATGTACTAGCTTTGTCAGTGATCTTTGCAAGATCGATGACTTTCACGTCACAAGAGCTCAATGAAGAATACCTTGAGGGTCTTATGCATTGGCCCTTTTTATAGGAGAGTTGGAGGGTGCTCCCTCACTATCTTTCCCTTCCAGGATCATCCACCCTCCCCATATAATGATGTATATTGGAAGAATGACGATCTCCTAGTTGATGAGGACTATGGGAGTTCCTCTTCTTTATCTGTAGATTAGATTTGTGTGTGTGTTGTGTTTCCATTATGCTTGTTTTTATGTGTTCCTAGAATACCCTTATCACCCTTGTAGGTTCTAAGATACAGGAGTGAAATTGTGTCATGAACTTCCTTTATATGTTTCATCATTCTTCTATATGTTTTCAACTTGATTTTCGACAATTGGGGACAATGCAAAGTGTTGGGGGAATTTAGGCCTTCCTTATATGTTGACCCAATTTTTTATTTTTATTTTTTCTTCATGTGCTCTTCTTTACATCTAGGAACTTTGGGGATTGATGATCTTTTGTTCACACATATCACAGGTTACCTATAAGAACTGATCTAACCCCAAACTCCCAGACCCCCTTGTCTCTTGATTTCTTTATCTTTGTTTGTCTCTTGTTTTCTTTTTATTTTCTTGACTTTCTCTCTACTTGTTTTGTGATGTTGTGGCGCTTATGTGTTATCCCTCATGTGCGTGAAAAATATTTCTACGTTTATATCTTGCTATTTTTCGTGGGCCACAACATCATTGCATTTTCTTTCTTTCCTTAGGATTCCACATGCTCCTTTGATTCACACACACCATCCTAAGGGAGGTTAAGCTTCTCTGATTTTCAAAAGGTGAATTCAATGGCCAACGAATCCCTTACTGAAAGTTTTGCATTTTTTAAAAATTGCATCCTTCAACAAGGATCCCCTTAGTGAGACTTTTCTTTCAAAAATGAATTGATAGCAAAAATAATTGGAAAAATTTCCTTCAAGAAAGGTCATTCTTTTTTTGGATTCCTTGATGAAAGATATATTTCAAAAGGATTCCCTGATAATAGAATCATTTGTGAAAAATTTCACACTTTTCAAATGGAGTGTCCCTTTCTACAGACCCCTTGCTATCTTGAAGGGTTCGAAAGGGACCCCTTTGAAATATTCTCCTTCAATTTCTTGCTCTATGATATGTCTGTTTGTCTAAGATTTTCTACCTAACATGTTTTATCTACAACTTAACATGTTGGTTTGTAGGATCGAGTACCTGTAAAGCCAATTTAATAATCAAGTTTTGAGGATCAAGCACCTCGTCAGGATTGCCTTGCAGGACCAAGCACTTGTAAGGTCCTTTCACATCAAAATCTTTAGGATCGAGCACCTGTGTAGTCCTTTCATGCAACCTTCATAGGAATGAGAACCTGTGGTACTCCCTTCGTAGGAGCAAGAACTTGTGAAGCGCTTTCTCTCTGCAAGACAAAGCACTTGTAGAGCCTTTGTTCATCTTTTGTGGGATCGAGCACCCATGGAGCCAATTCTATAAGGAGCACCTAGCCTTTGTTTAACTTTTGCAAGACCGAGTACCTTTGGATAAGGTTTCCCTGTAGGACCGAGATCCTGTAGAGCTACCTTCTGCATGTCTAGGTGTGCCAGATCAGAGATCTTCTTCCTCGATGATTTAGGTATATACTCTTCAACCTCTTTCTACTTTACCTCGCATTTGCACCAAAAAACATGCTCGCTAAAGTGGGGGAGAAATGTAATGGAGCGAATTTGCACCCCTAGGAAAATTTTCTATTTACATCACCTGTACCTTAGAAAATGAAAATTCGATGATGCACTTCCATATCTACCACCTTTCTCCATCCACTTGGCAGCTCATTTCCACGTCCATGGAGGAATCCTTGTCAAGGATGCATGTGCGCTCCATTGCCTTCCTAACAGGATTCCTTCCTCTGGAATCCACAGAGGCATTACATTTCTCTATTGGCAATGAATTTTAACATCACTGCCTCCCTTGACCATTGAGAAATGAGTATTTTTCCTCTCTTTTTTCATTCAAATGGTCTATTTTCTCATTTTTTCATTGCTTCTTGATTCCATTTCATTTTCTACACACTCTTAGATTCATTATCACACTCTTAAGCTTCTACATCACTCTCTTGTGGCTACAAGTTGTTGGATCCTGGCTCCTACACTTCATTTGTTATGACACCGTTGTTGTTAGAATTGCAAGCTCTCCTTCCACTACTTTCCTTGAGTTCTCGTGAGTGTGGAGGTGATATTGTCCATTTCTATTTATCTTTGCAACTCTTTGGGTATCTATGGAGCACACTTGTTGTTAGTGATTCCTCTTAGTACTATTTCCTTTCTATTTCTACATCATTTTCCATACAATTTTTCTATCTAACTATCTATGGAGGTGGAAACACCAAAGCGAGGGACTGACTAAGGCAGTCCTCTAAAAACAACTCCAAAATTTTCCTTCGTCAATTCTAGCTTAGCTTAGATGTAGTTTTCTTCTTGTTGTACTTCATTTTTGTACTTTTCCAATATTTTATCGTAGCTTAAAATATCCATCAGACTGACTCTTAGTATTTTTCCTAGTGTTTTAGCTTGTTTCTAAGACCCTCTATCTATACGAACACCAGTGCATATATGGGACTCCAATGCACTACGTTGGAGTCTGTAGTCTACATTGTTGTCCTCAAATAGTGAGCTATCTAGACAACAGATTGAACCCTTAAAACTAACTTGTCTAACCCCGTGAAACATTTGATCTAGTAGAAGGATAGTAACAACCAGATTTCCCTTCCTTTTCAACCTTAACATCTCAACCTTTCCAATTCACTTAGCATATCTTGAGGTAGATTAGGGTAGCCTATTGCTTAGGACTCTCCCATGACCAGGAGTCCCAAAGTAGCTACTACCCCTCCTCTACAAGACTTAACTACATATTCTATTCTCTTGGATTCTTCAACTTGAGTCTTCAAGTTGATCACCATCTAATCAAAATCTTCAAGGTTTTTGGATAACTTTTTGATTTCTCCTTGTGCAATATTTTTCTATTTTTTTGTTCTCCTTCCTCAAGCTATCAATCTCATATAAAGCACAAATGAGTTTACCTTCTAGGTACACTTCTCCTTTGTCTTCATCAAAAGTTTCAATCACGTCTTCTTAATTAATAGAATATTTTATCATGAATAGGGATTCATCTGCCTCAATCACATAGGCACAATCACATTCATCATTCGAGTTATATTTATTCATCATTTGACTTCTACACTCAATAGCTCTATGACCAAATATATTGCATGTAAAGCATTGAATGTGAAAAGATTGAACATTTTGATTCATTCTGCTTCTCTATTCCATAGCCTTATGTCCAAATTTATTGCAAGAATAACATAAACCATTAAAATATGGGCACCTTTGCACTTTTGGTTATCTAACCAATGGTCTTCTAGCTACATTCCTTAGATTCTGGATCTAGTTTCCATTTTTCTTCTTGTCTTCAGTCTTCTTTTCAAGTTGGTTTTTAGTTTGATCTATCTTTGAAATTTATCCTATATCAAACCCTAATCCACCTTTTCCTTTAGATCCTTTCTGATTTACAATCATTTCACCAAGCTTTGTAGAACTCATCTTGAATTCTCCTTCACGACTCCTTGCTTTTTCAAGATCTAATCTCATATTCACATTCTTGTTCAAGCTTCATGAATTCTTTAGATTTTATTTTCACCATTGTATTCAAACATTCTTCAACTCTTTTTCTTTCTTCAACTTGCACCTTCAGACTAGTAATTAAATCATTGGCTTGCTTCAATTTCTCATTAACTTCCTTATATTTTTCTCTAAACTTCTTTATTTTCTCTCAACTTTTTGATACATTTATTTGCTTCTTTGAAATTTTCTTTCAGATCATTATTCTCACTTTCAGTCCTTTCTAGATCTTCAAGAGCTATTATGAGTTCTCCATTCATGTCAATCATGCACTCTTCTTCTATAAACCGAAAATTAGGTATCTCTTTCGAAGGAGTAGGAAATATTCTAACAGCCATGTATTCAACCTCCAAGATCTTCCCCAAGAGGTTAAGCTCCTTCCAAGGAACCAAGCTCTGATACCAACTGTCGAACACTTAGAATGCTGAGAGTGGGGGTGAATCAATATTCTTTTAAACTTTTTAAACATTTAAGAATTCAATCATCATAGCATATCAAATTTGTAGTAATGAATGATAGCATGAAAACAACCAACAACATCATATAACACATGAACACCAAAATTTTACATGGAAACCCCAAAATGGGAAAAACCACAGTAACCTGATTAGCTCACAATATATTATAACTGATTATAGTATATTATAGAAGTGATCATTGCAGGTGGATTCACCATCCAAGAGGAATCACTACCCACTGAAAGGAGAGATAGATAGAAGAGATTGTGGCACACAACAAATTTTTGAATTGTTACAATTACATCTAACATATGCATGAATTGCAGTTCTATTGAAGCTCAAAATATAGAATTTACACACTTCATACTGATTTGAATTAATACTCTGCTTTGTTTTTCATTTACTTTACTTTCACATAATTTTCATCTACAAAATCTTATCAAATGGTACAACCCACAAAATACCAAAAAATATCCTTCATATATATATGCTTCATCTACAATATCAATTAGGTAGGACTAATTAGATGTAATATGCAAAATATAACTTGTCGGCTCAAGATCCATACATACAGAATTCATGCCAAGATTCGGAACTCATAACAATTCAAAATATGTCAACATGGACCCAAAATAGCATCCACATAATGTATCAATACATATTTAGCTCTGTAACATATAAAACTAATTAGGTCGGCGTCGACAATGACTTAATAATAAATTTTTCTAATTGTACACCCACATTCAGACATGTGGACCTCCAAACTCTATGCCATTTGGAATATACACACTACTAACACCTGTCAACCTTACCACAAAACCACAAAGCTAGATTTCAATCCATGAAGAAAAGTGGATTCATCAAAACGTTTGAACTAAATTGGAAAACACTTATTACTGCCAAACCAATACATTGCTACTCATAACTTTAACACCAAGAGCTAAAACACAATGAAATTCTAGATTTAAGTTCCTCTATCATTCGAAAAGATTATATCAAAGGAGTAGAGCAATTTCTTGAACAACGGACCAATGTGGACCCAAAAATTGTATGCCCTATACATAAAATCACCTGTATAGACACTTAGTCAATTTCTACATTAGCTAACTTCACCGGTTCAAACCTTCTTGCAACCTTCTTGAAAAATTGCACTAGATAAGAATCCTCAACCATTCTCAAGTTATCCAAACTAATCTACACCAAGGTCTTCGTACTGGAGTACAATGTTGACATCAATGAAAACACTGCAATGCATAAATATACAATTTATGCTCATCCCGTGTGCTCATGTTTCCAACAAATGCATAAATGAAAAACTCCTTATTCTTGTTGGTGTGAATAAGTCTTGTCCCTAGTTAATTAATTTACTAGGGACTTAGGAGACATATTTCACATGTTAAGTTTACTTAGGATAAAATATTCCTTTTAGAAGTCTTAGTTGTCTTATCTAGACTTTACACTTTCCTAAGTAGTTATGAGTTAGTTGTCTTATGTGATAGGATTAAGGCACTTGTCATGATCTTGTCTAACCCTATCTCTCATCCTTGCCTTTATAAGCAAGGAATCTCTAGCATAGTTTTCATTGTATTGTATTGTAAGAATTGTATCATATTGAAATTCTTGTTTGGTGGAATAACATATTCCATTGTTGTTTCTCTCTATCTCTTGTGGAGGTTATTTGGTGTTGCAGATTGAAGATCTTGGGTTGGTCACTCCAAAATGGTATCAAAGTCGAGGTCACAAGTTTGAGCCCCTCACTTTCATTAGGGGGTATTGTTGCAAGGTGTCTCCCTTGGTCTCCTCGACGTGGGCCAACACGACGCTTGGGTTTCATGACATGGTTTAACCGCCTCCCATGGATCTTGGATCTTGTATAAATCCAACGATTGTATTGGGCATTGACAGGTTGATCTTTTGTACTTGACACAGTTGTCCTGATATTTCCTTTGTGGTTGGAATTGTCTCTCACTTCTCATAAGAGCCTCATGAGAGTCATTGAAAGGCTACCAAATGTATCTTGAGATACATTCAAGGCACTACTCATTTCGACATTCATTACATGCCAGGTGCATCCCAGATTGTGGGTTTCACTGACTCAGATTGGGTTGGTGATATCAATGATCAGAAGTCTACTTTTGGATTTTTATGTTGCCTTGGTTCTAGT
The DNA here is from genome assembly GCA_007115665.2 of Sequoiadendron giganteum. Classification (NCBI taxonomy): domain Eukaryota; kingdom Viridiplantae; phylum Streptophyta; class Pinopsida; order Cupressales; family Cupressaceae; genus Sequoiadendron; species Sequoiadendron giganteum. The sequence continues at coordinate 14,399,310 of CM021110.1, read as the reverse complement.
CTAATTGCATGGTCATGCAAGAAGCAGACTACTATTGCATTATCATCGACACAGGCTTAGTATCGAGGTGTAGTCTTGGCTAGGGAGGTTTTCTAGCTTCATTAGTTGATGACTGAGTTTGGATTTCCTTCCACTCATCCCACTACTCTTTGGTATCACAATCAAAGTTCCATACATATCTCTCACAACCCAGTGGAGCATCAGCATACTAAGCATATTGATATTCACATGCACTTCATCAGGCAACTTATCCAGGATGGTGTTCTCAGCTTGGAGTATTTGCCTACAGATCAACAGGTTATAGACATCTTCACTAAACCTTTGGCATTGCCTTGTTATCTTCAGTTGTGATCGATGCTTGGGGTGAAGGAAGTTGTCCTTAGGGGGTCTTGAGGAGTCCTTCTTCCTTCTTGAGTTTCCAGTTTTCTTTGCAACTTTTTCTCTCTTTTGGGAGAGGAGTTTTCTCCCACAGGGTTTTTCTCCTTTTCTCCATTTATGAGAGTTTTTTGTTTTGTACATGGGTACCTCATCAGGTCTTGTTTTTGGGACCCATATTTTTCATATTTGCATTGGTTTGTTTCCCTAAGTTAAACTTAAGGGTTGTTGGTGTGAATAAGTCTTGTACCTAGTTAATTCCTTTACTAGGGACTTAGGGGACTTAGTTCACATGTTAATTTTACTTAGGATAAAAGATTCCTTCTAGAAGTCTTAGTTGTCTTATCTAGAATTTACACTTTCCTAGGTAGTTTTGAGTTAGTTGTCTCATGTGATAGGATTAAGACACTTCTCATGATCTTGTTTAACCCAATCTCTCATCCTTTCCTTTATAAGCAAGACATCTCTAGCATATTTTGCATTGTATTGTATTGTAAGCATTGTATCATATTGCAATTCTTGTTTGGTGGAATAGCATCTTCCAATGTTGTTTCTCTCTATCTCTTGTGGAGATTATTTGGTGTTGTAGATTAAAGATCTTGGGTTGGTCACTCCAACAATTCTTCCAAAAACTACCACTATCAATGATAAATTTACTTACCTTCCCTCTAGATTTAAACCTTGTCTTGAAAAAATTCTTCCTTGTGGTGGTTCTTCAGTCACTTCTTCATGTATCAAAGCTCTCCTCATGACTAATGACTTTCCTTTATATAGTTTTCCAACCAAACTAGGGGATCCAATAGGTTCCTCATCCACATAAGTTGTTCTTCTAGTGTTCTCAGTCCTCTTACTAGTACTTCCCTGATGACATTCAAATGCTCTATGTCCTTTACCTCCACTGTTGAAATAAGTTCCTCTGAATGGTCTCTTTTTAGATCTTTCTTCATCTCTCCTATATCCATCATTGTGGTAGGAATTATGACCTCCTCTATCACTACATTAGAAATTTATATCCTCTCTTCCTCTGTGGTATGAATTGTGGTAGGGTTTTCCATCATTGTTTTGCTCTGCATATGGTTTTCTCTCTCTGAGTTATGATCTGCCTCTATGGAATCTTCATCTTGCACTTCTCTATCTCTTCTTAAAATTATTATTCATCTTTTCCTCTACCTTCAGTGCAAATTGGTATGGTTCTTCAACTGTCATCATCTTCACTAGGAACAACTCTTCTTGTATGTTTGTTCTTAGTCCATTGATGTACCGCACAACCTTTTCCTTACTAGCTTCACTATGTCCAACTCTGAAGCTTATCTTGTAAAATTATTAAGTATACTCCTTCACAAAATTCTCCTTTTGCCTCAAATTATGTAATATTTTCAACAATTAAAGCTCATAATCAATAGGTATAAATTGATTCTTCAACTTTGTCACCATCCTATCCCACTTTGTAATTTTCTCCTTTCCCCTCCTTTCCTATCCAATCAAACTTATTTCCACCATATAGTAACATGTCCTTTTAACTTAGTTTTTCCAAATATCACTCTTTTCGGATCTTCAATTTCTTCATAATCAAAGTATTCCTCCATACCATTGATCCAATCAATCAATTCCTCAAGGTTTACATTTCCCACGTAATTTCGAATTTCAATTCTAGGTCTCTTAAAAATCTAGGAAATATCTTTCAACATCTTTACCTTATCTTCTTCTTCTTCTTCTTCTGCTTCTTCTTCTTCTAGGTTCTCTTCATTTTTGTTTTTATCATGGTCTAATTCATCATCACTTTCATCTGCATGTCTAAGGTTTAGACCTCTTCTTCTATCTTCTTCTACGAAATCTAACGAGACTCTCATTGCTCTCATCATCTCCAAAATTTCATCCATTCATCTAACAAAATTTCTCATAACAGGTTCTCTTCTTGGTGACATCTCTTCCTTAGATTCGGTGCAATTGCCTCAATTCGATGATTTGGCTATAAGGTATCAATTGCCTCATAGTCAGTGCTCAGTTGAAAACACTTGTGGGTTGCCTCATGTCGGTGATTTTTTCACCACAAGGAATGCCTTCTCTCCCCAAAGGACTCATAAAATCACTCTGATATCACTTGGTGCAATCATAGATATAGGGTCCAAAAATGATTGTTTAACCATGCGGCCCAGAGTTCAAAATAGTGGAAATAACATAATAGATACTCAAAAAACATGAATTATCATTGATTCAGTAACTTGCAGTCTTACATGCATCATATGCCTTATATGCAGAATTACTAGGGCTCGCAAGTCTACTGCAAGGACATTACAAGATATTACAATTGGTGCAAGGCCTTATTTCAATCCACAACCAGGACAACTTGATTATACTTCTATCCACTAACTACCTAACTATCTGATTACCTTCTAATGGATTACAAATGATCTTAAATATGAATCTCCAACTTCAATTATGATTTGTGTAAGCTTTAAGGGTTTAAAAACCTAATGGAAGATCAAATGTTTAGGTCATCCAAGAACATGAAAATATAGCCAATTGGGAGATGGAAATATATTGCATATTTCCAAGTAAGTTCCCCTAGACCTAAAATGCCTTGTATATGATATTCCATTAAACTACACATTTTGGAAAAGGTCCACACAATTGATCTGATCCAGATAGGCCTTGAATGCTCTATTTGAGAATTGATAGTGAAATTATAAGAGTAATAACTTTCTAAAAATGAATACAAATCACTTGAAATCTAGATATGTTGTAGATGACCTCGTGTAGAATCTATATCCTTTTCTGTGAGCTAAGAAATGATAATTCAGTAAAATGAAGAATAAACTGTTGAGACAACTATAGACTAAACTACAACAAAATCAATGCTTTTGGTTGATACATGATTTCTTTACAACCAGGGATGCCCTTGCATCAATGATATACCTTAAAACCTATACACTATATCATATACCATATATTCTAAACCCTACACTCAACCCTTGATCATAAAACCTATACACTCTACCCTAAACATTATACCTTCAACCCTCAAGGTTGTTGTACCCTCAAACCTAAACCTTATAACTCAATCTTATGCTCTCAACCCTAAACCATATAGTCAACCCTATACAATATACCCTCAACCCTAAACCCTATACCCTCAACCCTAAACCTTATAACCTATACTATCAACCCTAAACCCTAAACCCTAAACCTTATACCCTATACCCTCAAACCTAAACCTTATAACTCAATCTTATAATCTCAACCCTAAACCATATACTCAACCGTATACCTATACCGTCAACACTAAACCTTATACTATATACCCTCAACCCTAAAATCTATTTCTCAAACCTATGCCTTAAAGCCTATATGCTAAACCTTCAACCCTCAACCCTATACCATATACCCTCTTGACCCCAAACCCTATTCCTCAACGTTGGAACCTAAGGCCTTTATAATAAACCCTCAAACATATACAACCAACCCTAAAATTTATGCCATATTCCCTCAAACCTAAACCATATCCCTCAACCCTAGGCCCTAAAGCCTGTTGGATAAACCCTTGACCCTATACACTCCTAAATGATATACCCTAAACCTTCTACACTATATCACATACCCTATACTCTAAACCCTACACTCAACCCTAGGTTGTAAAACCTATACTGATGCAAGAGCATCCTGGGCGTACAAACAATCTTGCATCAATTTGAGTTATTTTTTTTCCAATATTTGATTTATTTTTTTCCGATAAGGGCTAAATCAATTTGAATTCGCTAAGTATGGTAGTCAGTATGCATGCGTGTCTTAGGAGTAAGTGGCATAATGAAGAAATGAGTTTCGACATTTGGTATTGGCATGCTTCTCATCGGTGTGACATAGAGACTTCGATGGGACCTTATCCCATGTCTCATTGACATATCGATAGTGGGGAACAACAATTAGATGGTAATGAAGATGTCACATCGGAAGGAGGCTAATGTATTGGTAGGACCACATTCAATGTCCCTTCAACAACCTGACAAACCGTAAGGCATACTAGCTAACAACATTGAGGTGACTTCGGGTTATTGGTGGGAGTCATTTGGGAGCCCCTCCAATGGGGAAAAATGGTGTATCGAGGTGATGATAATTCGAGGGAACATAAATATACGTCCTTGCGATAGGTTGATGGAGTGACGATGACAAAGAATTGGTGCTTGATAAAGCCTCATCGGTGAGACCTATTTGTATCAGAGAGAGAGGGTTTTAAGTCCCCTTGACACGATGATGGTAGGAAGGTGGACAGAGACATGAAAGGATCGATAGCGATGGATCGATAAATGAGTTGGTTACATGTGGCGCATCATTCTTGTGGAACAATGCAATCATTAGCCAACTGAAATCAAAGCCAAAGTTGATGGTTGACGATGCTGAGAATGAGATAACAATCTGTGAGATTGTTATGCTTATTGGATGAAGCGTTACTATGACAACATGGAGAGAAGAATGTGTCAAGTAGTGAGGTTGAAATGAAGGAGGGTATCTATATAAAAGAGTTAACCAGAGATAGGTGAAGGGGGTAATACAAACCATGAGATAGTGAAGTAGTGCTTGAATGCTCTAACTGCATATTTAATCGATGGTATCTAATGTTTTGTAATGAAGTAGCCCATGTAATTTAGTAAAAAAAAAATTCCATTATAGTATTAATAAAATATCACTATTCTCTTTTCATTTTTGGTGCGCAAACCTATGTCATTGTGGTGTTTTCTAATTTGTAAGGGGAGTACCCTTCATCAAGTGGTATCAGAGTAGGTCATCTTAAGTCTATAAATAGATCGTCGAACATGAGTTAGTTTATAGTAGGACCTATGAGTGTGGGTTGAGATCAAGATTCCTCCTAGAGTTTCCTAGCATGGTAGAGGCAGAGGCAGAGGTGGTGGAGAAAGAGATCCTCCTAGAGATGAAATCTGAGCCCTCAAAAGGAAATTAGAAACCTTGCATGAAGAGGTTCTCAAGAGAAATGTACATTGGGAAAGAGATGACAGTGAGGAGGAAATTGAAGAGGAAATGGAAGAAGAAGAACATGATCAAATGGATCTTGGAGAAATGATATTGCTAAGAGCAATATCCAGTCTTGGAAAGAAACCTAAAATGGAGGTTTCAACTTTCAGTGGAAGTATAAATCCTAAAGATTTGATAAATGGGATCAATGACATGGAAGAATATTTTTATTTCGAGGAGATTGAAGATCCTCATCGAGTAAGGTCTGTAAAGAAAAAGTTAAAAGGTCATGCAAACATATGGTGGAAAGAGATCCAGCTTGAAAGAGGAAGACAAGATAAAGAGAATATTTTCAGATGGGATAGAATGGTGGAAAATTTGAAGAAGCAATTTATCCCAGTTGCTTATGAGTTGGAACTACTCAAGAAGATGTAGAGTCTGAGACAAGGAACACAAATGATGAAGGAATACATAGAGGAATTTCACAAGGTCCTGATTCAAGCAAGACATTCTAAGGAAAATAAGGAGAAAGATGCTCATTATATTAATGGGCTGAAGCCTAGCAAACAAGAGGAATTAGCACTAGTAAGAATGACCAGCACTAAGGACGCTTATTAGTTTTCATTAAAATTTGAAGAACGAATGAACAAAAGATTTGAAAGAAAACAAAGAGGTGGAGGGCATGGTGGAAAGACTGGTAGACGACCATATAGAGGCTAAAGTGGAGATCAAAGGAAAGGTGAAGGGTCTAGTACCAATCAAGATCAGAATAGAGGTGACTTATATCAGCCTCGTGATTAGAATAGTGGAGACCGAAGAGGTAGAGGAAGATCTGGACGAGGACCAAGAAGAGGAGGTTTCAAAGGAACCTATTTTCAATATGGAGAAGAAGGACATAGAGCCTTTGAGTGTCCTCAACATCAATGAAGGACAAATAGAATACCAAAATTAAATGCTTGAGTTGCCCATGTAGATGAGGATGCACATTCCTCACATTCTAAAGATGCTAAAAGGGGTGAGTCCCTTGTTATTAGAAGAGTCTTGTTGAATAAGGAGACGGAAGCAGACCAAAGGAAGAGCCTATTTCACACTCAATGTAAGTGTGAAGGTAAATTTTGTAATGTTATCATTGATGGAGGTAGTACAAAAAATATTGTGTTAGAGGAAATGGTCACTAAGTTACAGTTGGAAAGGAGAAGACATCCAGGTCCATATCGTCTTGCATGGTTGCAAAAGGATCAAAGGGATTTGGTCAATGAGCAATTTTTGATAAAGTTTAAGATTGGAAATTATAAGGATGATGTTTTGTTTGATATCATACCTATGGATGTTTGTCACATGTTGTTAGGCCGACCATGGAAGTTTGATCGACGAGCGGTGCATGATGGACATGCTAGCACTTATTCATTAACAAAGGATGGTGTTCGACATAAGATGAAACCCTTGAAGGATGAAGGGGAAAAGGTATGCAAAAATGCATTAATTTTTTTGGTTGATGGAAGAAAATTCCTAGAAGGTATGAGACATGAGCATATGTGTTTTGAATTAATCCCTAGAGTTGATAAAGAAGGTGATAGGGATGTACCTATAGAAGTTTCAAACTTGTTGAAAGAGTTTTAAGGTATTTTTTTTATAACGTACTTGAAGGTTTTCCTATAGTAAGGAAGATCAGTCATCAGATGGATTTGATTCTTGGATCCATTTTTCTAAATAAGGCAGCTCATAGAATGACTCTAGCAAAGAGCGAAGAATTGAATAAACAAGAGCAAGGAATTTTGCGAAAAGGATTGATCAAGGAGAGTTTTAGTTCGTGTGTAGTACCTATAATATTAGCACCTAAGAAGGATGGACAATAATGAACATGTACATATTCCAAAGCCATCAACAAGATCACTATCAAGTATAGATATCCCTTACCAAGGATGGATGACATCATGGATTGTTTGAGTGGAGCCGAGTACTTCATGAAGATAGATCTAAAGAGTGGTTACCACCAGATCTGAATTAGAGAAGGAGACGAATGAAAGATAGCTTTCAAGACCATAGAAGGTTTGTACAAGTGACTAGTCATGCCTTTTGGGCTAACCAATGGATTGAGCACATTCATACGGCTTATGAACGAGGTATTGAAAGAATTTGTGGGTAATTTTTTTATTGTTTACTTGGATGAGATTTTGATTTTTAGTAAGACATTGGATGAGCATCTGATGCATATCAAAAAAAAATTGAGAAGCTAAGGGAAGAAAAGTTTTTGATTAACTTGAAGAAGTGTAGTTTTTTGAAATGTGAGTTGGTATAATTATGATTTATGATCTCATCAAAGGGTCTTAAGATTGATTTGAAGAAGGTGAGAGCTATTCTTGAATGGCCTACACCAAGGAGTGCTACTGAGGTAAGATCTCTTCATGGTTTATAAATTTCTTATAGGAAGTTTACCAGAGGTTTTAGTAGTATTTGTGTACCCCTGATGGAGACAATGAGAGGGGATAGAAAAGAGTTCAAGTGGATTACAGGAGCAGCAAAGAGTTTTGTTTTGCTAAAGAATAAATTTATGAAGCGTCTTGTTTTGTCACTTCCATATTTCAATAACGTATTTCAGGTAGATTGTGATTCCAGTGGTAGTGCCATTGGATCTTTTTTGAGTCGAGAAGATAAACCCGTTGCCTATTTCAATGAAAAGTTGAATGATGCAAAGAATAAATATTTTATTTATGATCAGGATTTAATGCTATAGTTTAGGCTTTAAAGAAATGGAGACATTACGTGTTGCTAAAGGAGTTTGTTTTATTTACTAATCATTAGGCTTTATAGTATTTAAATAGTTGAAAGGAAAGTTGAATCAAAGGCATTTGAAATGGGTTGAATTTCTGAAAATTTATACATTTGTTTTGAAGCACAAGAGTGGAAGATTGAACATTTTTTTAGATGTCTTGAGCAGGAGGCAAAATTTGTTAACAAAAATGCAAATTGAAGTCATTGGGTTCCATGAGCTCAAGAGTTTGTATCCTGAGGTTCCTGATTTTGTAGAGGCTTGGAAAGATTGCATGGAGCTTGTCACTTTGGATAGGATGAAATGGTTTGATTTTACAATCCAAGACGGTATGCTATTTCAAAGTAATTAGTTGTGCATTCCAAGGATTTCCATGATGAAGAACTTGATCAAGGAGAAACACAGTGGCTGATTAGATGGATATTTCGATTGAGATAATACAATTTCTATTGGTCGCAATTACAGTAGGATGTGAATAATTTTGTGCATGGTTGTAAAGTATGTCAAATGGTGAAAGGAAAAAGTCAAAATATTGGGCTATATCGGTCGTTACCTATACCAAAGAAGCCATGGGAGGCCATTAGCATGGATTTTGTTCTTGGTTTACCGAGGACACAACAAGTTCATGACTCCATATTTGTCATGGTAGACAATTTTTTGAAGATGACACACTTCATTCCATGTCATAAGACCAATGATGCTATTCATATTGCAGAATTATTTTTCAAAGAGGTGGAAAGACTACATGGTCTACCCAAGAGCATAGTTTTAGATTGAGATACCAAGTTTGTTGGGTATTTCTGGAGGACGTTGTGGAAGAAATTGAAGACTAATTTGAAGTTTAGTTCAACACAACATCCAAAGACAAGTGGACAAACGAAGGTGGTGAATAGGAGTTTGGGTAAGTTGTTGAGATTCTTAGTAGGTGAAAAACTCAAGGGATGGGATTTGATTTTACCATAGGCAAAATTTTCTTACAACAATTCAATCAACAAGAGTACTAGTAAATCACCATTCTAGATTGTGTATGGGAGTAGTCCTAGAACTACTTCAGAATTGAGAAAGATGGATAAGGAAGAGAAGAGTAGTGCTGAGGCTGAAGATTTTGCAAAAAACCTAAATAACATGCATGAAGAGGTGAAGAAACATATCCATAAGTTGAATTCAAAATATAAGGCTAGGGCAGATCAGAAAAGAAGGTATAAAGAGTTCCAGGGAGGCGATAAAGTCATTGTTCATTTACGAAAGGAGAGGTTTCCAATTGGCACATACAACAAGTTGAAGATGAATAAGTTAGGACCATGTAAGATCTTGAAGAAGCATGATTCAATAAATGCATATGAGGTGGAGTTTCCAAGTGAGATTCATATTTCACTTGTTTTTAACATTTCTGATTTGATAGAATATCATGAAGGAGATAACGAGCCTGAGTTGACAGAGACACAGTGGACTATTCTAGCACTACTTTAGGAAAGGAAGAGATTGGAGAAATTTTGGATAGTAATGTGGGAAGAAGCACAAGGTGTTGGAAATAGGATGCCATTTAATTGCAATCCTAAACATTATTTATTTCACCATATCTCCTAAGTCCTTAGAATGTGCTCAACAACACTAGGATTAGGAAGAGATTAATATTTGATGAAATAATCATGTTAATTGACATTTGTAATTAATTCTAAATGTTAAAAGCATGTGCGGATGTCTTGGAATTAGCTCCTACAAAATAGGAGCACATGGGCGCACATATGGTAGGTGACAACTCACCTTGAGTTCAATTAACTATTCAGAGTAAGAGATAACACTTTTGAATGCATGTAAAAATCCTAGGAGTTAGGGTTTGATGTTTGCATGCATGAAGTTCAGTTAAGTTAAGTTATGGTTCAGTTAGTTTTAGTTGAATGCTAGTTGACTTCAGTTAACTTGGAATGCATGGCTAATAACTTGAGTTGCATGACAGATAACAGAGACTACTTTGAGTTAACAGATGGAGGATAATGCATGCACACCATTCTTGCATGAATGGTGTTGAGAAATGTTTCAGTTAATAAGAAATATCTTGAACCCACTTTGGGTGCCCAAGTTGGCTTCTTGGAATTAGCTCCTTTGCATGTTGAAATATTTCTGAAGGCTTAGTTAAGTGGGCCCTATTTTGGGCACCAACTTTGAGGATGAAGCCTTAAGATATTTACAGAATAAAGGTTGAGTTATGACTTCAGTTTGGGATGCCCAAATAGATGAAGGAGATGATTTGACAGTGTTCTTCACGACACAATTCTACTTGCAAGAGATAGGCTCACCTTTTAGGGTTAGGGCTTGAGCATTGTTATTGTAACTCATTTGGAGTTCACAATGTTGATTAAAGTCTATTTATCTCAAGCAAGTTGAAGAGAGAGTGTGTGAGTTTTATTGCAGGTTGTGAAGAAGTTTTGGTGAAGGAAAAAGAGGCATTCTCAAGCAATAATTGAAGCTATTGTAATCTACTTCAGAGATTGAATAATAGATTAATTTTTGGTGGAGTTTTTTACTTGAAAGGGTTTTCTCCATGGTATATGCTTATGTAATCTTTCTAATATCCTATCTACTTCTTCTATCAACTTTTGTCTACATTCTACAAACAGTAAAATGGATTAATCAGATAATCACCCACAAAGAATTTGTAACTAAGGAAAAGCATATTTAGATCAGCAATATTAAAGTTTTACAAAGTATTAAGCTAAGAAAACACCTCAATTTTCAAAATTTGGTATCAAAGCCGAGGTTGGGTAGAGTATTGAAGGATTTTTTGGCTTAGTGGGAGATTTTATTATTTTTGTTATTTGCTGATTTTGGAAATAAGTTTTGTTACAATGGGTTCTACTTCTCGTTTAGATATTGAAAGGTTCAACGAATCTGGGTATGAGATGGGGAAATTAAAAATGGAAGATCTCCTTGAAGAGAGAGATCAATGGTTAGTTGTAGGTAATAAGACAAAGACACCTTCATCTATGTTAGATGAGGATTGGGCTAAGCTTGATAAGAAGGCAAGAGGAACCATAAGATTATGTCTTGTTGATGTTGTTCTCTTGAATGTTTCAGATTAAAAGACTACATTTGATTTGTGGAAGAGGATAGGTGATATCTATCAAAATAAAATCCTTACTAATAAATTGTATCTGAAAAGACAGCTATATTCTTTAAAGATGAAAGATGGTGATTCTGTTGCACACCATTTAAATTCTTTTAATTTGATTATGAGTCAGTTAGAATTTGTAGATGTAAAGCTAGAAGATGAAGATAAATGCATTTTGTTACTTTTTTCTTTACTAGAGTCTTGGGAAAATTTAATTGTCTCTATCAGTGGTAGTGGTGCAAATCCGAAGATGGACAATATAATTCCTACTCTCCTATCAGAGGAGATGAGGAGGAAGTCTAAAATGGAAATCCAAGATGCCTTGTTTGTAAAAGGTAGGTCTGAGAAAAAGGAACTTAAGGGAGACAAGGAAGGAAAGGGTAAGTCTAGAGGACGGTCTAAAACCCCTGGTAAGAGTAAGGTAAACTGTTGGAACTATGGGAAATCGGGACATGTGAAGAAGGATTGTAAGAACAAGAAAAAGAGTTTTGATTCTTCTATAGAGGAATCCTCAGATGACAGTAATGATGCATTGGTTATTTCAGCTAATATAGTTTATGATAACTCTTTGCTTGATGTTACATAGTGATCTTCATGGAAAGGATGGTAGTCACAATGCCATGTGTGACTCGGTACCACGGTTCAGTGGGAGTTGTTGGTAGTGACTTGGATGCATCATTGGTAAGGTTGTCTTCAGGTGATATGGAGATAGGTTTTCTTGGTTTAGAGTGGTTGCTATTATGTCATGGTTTACTCTTGATACACATTTAGTGTTTGGCATGGTACTTGTTCTCTTGAGACTAGGATGTTTATGTAAGTTATGATGCATGTGATCTCCTTGGAGGAGATGTTTATATCATGGATGTCATGTTTATGTTCCTGATTTATGATTGGAGCTTTGACATTGATCGTAGTAGTTCTCTTTGTATTGGGTACATTAATCATTTGCTTGATTACTTCATGATGGTGTTGTGTTGCATTTGGAGTTTAGCATGGATTGATTGGCTATAGGTCCTCATGGATACTTAGAGAATTAGGTGAGGCTTGAGTTCTCTTATCGTAATAGATATATGTTGGAATGGTTACTTGTAAGAATTTTTTTTCAAAAGTAAAGACCGAGAAGCCTACACCTTGGTTGAACGTGAGTTCAACACACTCTATAGTTCTTTATTTGAGAGGTATTTTCTCGTTATATCTTTCAGATGTGTTATGTTTCATGCTTTGATTTCTCATGGGATTGAGTTGATTCATGGTTTATTATGGAAACTCATTTAAGGATGGTTTAGCATGAGTTTATATGTTTTTATCTTTCATAGATATGGATCTTAAGCTATGAATAGCTAGTTTTGGAGGATTCATTTTGAGGGATGTTATGACATGGTTTATGGGCTGATTTCTAGTTATGGGGATGGTTACCTTGAGTTTGATCTTCTTGGTTTAAAGATTATGGTTTTACTTGACCTTTTGGGATTTGTATCATTAACAACGAATTCTTTGATTGTGTTGAGTCCATGGATAATCTTCATTTAGAAGATGGTTATCACGATGTCATGGATAGCTTGGTTACATGTTTCAGTGTGAGTTTTTTGATAGTGATGGTTTTTTTTATCTTGTTGCCATGTATAGCTTGGTATCATGGTTCACTGGGAGCTTTGGTAGGATATGGTTATCTTCATGAAATTTGAAGAGGATGTATTTCTTTTTGGTTTTGAGTATTAATCATTTGCTTGGGGCTTCATGATTATGCAGACTACATTTGAAGTTGGCATGAATTGTTTGGTGAGTACTCATGGATACTACAGAGACTTGGTAAAGGTATTGATTGAGAAAGTTTACACTTTAATCAATGATGTAGAGAAGTTGTCGTGGTGCAGGAAGGCCATTGGCCTTGAGTCTTGTACTTGATTAAATGATTCTTTGTTTAGAATAACTGCAATGTATAATGTCAAGTGGGAGAATGCTGGAAATATGATGCCATTTAATTGCAATCCTAAACATTATTTATTTCACCATATCTCCTAAGTCCTTGGAATGTGTTCAACAACACTAGGATTAGGAAGAGATTAATATTTGATGAAATAATCATGCTAATTAACATTTGTAATTAATTATAAATGTTAAAAGCATGTGTGAACACCTTGGAATTAGCTCCTACAAAATAGGAGCACATGGGCACACATATGGTAGTTGACAACTCACCTTGTGTTTAGTTAACTATTTAGAGTAAGAGATAACACTTCTGAATGCATGTAAAGATCTTAGGAGTTAGTGTTTGATGTTTGCATGCATGAAGCTCAGTTTAGTTAAGTTAAGTTAAGTTCAGTTCAATTATGGTTCAGTTATCTTCAGTTAGTTTTAGTTGAATTCTAGTTGACTTCAGTTAACTTGGAATGCATGGCTAATAACTTGAGTTGCATGATAGATAACAGGGACTACTTTCAGTTAACAGATGGAGGATCATGCATGCACACCATTCTTGCATGAATGGTGTTGAGAAATTTTTCAGTTAACAAGAAATATCTTGGACCCACTTTGGGCGCCCAAGTTGGCTTCTTGAAATTAGCTCATTTGCATGTTGAAAATATTTTTGAAGGCTTAGTTAAGTTGGCCCTCTTTTGGGCGCCAACTTTTAGGATGAAGCCTTAAGATATTTACAGAATAAAGTTTGAGTTATGACTTCAGTTTGGAATGCCCAAATGGATGAAGGAGATGATTTGACATTATTCTTCAGGATACAACTCTACTTGCAAGAGATAGGTGTACCTTTTAGGGTTAGGGCTTGAGCATTGTTATTGTAACTCATTTGGAGTTTACAATTTTGATTAAAGTCTAGTTAGCTCAAGCAAGTTGAAGAGAGAGTGTGTGAGTTTTATTGCAGGCTGTGAAGAATTTTTGGTGAAGGCAAAAGAGGCATTTTCAAGAAAGAATTGAAGCTATTGTAATCTACTTCAAAGATTGAATAATAGATTAATTCTTGGTGGATTTTTTTACCCGAAAGCATTTTCTCCACGGTATATGCTTGTGTAATCTTTCTAATATCCTGTCTACTTCTTCTATCAACTTTTGTCTATATTCTACAAATAGTAAAATGAATTAATCAAATAATCACCCACAAAGAATCTTTAACTAAGAAAAAGCATATTTAGATCAGCAATATTAAAGTTTAACAAAGTATTAAGCTAAAAAAACACCTCAATTTTCAACACAAGGCACTAAAAGTATGAAGATTATCTGGTGAAGTGGAAAGGAAGGATTTTTGAAGATTCAACATGGTTGTCTGAGTTAGAGTTTAGCCTTTTTGGTTTTCCTCTAACTCCCAAGAAGTGACAAGGTCACTTTTCAAATTACCCCGGGTGTCTGATGCAAGAACATCCAGGGCATACAAACAATCTTGCATCAATCTAAGTTAATTATTTTCCAATAAGGGCTGAATTATTTTTAATTTGCTAAGTATGGAGGTCTGTATGCATTCAGGTCTAAGGAGCAAGTGGCATAATGAAGAAATGAGTTTCGGTGTTCGACGTTGGCATACTTTCGGTGTGACATAGGGACTTTGCTGGGACCTTATCCTATGTCCCATTGACACACTGATGATGGTGCATCAATAGTTAGATACTCATGAAGAAGTCACGTCGGAAGGAGGATAATGTATCGACGAGACGACATTCAACGTCCCTTTGACAACCTTAAAAACTGTAAGGCATACCATTGAATGACATCGAGGTGACTCTGGGTTATTAGTGGGAGTCATTTGGGAGTACCTCTGACAAGGAGATGTGGTGTATCAAGGTGATGATGATACTTTGGGAGGACATGAATACACGTCCCTTTGATAGGCCGATGGAGTGGTGATGACAAAGAAATGACACTTGATAAAGCCTCATCGATGAGACTTGGTTTTATCAGAGAGAGGTTTTTAATTCCCCTCGACACAACAATGGTAGGAAGGTGGATAAAGACATGAAAGGATTGAAAGTGATGGATGGAAAAATGATTTGGTAACATGTGGCTCAACATTATTCATTTTTTCCACATCATTTTTGTTAAATAATGTGATCATTGGCCAATTGAAATCAAACCTAAAGTTGATGGTTGATGGTGTTGATAATGAGATAATGGTTTGTGAGATCATGATGCTCATTGGAATTAGTACTATGACAACATGGAGAGAAGAATGTGTCAAGGAGTGAGGCTGACCTAAAGGAGGGTATCGATATAAAATAGTTAACCGAAGATAGGTGAGGGGGGGAATGCAAACTGTGAGATAGTGAAGCAAAGCTTGAATGATCAAATTGCATATTTGATTGATGGTATATGATGTTTTATAATGAATCAACCCATATAATTTAGTAATTTTTTTCCCATTATAGTATTAATAAAATATCACTATTCTCTTTGCATTTTTGTTGTGAAAATCTGTGTCAGTGTGTTGTGTTCTAAAATATAAGGGGAGTACCCTTCATTATATACACTCGACCCTAAACCTTATACCTTTAACACTCAAGGTTCCTATGCCATCAAACCTAAAACTTATAACTCAATCTTATACTCTCAACCCTAAATCATATACTTAGCCCTATACCCTATACCTTCAAACCTA
This sequence comes from Sequoiadendron giganteum, assembly GCA_007115665.2. Taxonomy (NCBI): domain Eukaryota; kingdom Viridiplantae; phylum Streptophyta; class Pinopsida; order Cupressales; family Cupressaceae; genus Sequoiadendron; species Sequoiadendron giganteum. The sequence goes on along the minus strand of CM021110.1, from coordinate 14,383,491 downwards.
AACCCTATACCCTCAACCCTAAAACTTATACCCTCAACCCTAAAACCTATACCCTCAATCTTAAATCTTATACCCTATACCCTCAAACCTAAACCTCATAACTCAATCTTATACTCTCAACCCTAAACCATATAATCAACCCTATACCCTATACCCTATACCCTATACCCTCAACCCTAAACCTATATAATCAACCCTAAACCTTATACTTTATACCATCAACCCTAAACCTATCCCTTAGTCCTAGGACTTAAAGCCTATATGCTAAATCCTCAACCCTCAACCCTATACCATATACCCTCTTCAACCTAAACCCTATCCCTCAACCTTGAACTCTAAGGCCTATATGATAAACCCTCAACCATAGACAGTTAATCCAAAACACTATATCATATACCCTAAACCATATCCCTCAACCCTAGGTTGTAAATCCTATCGGATGAACCCTCGAACCTATACACTATATAATATACCCTATACTATAAACCCTACACTTAACCTTAGGTCATAAAACCCATACACTCTACCCTAAATCTTATTCCTTCAACCCTCAAGGTTCCTATACCCTCAAACCTAAACCTTATAAATCAATCTTATACTCTCAAACCTAAACCATATACTCAACCCTATACCCTAAACCCTATACCCTATACCCTATACCCTCTTGACCCTAAACCTTATCCCTCAAACTTGGACCCTAAGGCATATATGTTAAACTCTCAACCATATACAATCAACCCTAAAACCTATATCATATACCCTCAACCATAAACCGTATCCTTCAACCCTATTCCCTATATCATCAATCATAAACCATACACCCTACAACCTAAAACCTCATACATAAACCCTATACCCTATATGTTAAACCCTAAAACCCAAAAAAATAAAATTAATGTGTTGAAACCTACATAATTAAATTTAATCCATAAACCCTAAAATATCAACTCTCCATCATAAACCATCCACCATAAACCCATAAACCATAGGCCCTACACCCTAAATAATGAATAATTTAGATATATATTAAAGGGAGAGAGGAGAGAGATCGACATGGGAGAGAGATAGAGAGAGGTGAGATAGAGAGAAGAGAGACAAAGAAAGAGATGTGAGATAGAGATAAGAGAGATATAAATAGGGAGTGATGGAGAAATATATAAGGAGCGATGAAGGAGAGGTAGGAAGGGGAGATAGATAGAAAGTTGAGATAGAGAGGTAGATAGTTTTACCAGGGTAGGGTTAGGGATAGTTTTACCAAAATGCTTGTAACTTTTGCAAATCTCAACAGATTCGAGTCAAAAAAAGGATTAATAAATTTAAGATACCCCTTCAACCTCTCCAATCATCCTATAGGCCATAATAGAAAGTAAAATTCTGTACCACATGACAAAACCAAAAATTCATGCAAGAAAACATAGTTTTGACGTGCAAGAATGAAAGGAACTGTCATTAATAACTTTCAAAAAATAAATAATGAGGCCAATCTCTTCATTGAGGTTGAAGAGAAAATTAATAAAGACTTTCCCTCCAAATTTCATCCCTCCAAATTTCATCAAGATCCAACAGTGGAAAAGAAAGTTATGACCTTTTTTCCAAAACTAGAAACCCTAGGCAAATTTCCAAGTGACCTACACCAAATTGCTTATAACTTGTGACAAACTTAATGAAACTCACTTAAAAAAAAAGAATATTAAACTATATTTATGGATTCAAATTTTTCCATTGGTTTTAGGTCCATATTGTACCATACATGTTCGTACTAGCACGTTTTTAGATTGCAAATTCTGGAAAACATTGTTAGATTAGGAAAGCCTTCACCAAAATGGCCTTATCTTACACAAAACTCAATTAAATTCAATGCAACAAAAACAAAAAGAAAGAGGATCCACATTCCCATTCATTCCAACCAATTTTAGATCATTAAATTGGTTGTACAGGCCATACAAGAAAGAAGAACATACTAGAATGTTAGAAAAACTCAGAAAAAAGCTTGCTTCATTAACCAAAAAAATTCAATATCCATTCTCCCATCCAATATTATACTTTGGAAGGTATATTTTGTGAATTTAAAATCAATCCCAATTCTTTGTAACTATTTATTGCTTGCATGTAACCATTTTTTTGATTTTTTGCCACCTTGCTAAAGTTGCATGACAACTTTTTAGCAACTTTTGACAACATTAGTAGCTTTTCCCATTTTAAAACCAACAACCCAATAAGCACATCAAAAATGGATTATATAATCCTAAATATCCATAAATTACTTTATTAAACACCAACACACACCAATAGCCCAAAAACCAAAAATGGCATAAAGACTTGCTTATGAGGTCTTGGTGATCCTATACCACTTAACCATGTCTCCATCTTCTTTAGTAGGTTTTAGTAATACCTTGCACAAAATCAAGTTCTTCTCCACTTTTAGGTGTTATATTATTTATCTCATTACTTGATTCATCAATTCTTTATGTAGTGTCTATCCTCTTCTCTTCATTTCCGTGTTCCTTTGTTGCTTCTAAAAATGCAAATTACCTAAAGATTACTTCTCTACATCTACGATAGATATTTCTAAATTTCCTCTCACAAAATCATCTACCCTTGCCTTCCCCTTTCCTATAGTTTTGGTATTCTTCTAAGTCTTGTGTGTTATTACTAAATGTGATAGTATCCTTATGTGCACATCCCTAATTATTATTACGTTTGTTCCTTCTATCATTGAACTTAGCTTACACTATTTATAAATTCCTATATATCTTATAATTTTCCTTAGTATAATCTAGTAGACACCCTTAATAATTTTAATTTAAAATAAAAATATTTGATTTTGCACATTGGCCCATAATCCATTCAAATACTAAAACACATTTTTTTGTATCATCCTTCATATGACCTACTCAAATGTTGATTTTTTTAAAATCCTTAGTGTACTCCTTCAAAGGAATCCCTCCTTATCACAAATAGTGAACTTTTTAAATAATTTGAAGTTGTAATTTATAGGAAAAAACTTACCCTTCAACTACGACATCATCTGTTCTCACTTAGATATCTTTATTTTTTTCTTCTTCACCCTACCTTAAATAGAACATAATCCAACCATATGGTTGCATGCCCCTTCAATATAGTGGTTGCATACTTGAATCTCTTAAGGTCTTCAATAGATTCAAACTCAAAGCATTTCTCTATATCACTACTCAAATCCAATAGATCCTTAGCATCCAAAACTCTTGAGTAACATAAGTGATCAAATATTATCATACATATTTCACCCATTAATTCCCTAACAATTTTATATATTTGTAGCATTGTAAATTGTCACCCTTGACAATTTCCCACTATGTTTTGCTCCCCTTTAAGTTATTGAGCTTAATTGGGTCCCTTAATTCAAAATTATGCATTCCACAACTTATTTTAAATATTTCCCAAAAATTTGCAAGCATAAAATAAATTATTTCATTTAATACTTTGCCCTCGACACTTTAAACTTTCAAAAATAGGGTTGGGACACTCGTGCCTAGGTTGCCTATGTCCCCCTATTTTGGCTCCAAATTCAAATATTTTGGTGTTGACATTTTATTATTTAAAATTTAAATATATTTAAAGTTGACTGTCGAGATTTAATTTTTAGGAAATTAGAGTAATATATCATATAAATACCTAGAGTTATTGCATCATTTCAAATCTATCTAGCATTAACAAGCATTCATGAGAAAAAAACTATTGTCAAGATCATTCAAGAGAATTCAAGAGAAATTAAAGAGCAGCAATTAGAGATTTATTGCAGCAATTCAAGATCCAACATCATGTCAAATTGTATGTGAGCTCATGTGTGTTTATATTATCATTGTTTAGTGAAGGCTAACACTTTTGTAGGTCCCTAAAGCATTCAAGCAAGATCAAGAAAGCAAGATCCAAGACCTTGAGGTGATGTGTATGACTATAGTCCTTTAAGGAAGCCATTGAAGGGTGGTGAGTTGTACCACTTTGTGATTTCGTCATTCCTTCCTTTGATTTATCCATTTATCATTGATATTTCCATTATGGAAGTGGAAACACTAACACAGGGTTTGACCAAGGCAAGCCCCTAAAATGATACAACATATCCTTTCTTTGTGAATGTGCAAATGTCAAGTATTTTAAAGATCAAAGTAATTTTGAAGATACTTTATTCATTTTTGCATTTGAAACCCTAGACCTTGACAACTCACGAAAACTCAATTATAGAAATATTTGATAGTGATCTGACAAGTTTGCAAACGTGAAATGGAAGTACAAATCTGACATCAAAGGACTATGAAAATATATCTGAAAAAGACCTAGTAGGATAGTGACACCCTCAAAGTAAACATCCTTAGAAATTAGGACAAAATATGTATCATAGGTATACAATGTCCTCCCCTTTCTATTTTTTTTGTTCGATTTTCTCTGTGACATCTCAGATTCTTTGTATTTGTATCAAAACACTAATTTACATCATTAGGACAATTAGATCACTAGATTTGGTTAAGGGTTGGTTGACTAACCTATTAGGTTGTAATTCAATCACACACCTTGTACAAATCTATCAAACCCCCATTCTATCTTTGAATTTCCATCCCTACACTCAAGATCTCCCCTTTATTAATGAAAACATTAGGGAAAGGTGTCAAAACCCTAAGGTGAAAACTCGAAGGTTTCCCTTTTTCTATGCTTCATTTTGGTTCAAACCTTTTTCTATATTTCATTTTTGGTGAACCCGACATGTTAACATTATCTACCTTCTAAAAATTCACCCTAGATCTAGGTTTTTCTTTGCATTGTTTTGCATTTCTCATTTAGGGTTTAATTTTTGCATCATAAAAGCACAAAAATTCAAAAAATTGCATTTCATATTGCATCGTATCTATTGTAATAGAATTTATTTCAATCATTTTAGCTTAGATCTACATTCAAATTGTATTCATAAATCTATATTAGGTCATTTGAAATTTGAAAACAAAATAAAAAGTTGCATTTGCATACATTTAGGTATCTTGCATATTACTAAAAATTGATTAATTGCATTAGTTTCTTTTAAAAGGAATTTTCATATCATCATTTTCAGATTTGGCATATTAGGAGCAGTTAATTTTTTCACCTTAGATCTAGAAATTGCATTTAAAAGTGTCATTTATTGCTCAAGCATTTAATTTTTTTTTGCATACTTGCATTTTCAATTACATTTCCATAAAATTGATTAAATTTTGGAAGTATTCATTGTCGACCTATCTGCACATAAACACATAAACAATAAACAATATAACATACAGTAAAACTTTCAATTTTGCAAAAGCCTACCTAGGAAATATGCACCCTAGGTACCACAGTCCTACCCTTTTGGCTTAGATTTGTGTGACAACAATATCTCAAAATTCTCTATGTGGATCTATTGTCCATTTTCCAGTCACCTATTGCATAAAATTTTGAACCTTGGTAAAAGCATTATATCATCATGATGGCTCAATGTTTTGGTAATATGTTGACCTCTTTGAAATCTTTGGTGGATGTTTCAAGTTGTGTGTTTGGTGATGACCCTAATTCAAATAAGGGCATTCACGATCCTTCACCTCCCAATGCATGTCCTCAAGAGGTATCTTGGGAAAATATGAGGAGAGAACAAATGAATTCATACACAATTCTTTGCACAACCTTGAGAATAATGCAACCTTTTATCCTTCTACAAGATTGCTTAATCACCCATATCAACAATCAGCACCACCTACCATACTACCACTTGAAATGTTTTCTCTCTTACATCTAGAAAGTGACTCACAAGGCATATCTCAACCAAATCTCATGGAAGCACCTATTCATAACAACCACAAAGAATACATACACCTAATTCTCCTTTATCTTATGAGCATAAAGTTACAAACACACCCATTAACTTGGAGAAAAGCTATGGACAAAAATTTAAGATATTGACAAAACAAGGATGTGATATAAAGAATTTGAAATGAAAGAAAATGAGGGTGATAATAAAATGGATAAATGGAGAATGCATGCACACCTAAACTTTCTCTATTTCATTAGGAAATAGAGATCCCCAAAGGTAGGATTAAATTTCAACCCTTAGGTGAGTCAACCCTACTAGAGATCTTGGTTGTTTTCCTTATGATAAGTCGAGGTAAATATGCCTGAAATGCACTTTGGGGAGAAAAAATAAAAAAATACTAAATAAACTCAATTATGCAATGTGAAACTTGAATCATCAATTTAAAGCATAACACAATCAGAAACAATAGACTTCCAACAAATCTAAGAAGGTTAAGTTGATGTATACCAATCACCAAAATCTATTGTTGAGTGTCCTCTTGGGATAGATTTTCCCTAGGGAAAATGTGTCTTGCTACATGGTTCCAAAATCTGATTTCTTTGACCTCTACTTCTAGATCTACACTCTTGATTCCTCTGGATCTCACTATCAAAAATTTGGAAATAAATCATGCAAGTAAGATTTTGTGTCTTGACAACTTTGCAAAACTGTAATTTTGATCAACCTTCAATCCTTCTTCACTTGCAAATCTGCACACACAAAGAGAGGGAAAAAATGGTCAAACCTTGTTTTGGCAATTAAACCTTGAAATGAGATAATGAAAAAAAGGAATGATGAATAAACACTAGCTTTCTGCAACTCACCAAACCCTTTAATGGATGGCCTTGGAAGAATGAAGTCTAACACGTCACTCCAAAGATTGGATCTTGCATGAAATGGTTTGATTGGGTGCTTGATTTGACACTTGATTTGATGCTTGAAAACTTGAAACCTACTCTCGAATGCTCTTGACAATAATATTTTCTCTTGTGAAAGTTTTCTTTTAATTCTTAATGTTGAATTGATAAAAATACCTTGAATTTATAGGTAATTTTCTAATTTCCTAACAATTAAACATCAAAGACGAACAATTGCAATTCAAATTTGAATCATAAAAATACTACCAAAAACATATTACGAAATTAGGTCCTAAACTTAAGGAGGACCCATTCACCCTTGGGAAAATGGGTCCTAGGCCTTATACCTAGGACACAAATTTTTCAAGATGTGTAATTTGATGTTTGAAATTTTTTAATACAAGTTCCCCTTTCAGAAAATGAGATTAATTAGGATTTTAAATGCATAATTGGGTCAATTAGAGGCTTAGTTAAGTCCAATTAATTAAGGGGATGCAAACAAAGTGAAAAAATGTAAAGGAGTGTATTTTTTGTCACTGCATTTAGCCCCCACTTTAGTGAGAGTATGGAGTTGCAATCAAACTCACACTAAAGTAGATAAATAAGTGCCAAGAGGGGCCCAAGTGTATAAATGTTAATTAGATAGGTTTGGAAAGCCCCCATGATCAATATCCCATGGCAACCAAAATAAGTACAAAGGAGCACATATATACATATGATATACATCAACAAGACAAGATACACAGGCATGCAATGTGAAAATTGATGCAAAAGGGAAAAAGGAAAAAAATGGTGGATCAAGCCTTGGTTGTTTTTCCACTATGCAAACAAAATATACTCACACGGGCTAGTGAAATATGGTGTCCACTAGGTGAGACTCAAAAAGGTGGTTGATGAGAAATTCATGCTAGGTCTATAGGCTCCCATACATCAACCATACCAAAAGTTATACCTCTTAATAAATTTGATAAAGCACCACACAAAAAGGTTCCACAAGGTTAGCAAGTTGTATTATGCAAGACACTCACGAAAAAAAAAAAGGCTCCACTGGAAAGCAAGTTGTGTTATGCTTGGTGTCCATGAAAAAGTTTTAAAATGAAAAAAAATAGGATATTAAAAGGGATTTTTCTTAGTTCATGAAAGGTCTCACCTTAGGGAACATTGTGCTTGATGTCACCAAGAGAGGACTAGTCGAGGATAAAAGAATCATAACTTCGGGAATGCAAGTCATAGCATTACCACTAAGAGGAATGTTGTATGCCAAGAAAGATCGTATTGTTGAAGGACATCAAACCCAATGTCACCACCAAGAAGAAACATCATGTGAAATAAGAAGACCACACTTTGAAGAAAATAATGAGTTGGGATGCGTATGCCCCCACTTTAAAAAAATTGTTAAACACCATGTTGTGAGCAATTACTTTAAAGTAGAACATGATAAATTCCAATACATGAGAGACTTATTCAAAAATCCCTATGTAAAACATATATTTCCAAGATAGAGTTATGTCATGGAAAGGAGATTTCCCCCCATTTGCAATCTTAAGATAACACATAAGGGATCCATGGATTTGGAGTCAATGTTATGTCTTTGCTACAGTTATATAATCGAGCTCAGAATCGTCATCATTCCCCAAATGACTCATGGAACAACAAGCACAAAGGAAGAATGACACATATAGAGTGAAAATAAAGAAAAGATTTTGGGTCAACATGGAAGAGACCTAAATGTCTCAACACCTTGCATCATCCCCAAAAGGAAAAAACAAGACAAGAGGAAAGATAAAGATGTACGAAATATAGAAGAATGAAGACACAAATAGAATAATTTCATGACAAGTTCGCTTCCTTTGTATCCTTGCACCAACAGAGTGATGAGGGTCATCCAAAGTAGATTCACAAACATATAAAGACATGCCAAGCAACACTATATGGGGGATCACATTACACACATGCAATCACAAATAACATCAAAAGAAAACAAATAAAAGACTAGTATGGCACATGTGATTCAACCTATAGCAGGTCATCTGCATCCCAATCTTGTTCATCATATGCAAAAGGCAGAAAATTAGACAAAGGGACAATAACAAGTGTCATAATAAGACAAGTCTATCTAACCCCTTGCCCCCACTAAGTGCAGGACAAGGATTAGTCAAGGTAGGTGATGAGAATGTGCTCCTTGCAATATAGAAATGATTTACAATAAATGTAAAACATGCAATAGTGAGTATGCTATGATTCTACAAATATCATCTGGCAAGGAGCGAAATGCATGAATTCTAAGGAATTATCTCAAGGATATCAAATTCATCTAGGGTCCTCTTTAAAGCACGACACTCATCAGTACTATGTCCAAGAGTTCTATGGTATTGACAATGAGACATGTTTGTACTTTTTCCTTTTTGATTTTGCTTGATAGGTGGCAATGTTATAAGTCCTTAATTAAGGGGTGTGTGTAAAGATTTTTTATTCTCAGACATAGGACTTGAGGAAATTGAAACTTCTTGAGTTTATAAGGCCTTTGTATTTTTCTTGATTGGGAAACTTTTTGAGGTGGAAGTGGAGGTGGAGGAGCTAAGGTGACCCTATCATCCTTGTGAGGTATTAATTGGTCTCTTGAAATGATCTTGTCAAAGAGAACACATTTTCCATGAGGAGATGCACAAGGGAGGGAGGGGATATCTTGATATCCTAACCCCTTGGTACCCTCATATGGTATTTTTTCTAACAATTTGTGGATTTCATACTCATTTGTTATGTCACATCCTTGTTTGTTTAAGATATTAAAATCTTTACCATAACTCTCTTCTAAGTTAATGGGTGTATTAGTAGCTCAATGAGCATAATATAGAAGAGTATCATTATTGTCCTTGTTTGATGTTTGAGGCTTGCTTTGTGCTTCAATTTCAAGATGTAAAAGGTTGAACATATCAAGTGATGGGATTATAGGTGGTGTTTTGCATGGATGGATAAAAGGATGCATTATTTGCAAGGTTGCATAAGGATTCTTGTATGAATTTTTGCATGCTATCTTCATCTTGACCTAAGACACCCACTTCACATGGAAATTAACTAGAGGGTGAAGATTCTTTAATAGGCTCAATTTCATTAGGGTCATCACCAAACACACAAATTGAAACATCTACCAAAGATCTCAATGATATCCATGTAGTTTATCAAAACACATGTCCATGATGCAAGAATAAAATTTAGCAAAGTTGTAGATCTGATATATGAACATTTTTTTATTTTTTAATGCAAGAGACTGAAAATGATGCCAATTTTTATTTCAAACAATGCACTTAATTTGACCAATTGAACTTAATGCAAGAAAGTACAAAATTTTCTAATTTTTGAAACTCACAAATTTAACAACAAAAGCAAAACAAAGAAAACATAGAAAAATTGATGCCAATTTTTTTGAAAATACACCTGTACAGGGGCTTATTTTCCCTAGGGAAAATGAATCCTAGATCAAGGATCTAAAAAATCAAAGTTTGAATTTTTAAGTTAATGTTTGAATTTCTTGTTTCAAGTTGGAGACTGTGGTTTCAATGACATTATTTTCCAGATTTAGGTGTTCTAATGTAAATGAAATTAGTGACAAATGATGAACAAAGTGATACTTTTTAAAATGCAATTTCGACTCAATTTTCTAATGTAAATGACTAAAAATACACTAATATGCATGTACTATGCAAAATCAATGTAATATGCATGCAAGTTTTTGGATTTTTAAGATTTTAAACAATGCAAAATACAAATTTAAAACCCTAAATGAGATGTAAACTAATGCAATTTTGACAACCCTAAATAGAATATAAACTAATACAATTTTAATGTAAACTAATGCAAATCCTAGATCTAGGGTTTTAATGACCTCCAAATTAGAACCCAGCATTGTACATCTTAATTTCTAATTTGGAGGTCATAAAAACCCTAGATCTAGGATTTAATGTCGGGTTCACCTACACTTGATTTGATGCTTGAAAACTTGAAACCTACTCTTAAGTGCTCTTGACAATAATATTTTCTCTTGTGAAAGTTGCCTCTTAATTCTTAATGTTGAATTGATAAAAAAGACCTTGTATTTATAAGTAATTTTCTAATTTCCCGATAATTAAACACCAAAGGACAACAATTTGAATTTGAATTTGAATCATAAAAAAACCCACCAAAAACATATTAAAAAATGGGGTCCTAAACTTAAGGAGGAGCGAATGGGTCCTAGGCCTTAAACCTAGGACACACATTTTCCAAGATGTGTAATTTGATGTCTGCAATTTTTTAATATAGGTTCCCCTTTCATAAAATTAGATTAGTCTTTTAAATGCATATTTAGGTCAATTAGAGGCTTAATTAAGTCCAATTAATTAAGGGGATTGAAACAAAGAGAGAAAAAGTAAAGGAGTACATTTTTTGTCACTATATATTGAACATGAGATCCACTCCCTTTTGGAACAAACACCGTTTGAAGATACTAAAGGAATAGGTTGCCAAGATTCCCCACCTTTAAATCTTGGAAATTTTTTCCACTAGCCAATAAATCCAAAGTCCATGGTTCTCTTAAGAAATTACCATTCCTACACCCTATAACCAAGACTGAACAAGTATTAGACACACTTCTCAAACCAGGACACATTACATTGCCCCCCATCTATGATCAAGAAGATAATAAAGGAAAGAGTCAAATATTTCTTATTTTGCATATCATAGAACACTTGGACATCTTATTGAATAATTTCATGCTTTTTTCTATCTTTATGGGGATCAAATTGAATGTATAATATATTCATTTATTTTATTTTATCCTTTCCATGTGTTAGTTGTAGTATCCCACAATACTCACTACCATCCATGAGAGCATAAACTTACCTTTATGCAATCATCTTATATTTTTCAAGGAGTGGCATATCATAATCCATTTGGCTCACCTTTGTCTCTACACTTGGGGGCAAGGGGTTAGGTAGTCGTGTACTAGGTGCATTCCTTCTTGGGATCCCTTTATTTCTCCCTAAAACTTTAGTGTAGCAAGTACACTAACATTTTAAGGGGGGGCATATAGTCCCCCACTCATTGTTTACATAAGAATAGTCCCTTCTTAGTGATGATAGCATACATCTCATAGGAAGTGTGACCTTGTCAATCAAAGTGTGGCTTTCTTGATCTATGTGAGTGTCTCTTTGGTGGTAATATTGAGCTTGATGTCCTCTAAGAGTGTGACCTTTCTTGGCATATTATGCTTTCCTTGGTGGTAATACTATGGCTAGTATTCCCTAAGGTGTGATTTGGCTAATATTATCTCTCTTAGTGATGATGTCATGCGTGATATTCCCTAGGGTGTGTGACCTTTCATGTATTGATCAAAGCCCCTTTGTTATTTTTGTAAATCATCTCTTGTGGTGGTGTTGTTATAACACCCCTCGAGTTTTAACCTTATCTTATTATAGTTTATGCACCCCTTGAGGTGAGGTTGGAATTTTTGCTCCACTTTGTTCTTGGGAGTTAAACTTGATGTGGAATTAACATAGCATTTTTATCATTTTATAACACCTTATTGAAGCTATCAGGGAGTATAACTCTTGGTAGGGTTATCATGTGTACACACCTGGTGAAAAGAAATCCTCACTGGACCTAGTGTGTTTCTCATTTTTCTACCTTGTCTTGGGGGATCACCTAGGGAATATTAGACTTCACTAGCCCTTGTGCCTTCCAGTTTGTGATTCACCTAGCAAATGTTAGTCTTTTCTATGATGTGAGTCGTGAACACCTTTTAACATGGCCACCTAGCATAACACACCTTGCTTTCCAGTGGAGCAATGTGTTTCATGAGTTATGTGGCATAACACAACTTGCTAGTCCTCATGTGAGCTAAAATTTATTCAATGGATGGCATTTGGTATTTGAGGTAATTTAAGACCTAAGTCTCTTTACCTTACCAACTTGAATCTTTTAGTACTAACTTTGTGTTTGTTGTGTGTATTCTTCATTTTTACATTGTGCTTACATCATGTTTATTTTCATTTCGTCATCATCTTTATGTTTCACCATGCCATGTGTTTTCATCATGTATGTTTCGTGTTTTCTAATATTGTATGTTTATGTATGTTATCTTGCTAAATATTGAATACATTTGTGTGTTCCTTTGTGCTTATGTTGGTTTTCCATGGGATATTGGATCCTAGGGCTTGATCACCTCCCTTGATCCTTAGTCATCCTATCTCTTCAAAAAAATTACAATTGGAGCCCTCTTGACATATATTTATCTACTTTAGTGTGAGTTTGAGCATAAGTTCATACTTTCACTAAAGTGGGAGCTAAATGTAGCATCACAAATTGTCACCCTTAACATTTTAACACTATGTTTTTCTCCCCTTTAAACTATTGAGCCTAATTGGGTCCCTAATTTCCATAATTATGCATTCCAAGACTTATTTTAAATATTTTTCGACAATTTGCAAGCATAAAAAAAATCTTCATTTAACACTTTATCCTCGACACTTTAAACTTCTAAAAATAGGGTTGGGACACTAGCACCTAAGGTACATATGTCCCTCTTTTTTGTATCCAAATTCAAATATGTCAATGTCGACTTTTTATTATTTGAAATTCAAATATTTAAAGTTGGCTATCGGGATTTAATTTTTGGGAAATTAGAATTTAGCATATAAATACCTAGGGGTAAAAGTACAAAGTTGTGTCACACTTTTATAAAGTAACCAGACAACATTGATCCAAATTTTAAACTTGAATCACTAAAAAGTGATATATTTAAAAATATATATAGATATATTTGAATATATTTTTTATAAATTTTTACACTATAATTTAGTTGTTGATAAAATGTTGAAAATTGAAGTTACATGAGACGTCAATCTTTATATAGTATTTTTTTTTTCTTTCAATTTTTTTGTGTGTATTTATAACATGAAACTTTAGGGAATGTATATATTTATTTCCAATTTTGATAAATACATATTTTTAAATGAATATTAAAATGCACGTGTATTAAAACTTAGTTGTTCCCAGTCGACGTCAACTTTCATATTAATTATTTATCTAAAATAGAAAAAACTTATACCATCTTGATATAGATTCTTGTGTCTAGGGCTTCATATTTAAAAAAAAATCTAATAATTTCTACTATTTTTCCTTGACATGGTAATCAACCTGATGTTTTGTGTTGATAACCTAAATTAAGTAAAAATAAAAAGGAAAATATAAATAATAATTAAACTATTAAAATATACATTTTTTTAAACTAAACTTATGCATCTACAAAAGGGTATTTTTATATTTTAAAGAAAATGTTTTCTACATGAGTAGAAGTTGTTGAAACATCAAATTTTTCAAATACTTTTATTTTTTTGGTAAATTAGACTCAAAGTGGTATATGCATTTAGCCAACACTTTTAGTTGGAAATATTGTGGACACATATAACTTAGCTAGAATGAACTTGACAAGATCATATGTTTGACCAAAATTAATTTTTAGTTAAAAATGCTTAAATACACTTGTGTTGATAAGTTGGCTAAAAGTGTGACATAGCTTTGTGTTGATACCCCTAGGTATTACATCATTTCAAATCTATCTAGCATTAACAATCATTCATGAGTAAAAACTATTGTCAAGATCATTCAAGAGAAATCAAGAGAAAGTCAAGAGTAACCATTAGAGATTTATTGCAGCAACTCAAGATCCAACATCATGTCAAAGTGTATGTGAGTTCATGTGTGTTCATTTTATCATTGTTTTGTGAAGGCTAACACTTTGGTAGGTCTCCAAATAATTCAAGAATTCAAGAAATATCAAGCAAGAAATATCCAAGACCATGAGGTGATGTGTATATGACTTTAGTCCTGGAAGCAATTGAAGGGTGGTGAGTTGCAGCGCTTTTTTATTTCATCATTCCTTCCTTTCATTTATCCATTTATCATTGACATTACCATTGTGGAAGTGGAAACACTAACACAGGGTTTGACCAAGGCAAGCCCCTAAAATAGAACAACATTTCCTCTCTTTGTGAATGTGCAGATCTTAGGTATTTAGAAGATTAAAGCAATTATGAAGATACTTTATTCATTGTTGTATTTGAAACCCTAGACCTTGACAACTCATATAAACTCAATTATAGAAATATCTAACAGTGATCCGACAAGTTTACAGATGAGAAATGAAAGAGTAGATCCGACATCATAGGACTACAAAAATAGATTTGAAAAGACCTAGTAGGACAATGGCACCCTCGAAGGAAATATCCTTAGAAATTAGGCCAAAATTTGAACCACAGGTGCATAGTGTCCTCCCCTTTTTGTTTTTATTGTTCGATTTTCTTTGTGAAATCTCAGATTCTTTGTATTTGTATCAAAACACTAATTTGCATCACTAAGACCATTAGATCATTACATTTCATTATTAGGACATTTCTAGATTTGGTTAAGGGTCGATTGACTCACCTATCAGGCTATTAGTCAATCACACACCTTGTCCAAATCCATCAAAACCCTATTCCATCTTTGCATTTACATCCCTACACACAAGATCTCCCCTTTATTAATGAAAATATTAGGGAAAGGTGTCAAACCCTAAGGTGAGAACTCAAAGGTTTCTCTTTTTCCACATTTCATTTTGGTGAACCTTTTTCTATGTTTCAATCTTATATTTAGTTCCTCTCCTGAACTAAATTTTTTATCATCACATGGTTCACAAATGGGTCTCTCATCATCGCTAAAGTCTTTAGCTATGGGCATTCCTTGTATTTGCATGATATCAAGGAATTATTTTCTTGTTTCAATAGCTTCTAGTATGCACCAACCAATTTACCATCATCATATTACCCCCTCTAGTTTTCTCCACCTCTTCTTCTTTTAACGACCTTCTCCTATGGTTGAATTCTAGTGCAACCCATGTACAAGATTTTTCTATGGGGTTTTCTCTCACTTTTACTCTAACCTAGCAACAAATTAGGATTTGATATCAATTGATCTAATCATAGATAGAGGGTCTAATTAAAGATATTTTATTCATGTATTCACACACACACAAGAGAGAGGGAGATAATGGTAACAAGTTAGTACTTCACATATAATTCTCTAATATGACATAAAATTTTATAAAATGTGGGAACTCAAATACTTATTTCCATGTTACATCATGTCATCAAAATAATGACCATGACTACAATATTTGAATTATAGATCTTAAATATTTATTACATTTCATTGATTCTTATCTTTCTCTAAGGAATATGTTTCACCCTTTAATTTTTTAAATTTTTTGTTGTTGGGAAAGGTGTGTTATATTAATTGCATAATAAGAATGATAGTGCTAATAATGTAAAAATAAATATTTAAGTATGGTGCATCTTAGAGATGTGTATATTGCATGGGTTAGACATTTTGGGGGCCATGTATATATTATATATAATTTATTATGGATAAATATTTAATGTAGGTATCACATTGGGAAACTATTTAATATTGAGAAAACCTAGTAGCAAAAGTAAATGAGGGTTACATGGCTTTGTAATCTCCTAGTTTAGAGACACATGGTTTATCTAATTCCACTTGGTGGTTTTGTGCAAAATTATTTATATAAAAGCTAGCACATCAGTAGTTGTTGAGGTCGGCTTATGTAAGCCTTAGTGGCTAAGGTTGGGTTGAGCATCTCTTATAGGTTGCAAATGTGAGCAAAGAAAGTATGGATTGGGATGTGTGGCTATATGGTTCTCATTTTATTTTTTGCATGGAATAATGTAACTAGTGTGCTTGATGCTTCAAAAGTCTTAAATAGAGAGTCTACACATGTACTGTAATCTTGTTGATGGAAATAATGTATTAAGTTGTGTGTGTACTTTTGGAGACTAGAATTTTCCTTGAGAGGGTTTCCCAAGGTACATCTAGTGTCACCTTGCGCTATATTTTTATTCTTTTACATTGTAGAATTTTAATAGTTTTTTAACATATTTTTCTCATGAGGTTTATGTGGAAATGTATATTATTGTTGCACATTTCTATTCATATGTCATGTTAGAGAATTATATGTGAAGTACTAATTTCTCACCATTCTCTTATATATTATATACAAAATACTAATTTTTCACCACTCTTATTTATTTGAGAATGGTACAAAATTAATGCTTCACTTATAATGCTCTAACATGACATATTTTGTTTTAAAATAGGAACATGATTGATTATCAACATATTACATGTCATCAAAATAGGAGCCAAGATTAGAATATTTGAAACTATAAATATTCTATCTATTACATCTCCTTGTTTTATCCCTTTCTACAAGGAATGGTTTTTGTCCAGGCTTTATAGTGATTTATTCAATTAAGGAGGTAAGTTATTAATCAAGGTTCTCAATCCTTCTTCCAATAAGAATTCTTAAGACTAACTTGAAATATTACTATAGATGTAACATTTAAAATTTAGTGTAAAGAGATCATAAGGTCTCTTATAGGCATAAGAATATGTTGCAACTCCACATAAGAAAATATATCATAAAATATTCTCTCATGATTTAAATTTGGGTCCATGTATGATAATGCAATAATATGGATAAAAATAATTGACTATTAGAATTATGAATTTGTCCAAATATGATTTATGGTAAGAGCGAGCTTCTACAAAAAGACCACTTTACATGTAGGACTTCAAAATGCTTTAAAATAAGAAATTTCAAATTAAAATATTTTTAGGTGATGCAAGATTGCTCGACGATTGGGATCCTCCTATATCACACACCTTCCATAGGAAAACATGGAAAATACAAGTGAGATAAATAGAATAACACTTTTTATGCTCACTACATGTAGCATAAAGGTCATAGATATTGTAAGTGGAAAAGCCTTAATGAATATTGACCTAGTATTTGAGAAAATTCCCACCATAGAAATCTTAATAGACACCATATATTGACGAGAATCCATAAGGGAAGATAGATGGGATTGATGACACAATTCCCTAAAGAATATTGGACATAAAAATGATCAAGTTAAAATCGTTCTACCAAGAAGAATGGTGTGCATATTTTCTCTTAAATGTTAAACATTCAATAGATTAATGAATAGTCTAAAATATCTTTAGTAATAAAATTCTTATCTCTCATAGTCTAACTATTATTTGCATTCTCTTTCTTCAACTTTGAGATCAATATCAACTAAAACATGTTTAGATATATTCTAGATATGAATGAAGCTAATATGAGAAATGATCAAATTTTTAGAACAATACGTGCACAAACCCAAACTACAAAACCTTGAATACCTTCATCAATAAATTAAAATCTAGATATTATAACTTCATAAAGAAAACTTCCTTCCCCATAACTGCATTTTATCTATAAGAATAAATGTTACATTGGTGGTTGTTGTTGCACCAAAAGATTGATCTGTTAATGCCCAATACAACTGCCAAATTTATACAAGATCCACAGGAGGCGGTTAAGCCATGTCATGAATTCAATCGTTATGTTGCACAAGGAAGACCAAGGGACACACCATCTTGCAACAATCCCCCCAATGCAAGTGAGGGGTTCAAACTTGTGACCTTAGCTCTGATACAAATTGTTATATTAGTGGTTGGCGTTGCACCAAAAGATCAACCTGTCAATGCCCAATACAACTGCTAGATTTATACAAGATCCACAAGAGGCAGTAAAGCCATATCATGAACCCAAGCACTGCATTGCACAAGGAAGACCAAGGGACACACAATCTTGCAACAATAATTTCACTATACTTTAAAGATTCAAAAAATAATGTGGATATGGAATAAATTAGAAACCATATCCACAAGAATAAAGTTCTATACTTCTTTCCAATAAGTGTTTCTAGCTACTTAACATCTAATCATGAAATTTAAGGATGATCGGCTAGAGACGAGTGAATCAACAAACTACACCAAACTCAATAGTGAGACTCATCTTCAAAATATTTATTTCTAAATAATAGATGTAGGGGATTTGAAAATATTTTATGGTGCTCATCTTCTCAGACATCTAACCCTCCTTAAGGCCTTTTGCACCTAAAGTAGTAGAGGAAGATATTATCCTAGGTGGAACAAAAATATTTGCCATAGATTTTTCAACTATAAGAAAAAATATGACTTGACATATAACATAACTATTAAGTAAATATTATCATTGGACATCAAATCCCTACCAAAGACCAACACATTAGCATTATAAGATATAACATATAAATATAATACCTTAAACATAATGACACACTAACAATGTTAAAACAATTATCTTTCATTATAATATATTTGTTTTAATAATAGTTTTTCAACAACAAAAAAATTAATACATCTAAATATATTTTTAAAAGTATCTTAGCCATTTATTTAAACACTAAAATTCTTTTATATAAATAAATAAAAATATTTTTTAAAATTTTATTTCAAAGAGATTCAATGTTTTATATGTATAACTATGAATTATATTTTTTTCACAAGAATTTATTTTCTAAATGTAATTTTTTTTAGTTTATACCATTGTGTGTGTGTGAAGAGATTCAAAGTTTTATATGTATAACTATGTATTATAATTTTTTTCACAAGAATTTACTTTCGAAGTGTGGATTTTTTTTAGTTTATATCATTTTGTGTGTGTATATATAATGGGAGTTTATAAAAGTTGTCCAAATTTATAAGTATTAACGAAAAATGTCTAATAATTGAGTTGTGATTGTATTTGTATATTTCAAATTCAATATTTTTTTAATAGTAAAATTCTATTAATTGTGAGAAATAACCTAATAATTGAACACGAGTATCAATAATTGAATAAAACGTGTCCATTAAATCTAGAAAAACAAGAAATCATATATTGCCACATTAACAAAACTTGTTGATTCTTGATGTACAACTATTAATTGAAACTTTTATTTTAATCTATAATAATAGTTCAACAAATCATTATATATATTTGATACATCATACTAAAACAAAAAAAATTGTAAAATGTCGACTGATATAAATTTTTAACACCAACATTACATATTCGTTACCATATAGACGTAAAAATTTAGGTTGCACCATATTAGGCCCTCTCCCCAAAGCAAATATAGCTAACGGATAAAAAGAAAGTGGATTGCTTTCCGACGTAAATGCCACTCCAATCAATCTCGATGATGTACCTTTTATCATCGTTCTCATCATGCCAAAATCTCTTACGTATTATGATAAGCACATTTCTTCATGCAAAGGCCAGCTGCAGTTTTTAACAGCTGTTTAATGGTGGTCTAAGTTGTCCAGCTCATTATTGTATTGTGGGTTGCTTTGCCATTTCATTCAAAATCAGAAACGTTGGAGTTCATAGATATTGGCTAAAAATTTGCTTCCCAAGTACGATTTGCCAGTGAGATGATAACAAAATGATGTAAAAGAAGGCCTTGGCAAAACAAAAAAGTACCTTGCTTGCCTCAGACAACTGTGAAAAGGAATCTCCACCATGCTCTACTCTTGATATTTGAGCCACTCAGTCTTTGCCATTGGAAAAACATGATGCGAAAGGTATGAGCAGTAGTAGCACAATGCAGGGGGACCTCTGCCTTGCGTAGAAGCCACGACCAATTACCGTTTTAGTGATTATACGCAATCATTCAGTTTTAGAATCCTAGCATTTTCGGGTGGGGTATCGGCCCTCCCACTTTTTCCTGTGCTCATAGTTTATTCATGGCAAGGAGAGTAACCCCTAAGTGTCTGCAAATATGCACTTAATGCTCAAGTCACTCATTAGAGATTGCATTAAAAATGTGCAGAGTTTCTCATATAAATTGAGAGCAGGGTTAAGGTGAATTAAGAGCAGAGATTGAGGTGAGATGGGGAAGAGCAACATGAGATGTGTATTTGTTTTTGTTCTTTTAGTCGCTGTAGAGCTCCCCCTGTTTGCCTCCGATCGGTCGGAAGAAAGCAAGGACAACAATGTCTCAAGATTTTCTTACATAGTTCACGTCGATAAATCGAAGAAGCCCGCGCAATTCAGCCTTCACCGGGACTGGTACGTTTCCATGCTAAACGTGGCGGACGAGTCGAATACAAGGCCGATTCTCTATACTTACGACGTAGTAATGCATGGTTTTGCGGCGAAGCTGACGAGCAGAGAAGCCAGATCTATGGAGAAAATGAATGGTTGTTTGGGCGTGTACCGTGATTCCCTGAATCAACTCCATACCACCCGAACCCCAGATTTTCTCCGCCTCCCCGTTAAAGATGGCCCCTGGATAAATTCAAGCTTTGGTGACGGTGTTATCGTGGGCGTACTGGATTCTGGAGTATGGCCCGAGAGCAAAAGCTTCAGCGGTCGAGGCTTGAGCAAAGTACCTGCAAGGTGGAAGGGGAAATGCGAAGCAGGCGATAGTTTCAATTCTTCCTACTGCAACAACAAGCTGATCGGTGCTCGATATTTCCTCGACGGGTACGAGGCTGTGGTGGGACTTGTTCCTGCGGACGAGGATTACAGATCTCCAAGGGACGCCGACGGCCATGGAACTCACACGGCCTCCACTGCTGCGGGGTTCGGAGTTCGGGGTGTGAATCTGCTGGGGTTCGCCCAAGGGACGGCTCGAGGCATGGCCGTAAGAGCCAGATTGGCAATCTATAAGGTGTGCTGGCCACAGGGTTGCGCCGACTCCGACATACTCGCAGGAATGGAGACGGCTATTTCTGATGGAGTAGACGTGCTTTCACTCTCCATCGGTGGCGCCAACGGTCGGCCTTATTACAGCGACCCCATCTCGGTCGGAGCTCTGGCGGCGACGCTCAAGGGCGTTTTCGTAGCGTGCTCTGCCGGCAATTCGGGGCCCACGCCTTCTGACATCTCCAACACGGCGCCATGGATAGCCACCGTTGGTGCCTCCACCATCGACAGGGCCTTCCCCGGCCCCGTCGCGCTTGGCAACGGTAAAACATACACCGGCTCTTCTCTCTATAAAGGCAGCCCCGCCAACAACATGCAGCTGCCGCTCGTCTACGCCAACACGGCGTCGAATAACGCGACAGCAAATCTATGCCTACCTGGAAGCCTGGACCCGACGATGGTCCGCAGCAAAATTGTGCTTTGTGACCGTGGCGTCAACGGCCGGGCCGAGAAGGGACTGGTGGTGCAACAAGCCGGCGGCGCCGCGATGATTCTGGCCAACGAGGTTTCCAGCGGAGATGAGCTGGCGACCGACTGCCATCTGCTACCGGCGACGATTGTGGGATTCAAATCAGGTAAACACATAAAAGCATACATCAACAGCACCACGAACCCCACCGCCTCAATTAGACTGGACGGGTCGACGGTGGTGCGCAAGGTCCGAGCTCCTAAGGTGGCCGGGTTCTCCTCCAGAGGCCCCAGTCCCGTGGCTCCGGAAGTGCTGAAACCGGACTTCGTTGCTCCGGGCGTCGACATCTTAGCGGCATGGAGCCGGCGAAACGCGCCCACCGCCTTGCCGTCGGATACAAGAAGAGTCGATTACAACATGATATCCGGAACGTCCATGTCGTGCCCTCATGTCTCCGGCATTGCGGCTCTTGTACGCAGCGTGCACCCGGCCTGGACCCCCGCCGCCATAAAATCCGCTCTCATCACTTCGTCTCTGCAAGTCGACAATACCGGAAACGCCATAATGGACTCTGTCACCACGACAACCGCAAACCCCTTCGTTCTCGGCGCAGGCCACGTGAATCCCTCTGCAGCTCTGGACCCGGGGCTCGTCTATGACCTTGGAATCACTGACTACGTTACATTTCTGTGTAGTCTTAATTACACAAAAGATCAGATCCAAATTCTAACAAAGATGAACTACTCATGCCCCAAGTTACCTTCACAGCCCGGGGATCTTAACTACCCTTCCTTCTCTGTGATATTCAAGCCCCACAATTCACTTCACGTTACAAGGAGAACTGTGACCAACGTGGGCCAAAGCCCTTGTGTATATGCTTTGTCCGTTCAGAGCCCTGCCAGCGTGAAAATAAGTGTGCAGCCCAAGGTATTGGTGTTCAAAACGGCAAACCAAAAGGCGAGCTTTTCTGTGAGATTCGAAAGCAAAATTGCATCCACCACCAAAAATGCGGGCAGCCAAGAATTTGGACAGCTTACGTGGAAATGTATTAAGGGGGGATCATATGTTGTTCGAAGTCCAATTGCCATAGTATGGAATCTCAACTGATAGTGAGTGATGTAACAAGGATTGGTGTGGGAATAGAGCCCGCCCCGCTTTGCACTAGTTATTTATCCTGTAAGCACTGGATGTAAGCACGCCTGCATAACGTTGTTTTGCAGAGATTAAATTAAAAACGATCGGAAAAATTCATGACCCTTTTCCAAAACAACTCTTTTTTGAAAAATAATAGATAGACAAAAATCACAGCCCAAACCTCCTCATAGGAACACATATTCTCTATGAACAAAGATTAGAGGATGAATAAATGTTTTTTTAATGAAAAAGTTGTATACCATTTTTTATTAATTACAAATAATAATATATTATTTAAAAAATAAAAGGGTAGGTTGCAAAAAGGTACACTCTTAGAGTTTAAGTGCCACGACCAAGTTTAAACAAAAGATGGAAACATGCAAAGTGCAAAGTCCAACCATCAATAAACAAAAATAAAACTACTAAGTAATGAGAACAACACCAATAAAAGGAGGATCACAATCATCAAGTTTGTCTCATACACTAATGGGTATAGAATCATCATCAACAAACTCCTAGCCAATAAGAGCACCCTCCTCTTGGTCTTCCAAAAGTTGTTGAGCAAGAACAAATGAAATAGCCAACTCAAGACAAAGGAACCTTCTAGAATCTAGCTAGCTAGGAACACCATGGCCATGAGAAGAGGCAAAAAATGATTGAGAGGGTTGAGACCATTTGTGAGTAGCAAGATACATGGAACCTTGACACTAACTGTTAATTAATATAGTGGTTAATTAATTAAGTCACTTATTCTTTTAGTTGATTAAGCTAAATTTAGGTACATTAATAGTTGATTAATTATTAAGTGTGCACATTAGGGTTTCATTTAGAGTTTCCTTTTTAGGGTTTCTTGATCTCCTTCATAAGGATTGATCTCTTTGTAATAATTGATTCTCAATAATGCATTTTTACTTTGAGGTTTACAGAACATCTTCTTTGGTTCTGCATATCTTTTGCATGTGACAGGTGATTGCATGCAAGTGATTCTTGGGGACTGTGAAGGTGTGCTCTGAACGCGATGGCGACATCCGTTTGGCTCAGAAATGCACAAAAAAATTGCCAATTCCTAGAAGCTCAATAAATCAGCCTAGCTTGAAACCCTTGCACAAAAAAGAAAAACATCAAAAAAGCAAAGCTTTGCATGAAGATGTGCAAATTGATATTATTCAAAATTAAGATATTACAATGAGAGAATTGTTTTATAAAAGCAATGTATGCAACCCTAGTGTTGACCTAAAAACAGCTCAACTAAATAAAGCTTACTTATTAATTAAGTAAACTAATTATTATCTAAGCAAAACCTAAGTAAAGTTATGCAAATGTAATTAAATATTAATTACACTAACACTAACATCCTCAATATTATATAGTAGATTGATCACAACCAACCTACACCCATGAGGTGGGAAGGAGGTAAAAGATGAGAATCTTGCAATCGTGTAGAGATCATTACCCTAGTGATCAATGAGTTCTTGCAAATGCACAACTTCTTATGCAACTTTGTGAGTTTGCACCTAGATCTACATCACTATATTAGAGAAAATCACAACTTTACTACATAGAGAAAAGAGAACATCAATCAAACCACTTGAAAAGAGAGCTAAATTTTTATCTTTCCAAATATGTAAGAGAATTTTTACCTTGAAAGCATGCCAAATGGGCTGATGCAAGAAGTTGGGTCCACTAAAAGCTCAAAAAGTGGAAGTGTTTTTGCTGTTTTTCAGAATTTGTCACACTTGAACTGAAAATTTGAGGCACTTACACAATGAATTTTTAAAAAAGTCAGTAATATGAAATTTAGAGATTTAAATCTAGTTTATAAATATGTAAATTATTCAAATACCCAAATTGTAGAAACTAAATTTTGATAAAGATCTATAAAAACCACTTTTTAAAAGTCCCTTTTTTTTACCATACCATGCACGTGTACGGACAACACTTTTTGAATCAAATAAAAGTATTTTACTAATTCCTTTTGGGGAAAGAGAGCTAACAACATGAAGATTGATGAGGAAATTTTTTTGTAATTTTTTGTTGAATATTTTTTTTATTATTTAATTTTTATTGGCCTTAATTGTTGTTTTTAAAAATCAATGTGTACGGACAACATAATTTGACCTAAACTAAACTTCTTTTTAATTTTTTTTTTTTCATTGTGTAAAGAATTGTCTAAAGATTGATGTCATATAATTTTTTTCTAAAAACTTTAACCAAAAAAAAGTTATTAAAAAACAAAAAAAGTCTGATATTTCAAGTTTAATGACTAGTTTGCTTTGAAATTAATTAAAAAATAGAAAATATAATCCAATCTTAATAAAAATTATATATATAAAAACTAGACATCATATTCTATAATGGGTTTTAATTTTATAGATTGATTCAGAAAAAAAATTCATCCACCATATTGTCAAAGTTGAACATTCTTCTTCAATCTGCCTTAGTTTTTTAGTTGCAGGTCAAAGGCTAAGGCTCGGATTGCCAAAGCTTTCCCGAACCTAAAACCAAGTCTCCAGGCGGGTTGGGAAACAAATTTTTTAATAACGCATTTATTGGAACAAAACGCGTACGCGTTTCATAATGCGTACGCGTTATGTTTTTACCCGTTGGGTAAAGGTAACGCGTACGCGTTCCTTTTTAAGAACGCGTACGCGTTTCATAATACGTTATCCGTTTATCCTGATTTGACATTTTCTGATACAGTACGATTTTCCTGCAACATTCTTTTTCTGCAGTACGGCCCGCAAGTTCGATTTTCTGCATTTTTTATTACAAATTTGTCTTGTGCAGGGCATATTCTATTGCAAATTGGTTGAAAAGTCAAGTGCAGGTTGAATTTTCTGAAGTGGAATCAAATACAAGAATAATTTACAAGAAGATTCAAAAAAATGTTTTTGGATGTATTCATGATATTTTTGTGTACTTCAAAGTTCAAAGAAGAAAGGATCTTCATAGTACAAAGTGTTATTTGAATATTTGAAGGAGATAAAAATTTGAAAATTGGTTACAAGTAAATCATTTGTTTTTTCATCAAAAAGGGTTTTGTAACCATGGGATCAAAACAAAGACAAAGAAAAAAGTGTAGAATGTCAATGACACCCGAAGAAATTCAAGCAAATAAAGATATGGAGGCAAAAAGACAAAAAGATAGAAGAGAAAAAATTCGTCAAATGAAAAATTTGGAAGCATCTACTTCAATGAATGTTGAAGAGAAAGTCATGAATGATGAAATGAATGTAGATGATGCAAATGTGGAGATGGTGAATATAGAAGAAAATACAATTATGGAGAGAAACTCAACTATGTCTTCAACTACAACTTTGAATGATATGGAAACAGTACATATGCAAACAGCTTCGGGTATGTCTTCAAATCCACCTCCCAATGATATGGAAAATGCACCTATTCAAACAATCTCTCCAGGTATTCTTTCAAACCCAAGTCTTGATAATATTGATTTTGCTTGTTTAGATGAAGCTGGATACACCATTGATGATATCAATAATTATAGGGTTGAAAGAATGCAAAAACAAAAAAATTATGAAAATATATCTTATGAGAATGCAAATGCTAATCAAATCCCTCATATTGATGAAAATGAGAATGAAATCTTTTTTACTTTTGAAAATGAAAATGGAACCCCTTGTGTGAATGAAAATGAAACCCCTTGTGTGAATGAAAATGAAACCCCTTGTATGGATGAAGATGAAAATGTTTTTTTTACAATTGAAAAAGATGTGTTAGATAACCTTCGTGGTAAAGTTTCTTGGAGACAAATTAGAACTTATGGAAATAAAATATATAAAATGTTTTTTTATAGAAAGAAATTAGGATTCCAATGTCAACTCATGGTGCAATTGATGAGAATGTGGAAAATGAGAAAAGTGATGAAAAAATTAGGTATTTTTGTAAAACCAAAAAAGAAAGATGATTCAGTAGAACAAGTCATTTCTAGTGTTGCTAATGCTATTGATTTTATAGGTAAGAAAAGTCGATCTAAAGATAAAAATGCGGCTCGTCGTGCAATAACAACTGCTTTAGTTGATAAAGCAACTTCAAATAAAAGAATGTTAAGTAGGATTAGTAAATGTATAAAAGTAAATCCCAAAACTTTGATTAGAGCTGCTAAAAGAAGAGAAAATATTGAAAATGATCCAATTAATCAATGTTGGAGTTTTAGTGGTAGACTCCCAAGATCAGACATGAAATTAACTAATGAAATTAAATCTTTAATCGATAAATTTTGGCATGATAATACAAGAGTATCACCTAACATTAGAGATGTCTTAAAATTAAGGGTGGGTTCCAAAATTCGTGTACCTCATCCAAAGCATCTCTTAGATATGACTCAAACTGAATTATATAAAAAAAATTTAGATGCTTCAATCTTACCATTGAATATTAAAATAAGTCAAAGATCATTCGAAAAGTGTAAACCTTGGTATGTTAGAATTAATAAGCAACGAATTTCTTGTTGTTGTAAGACTCATGTACAATTTCGTTATTATTATGATAGTTTTCGATATATACGATGCACTTTGCATGTTAACCAAATTATGCAGGACATTTGTGGTATTAATATGCCACCTGAAAGAATCAAAGATTTTATATCAGGTTTGTTTTGCGAACCCTCTAACGGAAACTTATTTTATTTAAAATCATGTATTTCTAGAGAATGTGATAGATGTGCTAACTTTTCATTATTAGGTGAATGTATGCATGAAAGTAGTTTAAATGAATTTGGACAACAATTAGTAGATGTAAAAAGATTCAAAAATGTTGAGTATTCTTTAAAAGATGGAAAAACTGGAAAACGTTGTGAGCTAATTATGGAAAAAAATACTGTGCATGCATTTATTAAAGAATTTAAAGATAAGATTGTACCTAAATATGTTCAACACTCTCAGTATGCTCATTGGCTTGATAATCAATTTCGTTTATGTAAAAACACATTCCCAATTGGAACTATATTGTCGGTTGTTGATTTTGCTGAAAATTATACTCTTGCTCCACAAGAAGAAATTCAATCACAGTATTATAATTCAGTGCAAGTATCTATTTTTGTTCATATTGTTTATAGACATGCAGATGATAGTAGAGAAGATAATAGAAAAATTTTTGAGAGAGTACCATTTTTATGTAAGTGATAATCGATTACATTCATCTGAGTTTGTTCAATATTGTTTTGATATATTTTACAAAAATTTAAAAGAAAGAGGAATTCAATTGCTAGAACATCTCATATGGTCAAATAATTGCACGGGTCAATTCAAAAATGCTAGGATGTTTTATTGGTTATGTAGAGTTCATAAGGAAAATAATATCCAACACATATGGAGTTTTTTTGAAGCTGGTCATGGTAAGGGAGAACACGATGGAGCAGGTGCATGTGTGAAAAGAGCTCTTGCTAGAGAGCAACTAAAATTTGAGGATGCTGCAAAATTTAGAGATGCACATGCAATTGTAGATTGGTGCAATACCAAATTATCTACAAGAGTAAGTGAGAGCTCAATAATTCACCGCTTCTTTTGGTTAGTTGAAGAAAATGATATTTGTTCTCGACAAGATTGTGAAACAATTAATGGATCTGCAAAATGGCATTCATTTAAGAGTTCGAATGCAAACACATGGACAATATGGACAAGGGAGTTGGCATGCTTTTGTCAATTTTGTATTGCAGGTGATTGGGAGGCTTGTGAAAATATGGAATGGGTTGAACAATGGCAACAAAGAGCCTTAACACCTACATCGACACATGTTCAACATGGAACAATAATTGAAGATAATCAAGCGTTCGCATCAGATGATTATGACCGTGTTTCTGATCTTGTACAAGAAGGTACATTATTTATTGAGATGAATTTTATATGTATGCATGTTTATATACATGAATTAAATATAAGTCGTGCTCTTTATTGAATTTTTTATCTATTTTTGTAGGACATGTGTATGTTGTTGTTGCACCCGAGGGGAATGAAGAGGAGACAGAGTACTGGTTGGCTAGATGTGTTGAGAGAAAATATAAGTTGGTACATCCTAGAGTGGATGATGATAACTTTGAGTATCCAACTGGTTCAGTCGTTGTTGTTGGCACCTGGCTTCGAAAATATTTGATAAGAAAGAATGGCTTGCCTGCATTTGAAGATTATGAAAGACACAAGAAGATTATACATTATTCACATTTGATTTTGGCAACCAATATAAAACTAGTTAGATATCACGGGAGGCCTGCTAATAAAGTTTTATGGACACTTTCAATGGATGATCATGAGACAATCATAGATGCATTACAAAAAAGAGAGGATGTGGATGGTACAACAGAGTAAATAAATATTGGTAAGTATATCTAGTTGTATGTATATATTTAATTGATATATATATATATGTCTTTAAATTCATTTCCTTATTAAAGTTTTATATCATTTTTTGTTTCAGGTCTCCCTTGATACAAAAAAGAGAGGAGATGCACTCTTATTACAATGGAATTCGAATCTACAGATAGGTAACTATATATAGTTGTAGATACATTTAGTTGAGAGTATAAATATAAAACTAAATTTAACTCATTGTCATTTTATAAAAAGTTTATAATTTATTTCATATCCCCTTAAGCCATCCTCGTATGTGCCATTAATCCATCCGCTTGCATCCCCTTTAAGTCTCTCTATTAATTCCCCTTAATTCATTCTATTAGGACCCCTTAATCCATATCCTTGTATATCTATCCTTAATCCATCCTCTTGCATCCCCTTAAGTCACTCTCTCAACACCCCTTAAGACATCCCCTTAAGCCATCCCCTTAGGTCACATGGTTTAGAGTTTAGGGTTTCTAGGGTTCATGAGATGCTTAGAATAACAAATTTATATGGATTAATGGTTTAGGGTTGATCTCCTAGGATTTAGGTCATGTGGTTTAGGGTTTAGGGTTTCTAGGGTTCATGTGATGCTTAGAATAACAAATTTATATGGATTAATGGTTTAGGGTTGATCTCCTAGGATTTAGGTCACGTGGTTTAGGGTTTAGGGTTTCTAGGGTTCATGTGATGCTTAGAATAACAAATTTATATGGATTAATGGTTTAGCATTGATCTCCTAGGATTTAGGTCATGTGGTTTAGGGTTTAGGGTTTCTAGGGTTCATTTGATGCTTAGAATAACAAATTTATATGGATTAATGGTTTAGGGTTGATCTCCTAGGATTTAGGTCACGTGGTTTAGGGTTTAGGGTTTCTAGGGTTCATGTGATGCTTAGAATAACAAATTTATATGGATTAATGGTTTAGGGTTGATCCCCTAGGATTTAGGTCACGTGGTTTAGGGTTTAGGGTTTCTAGGGTTCATGTGATGCTTAAAATAACAAATTTATATGAATTAATGGTTTAGGGTTAATCTCCTAGGATTTAGGTCATGTGGTTTAGGGTTTAGGGTTTCTAGGGTTCATGTGATGCTTAGAATAAAAAATTTATATGGATTAATGGTTTAGGTCACACGGTTTATGGATTAATGATTTAGGGTTAATCTCCTAGGATTTAGGTCATGTGGTTTAGGGTTTAGGGTTTCTAGGGTTCATGTGATGCTTAGAATAACAAATTTATATGGATTAATGGTTTAGGTCACATGGTTTATGGATTAATGGTTTAGAGTTAATCTCCTAGGATTTAGGTCACGTGGTTTAGGGTTTCTAGGGTTCATGTGATGCTTAGAATAACAAATTTATATGGATTAATGGTTTAGGGTTGATCTCCTAGGATTTAGGTCACGTGGTTTAGAATTTATGGTTTCTAGGCTTCATGTGATGCTTAGAATAACAAATTTATATGGATTAATGGTTTAGGGTTTAGGGTTTCTAGGGTTCATGTGATGCTTAGAATAACAAATTTAAAGGAACCTTAATCCACCCTCTTGCATCCCCTTAAGACATCCCTTTAAAGGACCCTTAAGTCATATCCTCTTACATCTACCCTTATTCCACAATCTTGCATCCCTTAAGTCACTCACATAATTCCCCTTAAGCCGTTCTCTTAGGACCCATTAAGCCACACCCTAGGGTTCATGACATGCATCCCCTTCATCCATCATATGGCAAACATCATTTGAATTTGTATAGAATTTATAAGATCCAATTTTGTAACTTTTACTATATATTTACTTAAATGACTCAATTTTTTTTATAGAACTACTTACATACATTAATTATTTTTGCAGGTTCTCATCAAGTTGGTCTACCATGTGATTGCCACTGAAAAATTATTTTATCAAGAGACTATGTAAATATCAATTTTTGGTCTTCACATAAAAATTGATAAGCTAAATAATTGGATATACATGTGCACACATATATGTTTCATCATGTTCTATAGTTGTATGATTTTCAATGAACTTATTAGTAACTTTTTAAAAATCTCATTCCAATTTTATAGATTATACATATCATATAATTGTTCAAATATTTTCTAGAATTGGTAAATAGTTAAAATTACGTGCTCTTAATTTATTATGAATATAATCTAAACTATTTAAGGAATATTTAAATTTATCACCTTTAACCATGTGATAAATTATATATTTATGAAATTTGATTGTAGAGATAAGAATTCATATCTAGTGCATGTATTACTTGAAAATTAGATAAAATATCTAGATCTACATATACATATGAGTGCATATAATCATCAAAATGAACATAACATGATCATAATCGACTGCATATATATAATCATCACATTAAAGTCATCTGATATAAATAAACAAAAATATGTATATGTCAAGTCCAACACATAAAAGTTTAAATAAAACTAGAGATGTCTGGTCTATTTAAAATTTAAAACCATTTAACTATCAGGTCGATCAGTCAAATCAAGTCTCCTCTTTATTCCAGGTCGATTAGATGTACCTGCATCATGCTGTAAAAGAGTACAAGTAACTTGAAATTAGATTTAAATTTATTTATAAATTTTGATATAATTAAACATATTTAAACCTGACAAAATATAAACTTTTGGATAAAAAAATAATAATTAATTAAATATCTAGTAAATACAATAAAAATGATTTTTAAGACATGAATAATTTACCATATGATCATGTAGATCTACTGGAACATTTTGTTCAATGGGTAGCATAACTGTCACTTGAGAAGATTCAAATGCCTGATCTACTATATCCTGCATATTCATATAAAGCAATCAATATGTTAAAACCTCGAATATATATATATATATATATTTAAAAGATCCATAAAAATTGTTTAGGATATTTAGTAAATTTTACAACCTTGAATGATATGACCTCAAGATCACGCACCTAAGATTGCCCATGCATAAATGTTGACGATGTCTCAGGTGCACCTGCAATGGGTGTCTCATGAAATGCCTGCATATATATGTACAACAATTTGTATAGATCATTCATGCATGTGTATGTAAATGTAAAAATTAAATTAGATCTATGATGTGTATTTAATTCAAACTTAACAAACTTTTTGAAAGAACGCACCTGAGCTGATGATGACTCTGGAGCGCTCACCACAACATGTGCTTGGTCAGCACTAGGCATGCTCATCTAACCTCCCTGCATCTAGATATAATATATATCAATCACACATCATGTGTAAACATTCAAAATAAATTAGATATATATATCCACACAAACTAAATTTAATATATATTGGTTTTAAGTACCTGACCAAAAGGTGAGCCCATATCTACAACACTCGACATATAGACATGATCATTTTGAGTTTCAGGCATTGTCTGATCATATGTCTACACCAAACACTTATTGAATTAATATTGTATTATATATATAATTTGATGTTATTATTTAAACATGAATTTTGCACATTCCAAAAAAATATATATTAAGTTCAAAAGATGAACATACCTGTGTAAGATGATGCTCAGAATATAGTAAATCCAAAATGACTTTGTCTCAAACGCAGGTGGGTCACCTGAAGTGGATGCCTGAGTATTCCTATTGCTGGAGCCTCCATGCTCTCTATTGACCACTTCAGCCGCCACGTGTGAAGTCTGATGAGTGAGATGTCCTGAAAGTGAACTCAATGCTCCTAATGTCGATAGCATGGTTTGCTGCTGAAATGCAGCAGGAACACCAGGAGAAGCATGAGGAACAATAGGAGCAATTGGAGCACGTCGTTGAGGATCAACACATGCTCCTAATCTATGTTGGGGCATGCCACGCCCAGCTCCCTGAAATGACCTCATATCAAAATAGTTGGGTTTTAAACCCAACTCAAACTCTACCCATAACTTTCTCAAAAAGTATAGGGGCACCTCAGAATTTCCATGTGGTGGAGTATCAAACACCATCCACCATCTATCCCAAAAATGTGCAGCTATCAAGGGGTGCCTACACCATAAAATTGAAATTCATTTTTTGGTGGGTGGAATTGGTTGGCTAGTTTGGGGGTTAAAAAATACTGGCACAGGGCTTCTTTGGTAATTTTAAGGTCATTAATTTCTTTATAAGACAATCCATCTGCATAGAATTGTCTCCTCTCGTCTCTCCATTGATGGAACCTATCTAGGTCTGCATCAATAGATCGAACAGAATCGACAATAATTTGCATCGTAGATGCAAACCGTGAGAGATGGGGGGGAATTCTAGGCTCATTTTTTATCAGATCTATATTTTCTTGAATGACCGTAAGATTTGCCCTAATGCTCTCTCTCAACTGATCCTGGTCTACTATAGGGGGTGGGGGGTTAGGAGGTGGAGGGTTTGGAGGAATGG
Organism: Sequoiadendron giganteum; assembly: GCA_007115665.2. Taxonomy (NCBI): domain Eukaryota; kingdom Viridiplantae; phylum Streptophyta; class Pinopsida; order Cupressales; family Cupressaceae; genus Sequoiadendron; species Sequoiadendron giganteum. The sequence continues at coordinate 14,349,860 of CM021110.1, read as the reverse complement.
GGTTTTCTAGTGGTGGTGGGTTAGGATCTATGGGATCTACAGGAATATATGGTTCAGGCATAAAATCCTCAATGCTAAATAGTGGATCCATGTGAATGTACAACCAAATGGCAACTGCACATGTTAAACAATTAAAAAATATATATCAACAAACTAATTAAATAATGTAGACAATTTGAAAGAACTATTTAAAAATCACATTGAACGTGCATAAATCCAAAATGCAATTCATTTGAAGACCATTCGATTTATCATTAAAAAATCAATAATGTTCATTAAAAATCCATAGCATGTACACATTAAAGTTTATAATTTAAGTTTGTACAAGTTTTGAAATTTTCAAATTTGTGGTTTACAATTTGAGTTTTGGGTAAGGGTTTGTGTTCATATTTTAGAATGTAGGGTTTAGTGTCTATGTATATTAGAATAATGTAATAACCATTAAGATCTAGAAATTAAAAAAATTGGTTATAAGGATACATTTAAACATATTAAGAATACATTTAAATATATAATAATAGAAACATAGGAATCATGGTACATTTGAAAAGGGGAAATGATAATAGGAGTTACCATAGAACACAAAATATTGTTCATATGAGAGACATAAAAGGTATGAGAATTAAATATTATTTTAATAATAAATTATTAAACAGTATACTACATGAAACTTAAAGGATGCAAATAAATAAAAATTATAGTGATTGAAAGTAATAATTATGCAAAAAAATAAGGAATCCAAACTACCAATTCGGTAGGGTCAAATCCAGGAAAGTTTGCAACCCAATCCTTCACCAATTATAGAATTTAGAGTTATACATTTTAATTTCTTGATTTTTTAAAATTTTGAGTAATAATAATGAAGGAAAATCTATAAGTTGTTGTTCTAGGACGGTCCCCTTTGACAAAATGGTAACAATCGACCTAGATTATGTTGAATCAAGAGTGAAGGAAATGAAAATTCAATATGTTATGACTAAAAGTCTATGGTTGTTATAATAAATTGAGGGAAATGCATTGTCTTGTGATACCTCACAATTATCTCTACTAAAAATAAACTTTGTTGATCACACCTAAAGACCCCATTGTTATATAAGTTTGTAAATAAACTCTTTCAAAACTAAGATTGTGAGAAACAAAATTGAAGAAATAAGACTAAAACCCTATGTGTTTTAAAAAGTTCCACTAGTATTCATGATTTTTAAATCCTTATTTTTCAAGTTTAAGATAAAAAATTTAATCGATATAGATGAAGAATTTTTTAAAATACGATTTCATCTAGGGATATGTTGCCTTATATTAGAATTTTTATCACACTAATTCTAACTTGAACCATAGATGGGCTAATTATAACTTGAACCATAGACCCTAATTATAACTTGAA